>CANTUR010000509.1:2830000-3347500 GCA_947683625.1 Mallotus nudiflorus | reverse complement strand
AGGTGATCACTTACATGCTAAGGCAGAATTTTTTTATAAATCTTTAGATGTCTCACTTGTTTACACACAAGGAGATAAATGATTGAGACTGTAGAAATCAAACATAGTATGCAACAATTCCTTGACATTTTGGTATAATTTCTTCACCTTTTCACTATCATATGACTCATTAATAATCCAATCCATATATTCTAATTTTGCAATGAAGATCAAGGATAATAACAATGAACAACATAAGATTGATTTTTTCAATATTTTCAAAATACTTATTATACTTTTTCTTTATTTTTGAAGCCATCAAACTCATACCAAGATCATCACTCTCACATTTACCTGAAATATTCATTATTTTGAATATTCATTATTGTTCATTATTATTATTTCAAAATACCTTGCCAATACCAAAATTTTTTTTCCAAATATTCATTATTAGTCATAAAAAATGAGCTAGATAGATTCAAAGTTGCTTCATAAAGAATCTTAAGAAAAGGCAATAAGTTTTGTACATATTCCCAATCATATTCTCCAGGCACACGCTTATTCTTTTTATTTTTACTAGTGTTGGTAAGCTCAATAACATACTTACTATCTTGACTTTTTTAACAAGTCAAAAAGCCTTTTAAAACTTTAAAGCATCTTTAACATTAAGAAAGTAGAGTTCAATCTTATTTCAATGTCCAAACAAACAAGACTTTTACTTTTTATATTCTTTCTTTTGTACACATTTTAAAATTTTACAATCTAAATGGAGAAAATTGCACATATTTCAAAATGCACATATTTTAAAATATGTGCAACACATCTCATGTGTAGGTATTTACCTTTTAAGACACTTCCTTTCCAATTATACAACGTTCTTTGTAAATATTGAATTCCCTTATCATTTTAACTTCATTGTTATAGTAAATATGTTATATAAACCCCAATCAAGTAGACAATTCTTAATAGTCCTACCAATAACTTCCCCTAAATGTCCAAATATTTAGCAAAATTTTATGATTCTTTTTTGCAAGATCCAATCATCATCAATAAAATGAATTGTAGGACGCATATAATTAAGATTCTAAGATGATGTCCATGTGTTTGTAGTAAGAAAAATTCTAGAAGACAATTTTTCAAAGTACTTCTTCAATTTTTTCCTTTTCTATATAAAGAGATTATAACAATATGTAGCTATTGTAAATTATGAAGGAACTAAAAATCTTGGTCGTATATCATAGTAAAAATCTCTAAACCCTTCACATTCTACATACTTGAAAGGCAACTTATTTACAATTATCATCTTAGAAAGAGATTTTCTAATTTTTTCTTGATAAAAACCCAAGATGTAAGAGTATGCTTGCTAACCGTTTTTACTAATCCTGGAAATTAAAAAGTTAAAGTTTTTTTGTGTCTTTTATCCATATTGTAAGAGTGTTTCTTACATCTATTTCATTGATTACTTAGGCAACTAGTACCAGTAGAAGGTGGATAAACAATTTCTCTATTACAATAATTGTATATAGCCTATTGATCATTCTTATTTGAATAATCAGGCACATTAAAATGAGCCCAAACCCAAGATTTTTTTTTACTTCCACTAACCTTTGCATCAATAGACTTCTAAGTAGATTGTTGTGAGGATTGATCCATATTTGATGATGATGTATTGGAAACTTCAATCCTTACACTTGCAAGAGTAGTAGAACCACTAGTAATAATTTCAGTATTCTCATCCATGTTTGACATCTAAAAAAATATAAAAATATTAATGTCACATGCAACAAAGTAATAAAAAAAGCAATATCAATAATAATACTAATATACTTTGTCAATCAATACTTTATATTCTACCATGCAAAATATACAAAAAATAATAATAATAATAATTATTATTATTATAATTATACATATTTTAAATATTTTGACTGTTGTAAAAAAAAACTAATATGTATATAAATTCAATTTAATAGTCTCTTTTATATCAAATTCTATAGTTGTTTACTGATATTATATCATACTTGCTAAAAAAATATCTCATTAAATGCTTGAGATTCTAATGGGGATATATATATATATATATGTTATTGAGACTTAAAAGGGACAATAAATATCTAGACTGAAGAGGGCTTAGACCTTATATTAGTTTTCGTTAGTGATAGAGTATTGATGCTTCTTATATCATTAGATGGTTCCTTAAGCCATCCAAACTTAACTTTTCCTTATTCATAGTTTAGTTAGTGGCTATATGCTTATTAATATGTAAGAGAAGATATACTTTAATGTTCAAGACACAAATAAGTTTAATTTCAAGGTTACACGGACATAGTTAAAAAAAAAAGGCTGAACTTCAAAACATATCCATTATGCCAACAAACTGCTGAGCATATGTAAAACTTCTGGTTACTTGTCCAATTTATCTAATATATGTGACGGAGAAGATGCTAGTGAATTATTAATGAAAATAAACGATATATATATATATATATATCACACACTACTACTACTGCTACTACTTGATCACTAGGTATTGAGATTAAATTTATAACTCTTTTGTTTTTCTGGTTAATAGGTAGTTGTCAATGTGAAAAGAAATAGGAAAATTAAGAGACTTGATTACTTGGAAAACTAAAAGTCTTTTTAGATTTTCTTTTAATAACAAGTTATTAATATACTAAAAATTTAAAATATATTTTCACATTATTTTTGATATTAATGGTTCAATTAACCAACTAACCAAACCATTTTTTTATATTTTTAATTGGATCGGTTAACCATAGTTTTACAAAATTAAAAACCTAATCGAAACCATTATTTTTGAAGCTTTTTTAGAAACTAAACTAAAACTTAGTTTATCAGTTTGATTAACCTTTATTTTAAATTGATTTTTTGATTTTCAGTTGGCGAATTGATTTTTTAGTTTCATTGGCTCACCACTATTTCTCCATCTCAATTGAGTTTATAATATTGCAATTAATTGGACTAGAAGATAAAGTCCGATTGCCCTTCTTGTTTGATGGGGATGACTTATTCGTAGTTTTGCTGGTCATTACTTTTTGTATTTGATTTCTCTTTACACATGCATATAAAAGTCCCATTGAGCATGCCAAAATGATGTTTACCATAAAATAATTCTACACGAACATGTTTAGATTATTTGAAAATGGGTTTTGTGAGTCAATTACAAGAAAAATCAAAATAAAAAAAATGAGGATTTACTATTAGCTTATGGTGATAGAAGGACTAGAATAAGTTTCTACCCCCTTTAACCTACAGGAAATGAATCGAATAAGAGCTTTCTTTTCAAGAAAATTATCATAAGGATATGATAACAGCTATAAGAGCTGAAATAACTTTTTATGATTTTTGTAAAACAAATGAGTCTGTGTGTCCCTTACCTTTGTTCAGCTTGAACATATATGCAAAAGTTATTGATTCTTAGCTAAATTTTAACTATTAAAGTAGAATCCCACTCTATTTCTAATATTATAACAAGAAAATAAAGCCTTGGGCTTATAACTCTAAGCTAGCCTAAATAACTATCATGGCCTAGTAAGCCCACCATAAAGCCTATAGCCCTAACAAGCCCACATAATTATAGGCCATATATATATATAATATATATATATATGTCAGTGTGTGCACCGATTAGTATTCAACATTTCCAAACTTCCATGAATGTTATTATATAGATGGACAACCAAAGCTTTTTTAAAAATTTTATTTGCCAAGTATCACTTATTTCCCACAAACTAATTGACCTTAAATGCTAAATAAGACAAATTCACTTTGCATTAAATCATTTTGAATATTAATTTTTATTGGCTGCATAACATTACTTTTCCTTGTGATGGGTCATATCTATGGCCAATTCTTGCTTTTACTTAAATGGCCATGATCGATCAATAATGATTCAAGGGCCCATTTACATTTGCATGGCATCTTTATTTTTATGGTCGATTATCAATAATTCATGCTTTTTTTTTTTAAATGATGGATCTAGTTCATTGGTTTATTTCATGGCTGAATGACCCTTTTTTTTTTAAGTTGTATGGTCAATATTGTCCACTACATGAATTACTCCATGACTGAATTAACTGATTCATGGCCTCCCTTATTTTATCAACATGGCTGATCAACACAACTGACCCATTCTACATTTCTAACCTCTTCATGATTGAAAAAAATTATAATAAGCCATCTATATATTGTTGTAATTTCTTTGGCTATCTATATATTATTGTAATTTCTTTGGCTGATAAAAAATTTCTATAGAACACTAACACCCAAAATGGCCATATACATAATCCTTGGACTCAATTAAGTACAAAACTTTTATTATGGTTTATCAAAACCTCTTCAGGTTGAGTGACCAAATTTTATTAGATTGCTTCATCATGATCTTCAACTTCTAATCTATCATTTACTTCAACTTCCACACGATCAAGGAAAATTTGCACTAAATTATCAAAGAAGTTTTCATATGTACATGAGGCTAATTCTATTAAGTCATTGACTTTTAAATTGTATTCACACTCTAATTGGCCTTGAGTAAATCTCTTTTTTAAATACTACACTTTTGGGAATACATGCCCTTGGTGTGGTGTTTTATTCTTATATTTTATCCTTTTACACATTAAAATTAAAGAGTTTCTTAGAATGTCTCACTTTATACATCCTCTTAGTTATGCTCCTTAGTATTTCACAAAGAGACAAGTCATATATTGACTCTCCCCCTATGCTTGAGGTTCTTTAACTCCCTTCTTCACGTCTTTTCTAACACACATAGTTTTCATTAGCCTTAGGCAATTTTGTTGATATTTAACATCCTCTTCCAACCTAGTTATCTAGTGTAGTTGACCTTTTTCACCTTCTTCTAGAGACTAAAGCCATTTAGAAACATTGAATTTGGTCTTATGCCTTTGTCATTCTTTTAAAGCTTGTGGTTTGGATATCTAAAGATTTGGCTAAACTTCTCTAAATTAATCTTCAGTCCCTTTTAAGGTGAGGTTAATTCATTAACCTAGGAATTAATTCTAAAATAACACCCATTTTTTCTAAGGCATTCTTTGAAAGACATTGATCAATCTTAGGTGGCCCAGACTTATAGTTGTAAGATGGTGAAATCATTTGAAATCCCCTATTTGTATTTATTTCAAGCTCATCAAGTATCCCTAATTTTATCACCCTACCATGACTAAAATATTTATTGGTTTTAAGAGGTCTACATTTATATTAATAAAGTGATGACTCCTATTCATCTTATAAAGCTTTATAGGTGCCCCTCATTTTTTCATCCAAAAATATTTTGGGGGTAAATATTATACTTAATCTTAAAGAAATTTGATCAATCATTTGTCGTTCATCATTTATTGACTCGCCTTTTAACCTTTTAAGAATTTAAAAATTATTTTATTGCAAGTTTGAGGATCCTTCGCTTGGACCTTCACAACTCCATCTATGAATATCTATAATCGGTCTTCCTTCCAAAGTAGATACTAAAAATTATATATTCATATGAATTGCATTCAAGCATCTGTTCAAATCTCTTTAAGTTGCTTTAGTGCTTTCAATGAATGACATAAGTATCTTGGACATTTGATTGATTGCATTTTTAAACATGGATTGATTCTTTATTGAAAACCTCATCTCTCATGAGCTTCATGTTGTTACACTTTTGTTTTCTCATCTTTACAGGCACACAATGTCCTATTAGGTGTGCTAAAAATGTCTATTAGAAAATAATTCCCAATAAAATCTTCAGATTGTTTAATAATAGGTTATGTGAGAAATCATAAGAAATCAAAATAAAGAAACAAATATTTTTTTTATAAACACAAGGTGATAATATGATTAGGAGAAGCTTTTAACCCTTTTAATTTATTTGAAATGAATATAATAAGAGTTTTACTTTAAATAGGGAAGCTGATCACATGGATCTGAGAAAATAAGCTATAGGAGTAAAGAAACAAAGTTTGATTATTTATAGTAGAAAATGTGTTTTTAGTTTCAATATTAGAGGTAGACTTTGACTCTTTAGTTTGAAATTTGGTAGGATTCAATTACTTCTTTTGTATATATATTTTTGGAGTTTGGTAGTATCCAATTACTTATTTTGTATATATATATTTATTAGCTGAATAATGAAGGAAAATATACATTTTCTATTAAAAATAATTAGACTTCATTTCTTTGCTTATGTAGCTTATTTTGTCATATCCTTGTGATTAACTTCCATTAAATTCAATTCTAATAAGTTAGAAGGGTTAAAACCTATTTTCAAGTCATGTTATCTTCCCAAGCTTCTAATAAATGTATTCATTTTCTTTTTCAAGTTCTTTTTATTATTGTTCTTGGTTCTCAAGATCTTTCTTAAATGACTTAAAGATATTTGCTAAGAAATAATATTTTTGGCATAATACATCCATAGCCCCATGTACTTGTCACTTTTTATCAATTTGACATATTAACTTATAGTTTTACAATTTTAACACCTAAACTTGCTTAAACTACAATTTTAAAACTCATGTTAGTACACGTTGTATGGAATAGCAAATCAAAAAGTGTTAATGAAATTAGAAGATCACAAAAAAATAAGAGAAGAAGATTTAAAAGACAAGAGAGGATAGTATGGAAAAGTAAGTTGAGTTGCAAAAGAAGCAAGTGGAGCAACCTCAATAAATTAACATGTCAAAGTATGCTCCAAGGCTTCATTTACCTTAAAAATAAAGAAAGTTGAATGAAGATAAGAAAAGATTTACTGAAGTCTTGGAGACTTTCAAGAAGTTAGAGCTGAAGCTATCCTTGTCTGAAGCACTTAATGAGATGCCAAAGTATGCTAAGTTTCTTAAGGACATCATCACTAACTAAAGGAATTGGGATGATAATGATATGGTGCCCTTGATTGAAACTTACAATAATTTCATGAAAAATTCATATTAAACTCAAGGATCTAATGAGTTTTACAATCCCTTATATTGTTAGTTTTAAAGAGTTCCCTAAGTGTTTATGTGATTTAGGTGTCGGTATTAATTTGATGCATTTATCTCTTTTTAGGGAGCTAAATGTTTGAGAAGCAATCACCACCAATATGTCACTTTAATTAATAAACCATTCAATTAAAAAGCCTTATGGCATGGTTGAGGATGTGTTAGCTAAAATGGACAAGTTTATGTCTTCAATAGAATTGATGGTGTTGGATTTTGAGGAGGATAGAAATTGTCCATTGATATTAGGGTTACCATTCTTAAACATCGAAAGAGCTTTTATATATATTAATTAAGGTAAATTGACTATTAGGATAGGGGATGAGAAAGTGGAATTTATGATGATTAAATGGATAAGGTACCCTATAGAAGATGAGGTGTATAAGAGGGTTAAAGTCATTGATGAGTGTAAAAGTGCACAAGAAGTCCCTTTTGTTAAACCTAAAACTTTGATAAGGAGTGATAATATGATTCTCCCATCTATTGAGAAACTTCCTAATTTAGAGTTAAAGCCTTTCCGTAGCCATTTAAGGTACACATTCCTAGGAGAGAATAACATTCTACCTATTATTATCTCTAACAAGTTGTTCATCAAATAAGAAAAGAGAGTACTTAAAGTGGCAAGAAAGAGGATTAAAGTGATTTAGTGGCAAAATTTTGACATTAAAGGGTTAAGTCTCTCAAACATGTGCATAAAATTCACATGGAAGATGCTTATAAAGCTACAACTAAGAAAAAAAGGAGACTAAATTCCAAGATGAAAGAAATTTATATCTCTCCTAAGGTTTGTAAGGATAACTTTTCAATTTTTGGTAATTCTTTTAAATTGTGTTTATTTAACCTTGACAAGGTGTTATAAAGATGTGAGGAGGCTAACCTCATTTAAATATGATTTATCTGCAAGATTAACATGACCATTAACACAACTTGCTTAATTTCATGAATAATAAGATGAACATGCATGTTTGTAGCGATTATTTATGCTATGATGATGTATGATGATAATATAAAGGATGCATAAGATCATCACTAGACTGAGAGCATGATGACTCTATTCTGGGATATGAACTTTTCACATTATTAGTATTTACGATGTAATTTCATGATTTCAAAAATAGAGGATGCAGAATGATGATATGAAACAAGCATAATAAAACATATATTATTCACGTAGTATGTAAGATTACCAATCTCATCACATAAGGACAACAATACTCCTAAATGCTGGCAATAGTAAAATAAAATGTAATGCGATAAAATAAACATGCTAAAATAATTATGTGGTCCTCAGACTCGACTAAGATTATATGGGTTTTAAAGTTCTAGCTTCAAGAGATTATCAAATTTTCCTCATCTAGAGGTTCAAAATAACAATAGAATGATGCTAGATTATATACATTTGAAGCATACTTTGACAAAGATAAGGCTTGGTTTGGTGGAAAAAGGATCTAATAACCTAAGAGAAAGACTGTAAGAGAGCAAAAACTACTTGGAAAGGGGTTTCCAGTACCTTCGATCAGACCAATTTTTGAGTGTGTGTGTGTTTCCACTTACTCCCCCCTTAAAATAGGGTGTAAAGGGGTCTATTTATAATGAACATTGGATAGAATAGGGTGGTAGGGGCATGGTTGCATGTGCATATCGAGGATTTTGCATGTGGCTATGCCAAGTGCGCATGGCCGCACACACTTTGCACGTGGCCACACGCTTGGCATATGATCCATGTGCACTTTAGCCTTCAATGCATAATTCCTGAGTTTTATGCATGCTATTATGGGGTTGGTTCCTAAGGTTTTTAGGCCTTCTGGATGCATTTCAAGAGTCTATTTTGCCAAATTTGGCCTTATTTTTAGCACATGACACCTAGGGGCATTTATGCGCACTTCTGAGTGATACGCGCTGATCCTCAGGTTATTTTTGGACCATTTTGGGACCACTTCTAGAGGTTTTAGGGCCTTTCAGATGTGTTTCTAAGGCTCGTTTTGTCAAAATTGATTTCTATTTTTTCATGAAGCTAGGCCTCGGTCTAACAAAATGTGTATTGGCCTAATGAGTTAAGTATTTTGAGAGGAGTTTTCTCAAAATAAACCTCTCATTGTTTTGATAATTCATACTTCACAAGGTCGAAGCATAATTTAATTTCTAGATGATCAATTTTGCACACTGGTGGGGTCAATTGGGTTTTTAAGGTTGCACACTTTAGAGGTGTTACGAACGAGTAGACTTTAGTAATCTCGAGGATTCATTTCATCATTAGACCTTTTTGGGGACAATCAAATTTGAGGTATGACAGTTGCCCCATACTTCATGTGTGTTGCATGGCCACCTAGTGCTAGTGTTGATACACGTGAAGCAAATGCAAAGATGTAAAAAATGTTTTAGTAGTGAGAGAGGTACTTACCTGTGGGTTATCTTTAAATGTTTTATTAGGATTTGACTGCTATTATTGTGTCTTGTTTATTGTTATTGTTCTGTGACTTGGTTGTCACGTAAGGTGCTATTTGGGACATATGCAAGCTTGTGATTTATGCAAAGTGCATTAGGGTTTATGTGACTATAACCTTTTTAGGTGTTGTGCAAATGAAGATGCTATTAAGCAAAAGGAAATGCGACTATAAACATTTTAGGTGTTAGACAAAATGAGGATGCTACTAAGTAATGAAAATGTGACTATAACCTTCTTAGGTGTCACGTAAAATGAGGATGCTACTAAGCAATGAAAATGCTATTATAAACTTCTTAGGTGTCACACAAATGAAGATGATATTAAGCAAAAAAAGATACAACTATAACCTTTTTAGGTGTTGTGCAAAATGAGGATGCTACTAAGTAATGAAAATGTGACTATAACCTTCTTAGGTGTCACACAAAATAAGGATGCTACTAAACAATGAAAATGTGACTATAACCTTCTTAGGTGTCATGCAAATGAATATATGATTATAACCTTTTTAGGTGTCATACGATTGAAGATGCTACAAATGAGAATGCTTCTAAGCAGTATGGATGCTCTTAAGTAATGTGAGGGTGCTTCTAAGTGGTGAAAGTGTGTCTAAGTAATAAGAAGATGGTTATAAGCAATGAAAGTGTTTCTAAGCAATAAAAGTGCTTCTAAGCAATGTGAGAGTGCTTCTAAGCAATGAAAGTGCTTTTAAGCAATGCGAGAGTACTTCTAAGCAATGTGAAGATGCTTATATGAAGATGCTTCTAAGAAATTTGAATGAGGTAGTGGTGATGATGTAGTGATGATGCAGTAATGATGAGGCAATGATGTTATTATTTTGATGATTTGGAGAGAGATATCCTTACGATGAATTTTTCTTAGTCTTCTTCTTTCATACGATGTTGAATTTTTTTAAAAAGGTAGTGCATGCACAGTGTCTTTAAATAGATAGAGTCCACATCAGTGTACTTATGTGTGAGTTTAGTGCATGTATTATGCTCAAATGAAAGTTTAGGATCATAGAAATGAGTGTGCAAAGTCTTAAAGTGTGAATAAAACCACAGAAGAGCATGTGGAAGGGGGAAGTGCACGTGACTGCACATGGTCACAAACTTCTTCCTCTCCAAACCTATTTAGATGGCCATTTTGGAGGTCCTAGGAGGCTTTGTCTGGACTTCTTTGAGTGTTTTCTGACTTTCTTGGCCCTTTTTATGTTTTGGGTGCTATTTGCTTTATTCTTTGCTTATGTATTTTCTTCTGCATAAAATGGAGTTCCCTAACATTCTTGAGGCTCTGGAGGATATTTTTGTTGATGTTGATGTTGAGGGTGACTTTACAAAGCCTACTGGAGCTGGGATGTCTATTGTAGGGACTAGCACATATAGTGCTTAGAGTTCTCAACCATCCAGGCTTTCTCAAGGAGATCTGATCCCTATTGTTCATAGCTTGGAGACTCATGCTTGGGTGCATTATCATCATAAGGTAGGTCCTTCTTTTGCCTTTATTTTTTGAAGCTTGTTCATTTGTTGTTTTTCTATTTATTTTACTGTATGAGATTGTTGTAGCTGTAGCTCTTGTTGTAACTGTTTGTGTAGCTTTATTGTAAATGTTGATGGCTAATAGCTCTTGCTTTATTTTCTTTTCATGATCGCCTACTAGTGCTTGTTGTGATACTTTTCTTTTATGCTTTTATTATTATTTTGATCCTATTAAATGATAGAGAGAGAGATATGTTAGTATTCAGTAGCTGTACAACTTTTTGATAGCGTACATATTGTTTATAGCCTCGTAGGTATGTTACTATACTGCCTGGTAGTTTTAATAAGGTCAGTATGTATTATTAGGGTCTCCCAAAGTGTGTGAAGCAGATGGTTGCTGGGAAGGCCTTTGATGGAGTCATTGCTGCATTATCTTATAACTTGTATGCATTGAGTCAGATTGCCACGTATGCATTGATAGAGTAGTGGATGGATACAACACAGACTTTCCATCTGCTTGTTGGGAAGATGACTATTACCCTGTTGGATTTTGCTACTATCATGGGCTTGAGCTTTTCTAGAGAGCATGTTTCTTTCAATGAGGATGAGTGTTCTACTACTATGGTGAGGAGGCACCTCATGATGGATTTTCTTGGGGTGGTGACACCTATGAAGTCTAGTTGCCCATATCTAGCACGTTACACAGAGTTTGTTTCTTCCATACGGACTCTGTATGATGATGGTCTTGTCTTAGTAGAGCAGTTGGCACATTGCTTTTTATTTTATTTGCTGAGTGATGTTATCTTCCCAAACCCTTTAGGTATGAGTGATCTATGATTATTATATGTCTTGAGAGATTTGGATGGCTTATTAAGCTATTGTTGGGGCACTGCTACCTTTGCTTATATGTACACAGGCCTTAACACAACATGCAGAGATGGATCAAGGATATGTGGATGCTTGTTCGTGCTAGACGTGAGTAAGAGTTTTATTATCTATTCTTTTGCTTTTAGTTTGTTATTTTTGACCCTCTGATTTTGACAGATCTAGGCATATGAGTTTTGTCCATCCATTGAGCATTTCTTAAAGGATGACTTCCTTTATTATTCTCGTTGGATTAGGAAGTCTACTTATTTGATTGAGGATTGTATGGTAGCTCAGGACTATATGGGGAAGCTATCCCTTAATTAGGTATGTTTGATTCCTGTTGTGTTGGTTGTTTCTCTCTTAAGCATCTTTTGTTCATTTTTGCCATTTAAGCATATTTTTCTTCGCTAATGGGTGGTGAGGTCTCATTGGACGGTAAAGATAGTGACTGCATGGTAGCTGACTGAGAGATGAGTGTTCTTCTATAGCCTTATCGGTATAGTGTGGTATTTGGGTGAGTGAGTCCATCATTGGTGGGATGGCCCATATATGAGGAGAGTTCCTGTCCCTTCTCCTAATGATATATTCTGGGGCCTTGAGCTTTTTAGTGATGATCTTGTTGCTGTTATGATGGGATTCTCCTCTGAGAGCCTCTAAGAGAGTGTGGGCTTGCCTTATGCTGATGTATTAATCCCTCATCTAATTAATGTTGTAGCTAGTGGGACCTTTCCTCCCCCTCCATCTTCTCAAGTAGATGCATCTCGTCCTTTGGGTTCAAGTATTAGGCCATCACGTGGGTCATTAAGAGTCACTTCTTCTGATCTAGTAAGCCTTTATTCCTGTTTTGGTGCAATCATGTAGCAAAATTTATTAGTAATAAGTTATAATTAATGTGAGTTGTGGGAACTTATCTATAGCAATGTCGGAGAAGAGCTAGATCTTATTTTGAGGAGGATGAGGGCATATTCCATACTGAGGCGACTGCCCATGCTAGTGGTGTGGCTTCTGGTAGTACCACTCTTGGGGACTTGATGATTCAGCCATCTTTGTCTTTACTTGGGATGGATATCCTTGGTAGAGTAGTGAGTTTTGATTTACCTAAACCTAGCTTTCCTCAGTCAGGTGTTGCTTCTACTAATGCTACCCATGTTCATATTCTCCACTTATTTTTGCCTGTGTTTCATTTATTTAGTGAGTGGTGGTTGACTTATTTGCTTGCTTTTGTAGATTCCTATCTCCTCTAGTCAATACTTGTTTATTGTTACAGGGAATGCACAACAGTGCTTTTTAGAGTTTGCTACCACTCAGAGGGTATGCCTTCTTTATTGTACCTGCTTATTTTATGCACATGTTTTATGTATGAGTGTATGATATGCAATATGAAATGCAGGTTGAGCACCATCTCAATAGTCATGAATGGGAGCAGGAGCATGCAGCTTATCATGGCCACATTGGTGAACTAGAGTCATATCTAGCATCCTTTGCAATGAACAATGATGAGTCAGGATCAGGTGAGGGGGATGCTTAAGTAGGATTAGTGCTTGCTTCTGATGGCAGCCATGTTTAATGTAGTTATTTTAGGAGCTAGGTGTAGGACTTTTGGCCTATGGTTTGCTTTGGTGTGTTATTTTCCTGAGGTTATGAACTCTAGGTGCTGTATTTGGGCATTTATCCTACATGTTGTATGATGCTTGTACGATGATGTTTGTATATGCTTCTTATTGTGTATTATTAATGATGATGTTTTCCATTACTATTGTTTGCCTCTTTTCCCTTTTTTGTCTAAGGCGTCTCATTTTAGAGCTTTTTGCACTTAGTTGGGTTTTCTTTTTCTTCCCTTTTTTCTCCTAGGGTGTCTCCTTTTAGAGCTTTTCATGCCTAGCTAGGCTTTTCTCTTTTTTTTTGGCTTCGATGATAGTGGTTGATCTCAAAGAGAGCTTAGAGAGGATGGTAAGAACCATGGTCATGTAATGAAAGAAAATGCAAATCATAATTGATGCAATTCATGATGATAAATGTGTTGCTCTTTTTAAAGACATTTTGCATTAATTTGCAATCATTCTCATTTCATTGTAAGCATTTAAAAAAGCACAGGTGCATTCGTACAAATTTTTAACTTGAGGTTACCCCTGTCCTTAGCTAGCCTTTTTAGGTTTTCTAGTTAAGTGTTTGCTCTCTTTCCTTAATTTTGTGTGAGCTACCATTCTTAAGTTTTCAACTCAGCAAGAAATCCCTAAATTTTGCACATAGAATTCTGTTAGTAGTACGAGCCACTTGGCAACTTTCCCCACTAGAGAGGGAGCTTCATAGAGTTACTTCATTGGGTCCATTTTACACATGGCCTAAATTCTATAGGATTGAAAGTAGTGTTTGAGTCTCTTAATTGTCCATACCATTTCTAGGCATATTTGTTCGACTTGGTTGTAATTCTCCTTATGTGGAAACATCTTTTTACTCAAGTAGTACACTGTGTGTTATGCTTTTATTTCTCCCTCTTGGGCTAACATTGCATCAATTGCATTCCCTTTAATGGATAGATATAGGATTAAATGTATCCCTGGTTTAGGTGGTCTTAGAACTGGTGGGTTGACTAGGTAGCTTCTGATATTGTCAAATGCTATCTAACACTATTAGTTCCATTCAATTGGCATATCTTTTCTAAGTAGCTTGAAGATTGGTTCATACACTACTATCAACTTAGCAATGAATCTACTGATGAACTGTAATTTCCCTACAAACCTGTTAATTTCCTTGTCTATTTTTGGCACTGGCATCTCTCTGATGGCTTTTGCTTTGTTTGGATCTATTTCAATCCTATTTTGACTAACAATAAACCCTAACATCTTTCCTAAAGTGACCCTGAATATGTATTTCTTCGAATTTAGCTTAAGATTGTACTTTTAGACCCTTCTGAGGAGCTTTTCAAGATCAAAGGGGTGTTCTTCCCTAGTTTTTGACTTGACCATCATGTCATTGATATATAACTCAACTTCTTTGTGTATCATGTCATAGAACATTGCAGTTGCCATTCTTTGGTAAGTTGACCCTATATTCTTTAGTCCAAAAGACATTACTCTATAGTAGTAAGTACCGTATTCTATTATGAAAGTTATCTTTGCTTTGTCGATAATGGCCATTAGGATTTGATTGTACCAAGAGAATCCATCCATGAAGGAGTACATTTCACATATGGCAGCACTATCAATTGGTAGGTCTATATGAGGCATTGAGAAATCATCCTTCGGGCAAGTATTGTTCATATCCCTATAATCGATGCAAATTCTAACCTTTTCATCTTTCTTTGTTATTGACACCACATTTGATAACCATCCTGGATAGTCTACTACCTTTAGAAATTTTTCCTTGATTTATTTCTTAATGTCCTCTTTCATTAGTTGGGCCCATTCTAGTATAAGTCTTTTCAATTTCTACTTTATCGATTTGCACCTTTCTTTGGTAGGAATGAAGTGTTGAGCAATGTCTTTATCAACACCAGGCATATCGGTGTACATCAAAGAAAATGCTTTTGAATATTTTTTCAATTTCTCTCCTCTCTTTAGGGGTAACATCTTTTGAAATATGCATAATGCATGGTTAATATTCTGTGCTAATGTTAAATGATTTAGTGCAAATGGAATGAATGTTAAATATGCTAATGTTTTTATAAATAAAATGCGCACTATCATTAGGAAAGACATCAAACAAGTAAGCAAAATCATATTTCATTGCATTAACTTTAGAGTTCATTACATCATTAGTTTCAAACAAAGGAAAAGTACAGAGATCATCATCAGCAATGTCTTCGAACAGGATGTCATCAATGCTTGATTCAAGGATGGCAGTAGTTTGAGCATGATTGATAGCCTCACTCTCAAATTCTATCTCCAGGTTTATATTAGCTCATAGATGTTAGTCTTGGTGATCATGTTTGGTAAATGCTTCTCCTTGAGGGTGTCATTGAAGATCTCGAACCTCAGTTTCTTAATTCTATTGCTCATCCACTCCTTAGTTTGTCCTTGATAGACTTGGGCTAAGCTTACAGCTAAAAGAGGTTGACTTTTTAGCCCCAACATCCTTTTCAGGATCGAACCTTAGACCATTTTTGTTGGTCTATCCTCAGAAGTCAGGGAATTCTATGACTTTGATGTTTCTTATTCCTAATCCTGTTTAAAGCAGATATTGCATCTTTTTTACTATATTAGCAACTTTGGGATTAACATGACCATCACTGATCACAGAAACCTAGAATCCTAGTGGGACCATATTCAGATAGGCAATAATGTTATTTATTTCAACATGAATGGTAACGACCTTTCCATTCAGAGGGAACTTGATCTTTTGATGCATAGTAGAAGGTATTACCCCTAGTGGGCGGAACTAAAGTCTTCTTAGCAGTAGGAAAAAAGTTAGAGGGATGTCCAGGATGGTAAATTTTTTTACTGACTCAATATCTCCTACTGTAATTACTACTTTAAAAATGTTAGTGATTGTCTTTTTTGAATCATCGTAGGCTCGTGTGACCACATTGGATTCTTTTAGGTTTTTAACATTCATCCTGAACTTATATAGTAACCTCAGAGGGCAAACATTAAGGTTAGAGTCATCATCTACCATAACACATGGGGTCTTCTTAGACCTGGCGATTACCTGTATGAAGAGAGGAAGATTATGGACCCTTCCTTTAAGGGGTAAATCTTCGTTTGAAAAGGTGATTGCATTAGAGGGAGCTTTTATTAGAAAGGCTATCATCTCGCAAGGTGAGGCATTAGTGGAAATCTTTGCTTCATTTAATGCTTCGACTAGGGCATCTCTATGCTTCTTGAAGGCTATGAGTAGGTCCCAGATACTGTCTTTTGCCTGAGTCTTTTTAAGCTATATGAGGATAGTATCTTCTTCTTTGACTAGAGCGTGATCTCTTGCTACTTCTTTCTCCTTAGAGGGTTCCTTCTATTTCTCAGGAGGTTGATATATCCACCCACTACGAGTTACATGATTGACTGCTAGTAAGGGCTTCTTAACTATTTTCTTATTTATTTTTGTACTACTGTTCTAGTCCTAGATAATGATTTCAGGCTCATTAGAGTCATACCATATGTCTATTCCCATGACTTGTAGGTTCTGAAGCTGAATAATATTGATCATCCCATTTTCATTATCAAATCCTTCTCCCCATCCTAAGGGTACTATGCCTTTTAAGAGTGTATAAGCAGTAGGAGGTACTGTATACTTGACTTTATAGTCAAAGTTCCTAGACGATTGGCCTAGTAAATCCTATATCTCATGGTCACTCCTGAGATTTTTGTTTGTGTCTGCTTCTTGTGAGTAAAGGCAATCAATCACTTCACCGTTCATAAGGAGAGCTGTATCCCTGGCTCTTTTTTGCATCATCAAGTGGGGAAGGAATTCTCGAGGCATTAGAATGTATTCAAAGGTAGAAGGGCATTGCTCATCTTCACTAGAATCATGAGGCTCAAGAATGGGATTCAAGGGTTTGTCCTTTGAGGGCTTATCTTGGATTGATTTTTCAGCAAGGTCTTATGGTATATTGAAAGAGATTATACTGATGGTTGGTGAAGGCATGTTTAAGTAGTTTGGGAGAGGATTGGTCTTGAAACTGGGTCATTTTTCTAGTTCATCAATTTTTCCAGAGTCAATGAGGTATTAGATTGCATTTTTAAGGGGTTTGCATGGATCAGTGGTGTGGCCAGGCATCTGGTGAAAGTGGTATGATGGGTTTCCGCAAGTATACAAATTCATACAAGTAGTAATTAAATATCGATCCCACAGAGATTGCAGATTGACTACAGTGATACTAGTTGTGTTTGTTTATTTAAACAATGAAAAAGGGTATTTTTAATTAAACTAAAAATTAAACTAAGACAAAACACAAAAAAAATCACAATGAAATAACAATTAGTTTAGAGAGCTAGGGTTCTTATTACTAATTCTACCTTTATTTAAAATCAATTTACTGCTAAGACATACCTAATTTTAATCCAATTTGAGGGTTTCCCTAGAATCATAGGCTTTCCTCCTAAGACAACCCTATGATTAACCAAGTAAATTAACATTCTTAGATTTAAAGTTCTCACCTACTAAGCGTTCAGTTAACCTAGTTTAAGCACCAACCCTTAATCAATATTAGTTGCTTAAGTGTTTCTTAACTAAGAAAGCATTTAATAGGTTATTGATTAAATCCAATACAACCCATCTCTCGATCAAGTTTTATTGTGTATATTCAATCAAAGAGTGATCAGTCCTAAGAAGACATTAAGTTCAACAATAACCAAAGGATCTAGGTTAATGGCTTAGGTTTAATTGTGATTAGCCCATAGTTGAATAGCAATAATAACCCTAACTAAGAATTTAGCTACTCATGTTAATTTTAAGAAATAAAGAGGAATAATAATAGAAAATAGACATCATCATTGAATTAAAATTATGAACAAATAACAACAATTGAATAGAATAAACCCCCTGTTAAATAGGAAGCTTGATGTTCTTCAATTTTTATTCTCCAATCTCCAAACTAACATAAGTAAGAAAAAATCCTTGTTTTCTCAAAACTACTCTAAGAAAAATTGTATCTCCAAAAAGTGATGATAAGAAAAAGAATAATCCTCCTCTTGTTTCTAGTGGCTACCCTCTTATAAAACCCTAATTACCAGCCCTAGGGTTACATCCATGTGAAATCTCCTCTTGTCCTGCATGAGTTAACAATTAAATTCGCCTCTGACTTTCCTAATCACTAGGTCACATGACCGTGTGCAAAATGCACATGGCTGTGCACATCATTTTTTCAGCATTTCAGCATATTGATCTCCATTGCTTTTTAGGCTTGCTTCAAGTGCTCACGGCTCCTATATAACCTTCCTCTA
This sequence comes from Mallotus nudiflorus, assembly GCA_947683625.1. Classification (NCBI taxonomy): domain Eukaryota; kingdom Viridiplantae; phylum Streptophyta; class Magnoliopsida; order Malpighiales; family Euphorbiaceae; genus Mallotus; species Mallotus nudiflorus. Next base: position 3,328,869 of record CANTUR010000509.1, on the reverse strand, counting down.
CTGTTCTTTGACTTCCCTAAATACATAAAAATCAACCAAAAATAAACCAACTAATACGTAAAAATAAATAAACACACAAGACATGCAGTAAGTACTCAACTAAATAAAAACTAAATAAAAGAAACATAAACTTAAGTAAAATTGAATTTTTTCTAAGATAAAGACTACTTAATAAAATGCATTTTTCACACTCATCATGGTAGAATAAGTTTTGGTTAATTTGAGGTGACAGTGGGCTTAGAAGAGGCCTATGTTCTTGTAGTTGTAGGAGGTTCTTTTATTGAAGCCTTTGGAATACTTTGGATAGTGGGAGGTTAAAGTTTGAGAATTTTCTTATTGGTTTAAGGGCATTGATAGATGGTGAGCTGTGGGTGTTAGGGTGGATCATGTTTATTTCTATAGCTTGGGTGAAGGTATTTTGGGTATTGCAGCGAAAAGTGTTTCTGGCTTACTAAGGTTCCTCATCCTCAATTCTAATCCCAAACTGATAAAGAGCTTTAAAGTCAGGATAATGAGCAAAGATCATATGTTTTCTGAAGTGTGGTAGTGCCCCTTTGATTAACAGCTCTATTAGTTCATCATCGAGAGGACAATTTCTCATCTTGACTGCCTTTCCCCACCATCTTGTGACATAACCAGAGAAAGATTCACCAGGTTTTTGCTTTGTGGTCTCAAGGTCCTTTTGAGTGATGTCTAACTAAGTGTTGTATTCATACTTCTTAATAAACTTTTGATTTAGCAGTAGCCAATCACTTTTAATTTCATCTTTAAGGTTAAAAAACCATACCCTCGGTCCTTCCTCTAATGATGTGAAGAAGAATTGAACAATCTGTGATTCTATAAGCTTTGTGGCAACCATGAAAGTAGCATATTACCTTAGATGGACCCTTGGATCCCCTATTCCATCATACTTAGCAAAGTTTGGTAGTTTAAAATCATATGGAAGTGGCTTATCTTTGAATAGTGCCATGTCAGTGAAGCTTTTGGAGCCATGAGTTCCCTTATCTTTGAAGGCAAATTCCAATTGAGCCATCCTATTGGCTAATAGTTTGACTTCCCTTGTCGATTCAAGCTTGGTCATGTTAGTAATTTTTGTAGCTTTTAGTGCATTCTTGAGGTCTTGGTAGTAGCCATTGTCATCATTAGCTTGAACTGGAGTGCGAGGAATTCCCTTTGCCTTATCTACCCTCGGGTGAACAGATGCATAGTCTTCATTCAGTAGTGTGCTATTCCCATCTTGGGAACTTTTAGCTTTGATTTAGGCTTAGAGGATTTCAGCTATAGTGCCATTAATGAGCAACTTTTAGATCCCCTCTTTTAGCTTGTCTTTAAATTGTTGACAGGAGGTGTCCTTTTAGTCACTCATGCCGTATTCCTGTACATTTATTAGGGTTATCAAAATGATTGATGCATGACGTGTGCCTATAAAAGAAAATGGTGAGCATGTATTCATGGAGTGGATGCAGAATCCTATGATGAGACATGATTATTCCTGTAAGAAATAATGGTTAGTACGTGCTATCTATATATATGTTGTGTATGCATGATTAAAGCTGGTTAATTTTTCTTGCACAGTGAATAAACCAATCACAAGTAAGCCCTCGCTTCTAACCTTATTTCTCCATGAGTTTATTCAATCTTTTTTTCCTAGGTGGGTTTTGAACCTATAATCATCAAGGGACTATGGTTCCACTCTCAGAACTAGGCTGTTTCAATTTATGTTGGTCAGAACCAAAGGGTAAACTAGGGAACAATACTCAAATGTGCTTAAGATAATCACACGATGTCAATGTGAGGGTCAATTGTCGGGCTTCAAATGATTTCTAAAGCTCGTATGCACCTATTTGCATAGGACAAAGGTCAATTAAAAGGAGTTCGAGTTCTTGCCCCTAATATTCAATATGTTTACCGAGAGTCATGAAAGTATCATTTGATAGTTTATAGTTTTGATCTAATAAAAATAAATAGACAACATCTCGTAGGTTTCGTCATTAAGGGATGTTGTTATTTGTTAATTTGCATAGATTATTCAAGCAGAGGTACATGATTCTTATCATTTTTCATGCTTCGGGTTTGCATGAAGTAGATGAGAATCATGTGGTCCTGTGCATAAATTTTCTATGAAAATTGACATTACGACATCATTCGATGATAGACACTAGGAGGGTCATGTCATTTATGAGTATTAAGTTAAATGGACAGTGTTAGGACAACGATAGCATGCATAGCTTGGTGGAATCCTAGTGGATGTTACTATTGGTTTATCTGCACGAGTTGAGTCAGGGTGAAAGGCTAAAGGGCTGCTTTAAGGAGAATGCCCCCATATGACTAGGGTTATATACTCCGGTCAATGGGTCTAGCATTCTTTTGATAACTCGGTCGCCCCCCTTAAGGACTTGGGTTATAGACTCTGGTTAGATGAGTCTAGTGAATGCATGAGTAAGGACTAAAGGTGATAATATTGTATCTTTATGGCCCCGCGATTCAAGTGGAATCATGGTGGCAATGTCATTTAGTATTATCGAGGCTTTTAAGGACAAGTGGTGCACGTGTGATGTGTAGTGCAAATGTAGTAGTGAGGGGCTCTATACAATTGAGTACTGTATAATGAGAAATAGTCATTTTTGAGTTGATTCCTCTTACTTAAAAGTCCCTAGTGGAGTCACCACTGTGAGCAACCTCTCTCACTTTTGGTTTAGCGGTATTTTTTCATGGGACATTGTGTGGGTCTTTTTGTTTTCAAAGGATATGGAAACTTTACTAAATAGGGAAAAATGATTAGTCTTAGGTGGACAAGACGCTTTTGATTTTGTGGAGTCACTACCGATTTTTAGAAAATCAGGAAAAGAAAGGGACAACATCAGGCCACTCAGTGAGTATTGTCCTCAGTAGAGATTTTCGGGTTCAGGGGATCGCTTTACTTGTTGACTATTTCTCATTATATGATATTCATTGTATAGCTACCGAAACACCCTAGTTTCAATAATGACTATTTGTATAGCATTCACACAGTACATTAGATAGTGGAAGATAATAAAGTTGAAAATTTAATTGTTACATCACTTTGCTGAGAAAATACATATGAAACGGAAAAGATTATGGAAAAGTAAATCTAATTTAGATATGATTGATCTACAAGATTAACATGACCATTCACATGGCTTGCTTGATTTCATGAATAATAGGATGATCATGCATATTTGTAGTGATTATTTATGCTATAATGATGGATGATGATAATATAAAGGATACATGAGGTCATCACTGGACCAAGTGCATAATGACTCTATTTTGGGATATAAACTTTTCACATTATTGGTATTTACAATGTGATTTCATGATTTTAGAAATAAAGGATGTAGAATGATGATATGAAACAAGCATAATAAAGCATATATTATTCACGTAGTATGCATGATTGCCAGTCTCATCACACAAGGACAATAGGATTCCTAAATGCTGGCGACAGTAAAATTAAATGCAATAAAATAAAATAAATGTGCTAAAATAATTGTGTCGTCCTCAAACTCGACTGAACTTATGTGGGTTTTAAAGCTTTAGCTTCAAGAGATTACTAAGCTTTCCACGTCAAGAGGTTCAAAATGACAATAGAATAATGCTAGATTATATACCTTTGAAGCATGTTTTGACAAAAATGAAGCTTGGTTTGGTGGAAAAAGGATCTAACAACCTAAGAGAAAGATTGTAAGAGAGTAAAACCTATTTGGAAAGGGGTTTTTAATGCCTTCCATCAAACCAATTTTTGAATATGTGTGTTTCCACTTGCTCCCCCTCAAAATGGGGTGTGAAGAGGTCTATTTATAAGGAAAATTAGGTAGAATAAGGTGGTAAGGGTGTGGTCGCGTGTGCTTGTTAATGATTTTGCGTGTGGTTATGCGCTTGGTGGATGGTCATGCACGCATGCGCATGATCCATGTGCACTTTAGACTTCCACACATAATTCTTGAGTTTTATGCATGCTATTCTAGGGTTGGTTCCTTGGGTTTTAGGCCTTCTAGACTTGTTTCTAGAGTCCATTTTGCAAATTCGGCCTCAATTTAAGCACATGACACCTAAAGGCATTTATTTGCACTTCTGAGTGATACGTGCTGATCCTCAGGTTATTTTGGACCATTCCAGGACCACTTCCAGAGGTTTTGGGGCCTTCCAGATGTGTTTCTAAGGTTCATTTTATCAAAATAAATTTTCATTTTTTCAAGAAGCTAGGTCTCGGTCTAACTAAATGCACACTGGCCAAATGAGCTTAGTATTTTGAGAGGATTTTTCTCGAAATAAACCTCTTATTGTTCTGATAATTCATATTTCTCAAGGTTAGAGCATAATTTAATGACTCGATGACTGATTTTGCACACTAGTGGGGTTGGTTAGGTTTTTAAGGTTGCACACTTCAAAGGCGTTATAAACGAGCAGGCTCTAGTCATCTCAGGGATTCATTTCATCATTAGACCTTTTTGGAGACAATCAAATTTAAGGTATGATAATATTGTTAGCTCAATGTTCAGACTTAGATTTCTCTAATATGGATAAGATCACTCCCAATGATCTAGTGCGACTGGCTGCATTTAAAGATGCTACGGCTAAGTTTGCTCCTAAGGATCCTTAAGTCATTAAATAGAGATATACTTATGGTGCTACTTCTTTTAGTGCCAAATCCACTTCAATTCCTGAATCTTAGTCTCCAAAAGATATTGAAGCTCATTGTAATGATGTGATTATACCTCTTGGATCTAAGGCTGACCTATAAAATACTTTAAAATATTTATCCTTGTAATATTGTTAATCAATGAATGAAGTATATATATTTTATTTCTCAAATGTGGTATACTCTAAATACATTTTATTAATAATATTTCCTAAGGTTGTTTGAGTTCTAGTATCGAGGCAGCTCTTTTCCTTATTCATCCTTGATTTTGTTGGCCCCTTGGTCATCTTCTTAATGACTTGGTAAGGACCTTCCTAATTAAGTTTGAGTTGCCTGTGCTGGAGTTGCTTTTACCAATGTCAGCCCTTTTAAGTACCCAATGTTTGACCTTAAACTGCTTTGGCTAGACATATCTATTATAATACTCCATGATCCTCTATTTTTGGGCTTCTGCCATAATGGATGCTCATTCTCTCCTTTCTTTAAGTAGGTCTAGGCATATCCGAGCATTTATGTTGTTAACTTCTTGATCTAGATGCTTACTTACCCAGTAGCTTATTGATCTAATCTCCATTAGGATTACTACATCCATCCCATAAATCAGTCTAAAAGGTGTTTCTCTTATAGAGGTTTTGGGTGTTGTTCTATAAACCCATATGACATTGTTAAGTTCTTCAACCTAGTTCCCCTTCTTTTTTTTAATATCTTCTTTAAACCTTGTATGATGATCTTATTAGTGACTTCTGTTTGGCCATTTGTTTGTGGATGAGCTACCAAAGTAAATCAGAGCTTTTTATTAAGATTCAAATAGAACTTTCTAAATTTCTCATTATTGAATTGCTTCCCATTCTCTGTTATCAAGGTGTGCGATTTGCCAAATCTGTACATGATTTCTTTCAAGAAAAAGTGTTGAATCCGGGCCTCAGTGATGGTTGGGACAATTTTAATTTCTATCCACTTGGTGAAGTGATCAATAGCCATAATCAATAACTTCTTTTGAGAGGTTGAAATAGGAAATGGGCCTAATATATCCATTCCCCATTCTACAAAAGGCCATGGACTCCCAATCAAATGTTGAGTATTAAAGGTCTTGTGGCTGAGGTGAGCAAACTGTTAACACTTATGGCATTCTTGAACTAATTTTTGAGCATCTCATGATATGATGGGTTAATAGTAATGCTAGAGCAATACTTTTATGATCAATGAATGATGAGATTCATAAGCTCCACAAATCCCTTCATGAATTTCTTTAAGCATATAATTTCATTCCTCTGGTGATATACACCTAGACTATGAATATAAAAGATACCTTATGTAGAGTTCCCCATATTGCATTGAGTAGTGCACAACTTTTATTTTTAACCTCTAAGCCTTTAACTTATCCTGTGGAATTACCCTATGCTCAAGATACTAAATGAGCAGTTTCATCCATTCTGCTACTTCCTGAATGTCCATGATATCTACCTCCTCGGTGCTTGACTTCATCAATTCCTTAGCAAGCTCAATCTCTTTAAATGTCTGATTTTCTTCTGCTACTGACTTGGCTAGTGAATCTACCTCTGATTTTTTGCTTCTGTGAATTTGGATGATTTTCCATTGTCCCCCATCTTGTTCAAGCTTCTTTAGGAGTTGTCTGACTTTCTCAATGTACTTGGCAATGCTTGGCTCCTTGATTTAGTTTACCACTAGTTATGAATCAGAGTGTAACTTAAGATGCTCGGCTCTGACCTTATTAGTTAACTTCAATCCTGTGATGAGTGCTTCAAACTCAACTACATTATTAGTGGCTTTGTATTTTATTTGGACAATATATCTGATAGTGACCTTGCTTAGCTCTTTGAAGATGACTCCAGTACTTGATCCTCGAATGGATGAGGCTTTATCAATGTATAACTTCCACTTCAGGTATTCAAAAGAAGCAAAGTCTTCTACTATCATTTCTTGTACGAAGTCTGCCAAGGTCTGGGCTTTGATCTACTGCCAAGGTTTATAACTGATATCAAATTTGTCTGATGTTTTATAACTGATATCAATATTGACCATTGAACCAATTTGTTAGATCTTTCATAATTGATATCAATATTGACCATTGAATCAATTTGTCAGATGTTTTAGGCCTTTATAACATTTTCCTTAGTGGGAAACTAGATCTTACAATGATTAAGTGAGCCTGAAAATAATGCATAAGTTTTCAGGATGTGTGTACGATGATAATAGCTAACTTATAAAGTTTGGGATATTGGACTTCTGAACCTCTAAGTATTTTACTGATGTAGTACACTAGATTTGTTGGCTTCCTTCCTCCCTAACTAGTACTAATTTAATTTACTCCTGACCAATAAAGAGATATAGGTACAAAACTTCTCTGAGGATTGGCCTGTTAAGGAGAGGTGGGGAAGATAGAAACTTCTCGATATCTTCAAAAGCTTGCTAACATTCTTCATTCTATACAAACTCCTTGGAATTATTTAAGGCTTGGAATAATAGTAGACACCGTTTGGTTGAACAGGAGATGAAATGTCCTAAAGCTATTATTCTACCATTTAGCTTTTGGGGCATATTTACTGATGTCAGAGATTTCATCTTAAGTATGGTCTCTATCTTTTTTGGATTAGCTTCAACTCCTCTATGGATATCATGAATCCCAAGAATTTACATGTTTTTACCCTAAAGACACACTTCTCCAGATTAAGCTTGATCTGGTATTGATCTAATATTCAAAGGATTTAGTCAAGATTTTCGAAGTGCTGCTCTATATGCTGGCTCTTGACAATGATGTCATCCACATATACTTTTACATTTTTTCTAATTTGATATTAGAACATATGATGTAAATGGTGGGGTTTAGCACATGTCCAAGATTTTAGCAACTACGACACTGTTTGAGCTCAGGGCTCTAAAGAATACACAAACCACTATTACAAAGACATGACGTGGATATGAGGAGTCGCCACCCAGGGTAATAACTGGGATAAATAAAAAAGGTGATACTCGATTCCTTAAAAGAAAGCTATTACCACAACTAAGAGATTCTGGGTACGGAATACTAACTTCTTTCAGTCTTGTGTTCATTTAGAATTACTTTATGAATTACTAAATTATCCTTTATTTATATGCAATTTCATATAAACCCTTATTCTAGCAATGAACTCCAAGATAAACTAGTCATGAAAATATAAGTAAATAATGCATTCATTTAAACATATAATCCCTAAGTTAGTCTAATATACATTGATTTTAATTAAATGAGCTAAATCTACATGTTTTTTTAATTCTAAAAATGAGTTTAAATCTACAAATTATGGAGAAATTTAAATTAATGGGCCTAATTTTGCATGTTTTAATTATAAGATGATCTTAAATCTATAAATTATGAAAAGAGCTTTAAATTAAGTGGACTAAGTCTAATTAATTAAATTAAATTAAATTGAGTTGGCCTATCTAATTAATTAAATTAAATTAAATTGAGTTGGCCTATGTCTAATTAACTAGATGGGCCTAAGTTATGTCTAACCTAAAAATCTAATTAATTATGAGCCTAAAATGCATTTTAATTAATTAAAACTAAAAAACCTAAATTTATTTAAATTAATTAGATTCTAATATGGGCTTAAGGCCCAAAACACATAAGAATAAATAAAAAAGCCCAAAACATATAAAAATAAATAAACAATCCCCAAAAAAATAAAATAAAGTAAACAAGCCCAAAAACAAATAAAACATATTAAAACAATTAAATTAAAGATCGAACAGTTAATTAAATTATTCCTTCTAAAACCCTAATTTTCATTTACATGCAATCTTAAATTAATCTATTCCCATCATTGATTTTAATCAATTACCCAATTAAAACCATAATTTTTCTAATCAATTAATTAAAATAAACAAGCAATCACACATATAATTTCACTATTCCCACTATTGGGGCTATTACAATAATCTATTGAAAATAATAATAAAATAATTAATACAACCCCAAGAATAAATAAATAAAATAAAGCAATAAAATAAAATAATAATAAAAAACCCTAGAAACTATATCTCTACAAGGTCTTATCCATGGCATTCCATGGACCTCTTATGGATTTGATTCTCCAAGTATGATCATAATGTGTTTTCCTCCATAATCACCATGAAAAAAGAAACAAAATTATGATTAGTGAATCAATTATAACAATAATAAAAAAATCAAAATAAAAAAAATAAAAAAAAGAAATAAAATAAAATAAGAAGAAAATTATGCTTATGGATAATTTTAATGGAGTACTCCTCAGATTTTGTAAAATCACCGTTCTTGATAGGTCTTCGAAAATCGTTCTTTAAAATTCTTTAAAGATCTTTCTTTAAGCAATTAAATAAGAGAATTTTTATAGAGAATGCAGTACTCTTTTCCTTTTTTTCTTTTATTTTTTTCCATTCTCTCCTCTCCATTTTCAGAGCCAAAACCCTCATTATATAGGGATACATCTTAAAACTCTAGTTATAAATTGATTCCTAAAAGACTTCTATTTCCTTAAATCATTATCAAAATAATTTTTAGGAGAATTTCAGACTAATTAGGACTCAATTTATCTGGAAAATTCGAGAACCCAAGTCGAAAGAGGTCTAATTCCGATCGAAATTGTGTAATTCTGATTGGAATTACATAATTTCTATAAGAATTAGTGTAATTCTAGTCTGAATAAGTGTAATTATAATAAGAATTACATAATTTCAATCGAAATTATACAATTTCAATTAGAATTAGTATAATTATGACCTTTTTTAATTATAAAAAGGTCCTTAAAAAATGTAAATTTTACAATTAGGTCCCTAAAAAACATTGCAATTTAGTCATGAAAACATTAAATTCTTTCTTTAAAAAAATGCAATTTGATCCTTGAAGTTTCAAAGTTCAAATATTGAAGACCTATTCATGACATTTTCATCATTGGAGTCTTTTATCGCATCAATAACTCATTATCCTAAAATTGGGTGTCTACACATGGTTCATCAGCCTTTGGTATGTTGCTTTGGTATTCTTTAATCTAAAAGGCATAACTTTGTAGCAATAAAGGCCTTTGTGAGTGATAAATGATGTCTTCTCCTGATCCTCCTTCTACATTAGGATCTGATAGTACCCTTGAGCAATATCTACAAAAGCTATACAAGCTGATAAGTAGTCGAGTCTACTAGCTGATCTATTATTGGTAATGGATAGCTATCTCTAAGGAATGCCTTGTTAAGATCAATATAGTCCACACACATCTTGTACTTCCTATTTGATTTTTTCACTAGCACCACATTAGCTACCCATTATGAGTATGTCACTTCTTTAATGAGTTTGGCATGTAGTAATTTCTTTGTTTCCTTAGTGATCATCTTCTGTCTCTCATATACGAAGTTCCTCTTTTTTTGAACAATAGGTTTAACTCCTGACTTGATGTTTAGACTATGTGAGGTAATATGAGGATCTATCCTGATGATCTCATATGCTTTAAAGGAAAAGCTACATGAATGTTTGATGAGGAACTTTGTTATTCCACACTTATCTTTATTATTAAGCTCATTGTTGATTCTGACTATCTTCCCTTCAGCAATTTTTAAGGTTTAAACCTAGTTAATCGGCTTATGATTGGCTCATTATTTCCCAACTTCTAATGATTCTAGAGGGAATGCTTCCATCTGGGGCTTGACAACTAGCTGATAGCATTGTTTGCCCATATGCTGATCTCCATGAATTGTTATGATCCGGCCTTCAAGAGGAATCTTTATGGTTAGACACTTGATACTTTTGACTGCATCAATCTTATAAAGAATTGGTTGGCCTATGATGCCATTATATGTGAGAGGAAGATCTACCATATTGAACAGGACTTTGGTAGCTTTCACCTCCCCAACATCCTAGTTGTTGAATTCTGACATTAACTCTACTAGTCCCATTAGTTATGTGGTTCCACCATAAAAGCTTGTAATGGGATTCTGAATAGCTTTCAAATTAATGATAGAACCTCCCATCACCTTATAAGCATGCCAAGAGTGTTCGTTGAAAGTACTTTTATCATCAATTAGCATTCTTTTTACTAAGTAATTGTTGATGAATGCACTCACTACTAAGGCACCATTATAAGGATGCTGAACGTGTTTCCCATCTTCTAAACCAAATATGATAGTCTGCTTCTTTTCAAAGGTAGGGCCTTCCTCATTTTTAATTCTTTTAGGCTTTCTTTCAGTCACTTCTCCTTTAAAAATCATGTTGATAACTTCGACTACTTCATTCTGAGCTTTCTTTTTCTCTAGCTTATCTTTGTCTTGGTCATTTAACTTTCGGTTTCTTTTAGTTGTGTTAGTGAAGTTGCTAAGTTTTCCATTGTGTATTACTCTTTCTATAGCATTCTTTAATTCCCAGTATGCCTCAATTTCGTGCCCATAATCCATGTGGTATTGATAGTAGTACCTCGTATCTTGCATAACCCTCTTGGTTGGACTCAGCCTTTTAGCTGGAGTTATGCCTAAGAAACTTTGTCTGATCCATATGACGATTTTAGATTTAAAGGTGTTTAGTGGTGTGTACTTCTCTGCCTCTTTGTTGAATCCTTCCACCAGGTTTATGAAGTTTGTTCGCTGGAATTTAGGCCTTCTTGGTTTTGATCTTTCATTTTTCTAATATGTGCTTTCTCGTCATCTTGACGCATCCTCCTATCTTCATCCATTTTTATAATCTTTATTGCCATAGCCATTACCTCAACAACGATGTTGGGTTCTTTGGTTATGATCTTGTCCTTGAGTTTCCTAAACTCGGTCCTATTCTTTAAGGCTTCTATGGCTACTTCATTGATTAAGTTTTCAATTTGCATAGCTACTTTGTTGAATCTATCCAAATAACTTCATAATGACTTTGTAGCCTCTTTTCTACATATCCGAAGATCATTAATATTTTTGGTAGAAGGAATATTAGTGATGAACTAAGTCTAAAATTTCTTAATTAATTCTTTAAAGGACAAGATAGAATTCTCAAGAAGCTAGTAGAACCACTTCTGAGCATTCTTGGTGAGTGTACTAGGAAAGACTTTACAGATGATTCCGTCATTTACATTTTGAAGTAGCATCCTAGTCTTGAATGAGGATATGTCGTTGATCGGATCCTCGGTCCCTTCAAACTGATCTAATTAAGGCATTTTGAACTTGGTTGGGATCTATGTCCTAATTATTCTGCTTATAAATAGTGTCTTTCCATCTATAACATATTCATCTTATTTCCTTGGTCGAGTGCGAGCTTTATGCATGACTTCTTCAACTTTATAAGCTATCTTTGAGTCTTTTAGGGCTAAGATTGTTGAGCTAAATTCTCCTTCTAGAGCTTTATGACTTTCTTTATTTCCATTAAACACATTCGGAGTTGTTGGTGGTGTTGCTATGTTATTTTTTAGATGGGCTACTCTAAGATTACTACCTTAAATCAAGACATTCAACCGTTGTTGAATCAGAAGCATATAAGTTTGCATGTTTTGAATCATTATTTCTTTAGTTAATGGAGGTAGGTTGAGTGTCTGGGTTACTGTGTTTAGGTTTGATATGTTAGTGGCAGGGGTTTCTAGTAAGCTTGGAAAAGGTATGGAAGGTATCAGTATGTTCTTATGTTGTTTAGGAAGCATAATAAGGGAAGTCAATGCGGAGTGCTGGCCACCCTTAGGTAATACCAGTTGGAGTGTATGCTCTAAATGGGGCATGTGATAAGGGTTCAACATGCTGAGAGGATACTGGTGGAATTATTGGCTGAATGGTGTCGACAGGTTAATTAGAGGAATAGGGGCTGATGGGTTAATTTGCGTATCTAGGGTTGAGATCAGTGGTGGATTGGAAGTCATGATGTCAATATCTTGTTCAGTAAATGCTTAATGGCTTTTTAACTCAAGGGTTTCCCACATACGACACTACTTGATAACTTGTTTCCGAAACTTCTGAGTTTAAGCTCTGCAATGAATCAGCTGAGGAGTAAGGTGAGAGGTGGGGAGAATCCCCATAAATCCTTCGATACTTAATTCAAAGAATGTGGAGATAAAGTTTAGAGAGATAAAAAGAGCAAAGAGTATGAGAGAGTATAATGAATGAGAAGGGGGGATATGATATCCTATTTATCAGGATAGTAAGGCTTAAACCTGAGAGGAATAAGATTCCTCTTTAATGAAAGTCCTGTGCCTATTTGGAGAGTATTTCTTCATATCTGAGAGTCTCTTTAATTGAGAATTATTCTCCTATTTAGTTTGGATATCCTTCATCTGCAAGTCACCCCTATCTAGGAAAATAAACATTTAACAAAATAGAAATATGTATATTGGGTATTGTAAGCACCTAATTTCAGGATGCAATTATGCATAATTGCAACGTAAGCCCCTATGATGAAATTCATTCAAAAATTGAAACTGGTTTTCGATTTTCTAGACTTTAAGGACTAAATTGTAACATTTTTTAAGGTTTGATTGCAAATAAGTCAATTTTTCAGGGGTCTTTTGATAATTAAAAGTTTTTAAAAAATTAGGATCGTCATTACAATGCCGGTTGGCATTATAAAATGTCAATGCCGACACATTAAAATATAATTTTTTTATTTTTTAGCTTAATTTTATTGATTTTTCAGCGTTTTGATTGGTTGAAAATTCAAATTTTATCTTTACAATTATCTTATAAGGTTGTTTAAACGCAGAAGGTTTTTGAAATCAAAGAAAAACAAATGCTATATGATCAGATAGGTATGTTCCTCCTTTGGAGGAAGTTCAGTACGCATAGACTCTGCATTTAAAAGCAGTGTTTGCATGCGTGCGTGAGGGAGGAGGCTTGGCTGGGGGACTTCTTTTTCTTCTGGTTTTCGAGAGGATTTTTTTGGAGAGGCACACATAGACACAGTGAGAAAAAAAAAGAGATTGCGAGCACAAAACCGTAATTTTTTATACTGAAAATTCCGAAGGCAATAGTATAGAATCAACAATATCTTAATTTTAACGGTGATAATTCAATATGAGGGGCTCAAAAAGGGGCATTTGCACAACATCTAAATCTCTAGTGTTATTTTTCTATTTCTTTTATTACTCTTTTTTATTATTTTTTGTTTATGATTTTTCTTTTATTTTTGTTATTGTTTTGATTATTTGATTTCATTGCTAATTTGTTTTTTTTTATGTCCATATGTGGATTGAGGAGGAGGATACCGTCTGTGTTTAATTGAACAGAAGATCTATGGAATGTCATGGATGAACTTGTACTGTTTTAATAATAGTTCTTAGGATTTTAATTTTTATTCTGCATTTTGGTATCCTGTGTAGTTTATTTTAATTTCTGGGTGTATAATTATTTAATTTTAATTTTGTACGTAGTTTGTAATAGCCCCATTAATGGGAATAGTGAAAGATTTAAATTTTTGTATTTTAAAATTGATTAGTAATTAGGTTCAATTGGGTAAAAAAATCCATCAAAATCAATGGTGGCAGTAGTTTAAATTAGGGTTTGCATGTAATTAATTTAGGGTTTTTTTTAGAAAATCACTATAATGTTTATTTGATCCATTTTTTGTGTTTTATTTATTTTGCGCTTGTTTTTTTTTTTTTTTTTTTTTTGGGCCCTAAGCCCACATTTAGGTCTAACCCGCTTAATAAATAGACTTAAAAAATGATTTAGATTTTTTTATAATTAAAATCAATTTAGGCCCATTAGATTAATTAGATTTTAGGTCTGCTTAGTTAATTAAAATTTATTTAGACTTAGCTCATCCCACTTAATTTCATTTCTCTTAAAATAAATAGACCTAGGCTCATATTTCACTTGAAATAAAACTAAATTAGACTTAGGCCCACTAATTTAATTTTTTCTTTAAAATTGAATAGACTTAAGCTCATATCTTAGAAAGACTAAAAAATAGATTTAGGCTCATTAATTAATAAAATATAAGCCCATTTTTATTCTATTTCACTTGTAAATAAAATGTAGATTTAGCTAACTTATTTAATAAAATTAACATAGTTTAGATTTAGGAACAACGCGATCTTGAATGCATTTTATTTATAATTTTATTGACTTGTTGCCTTTTTGGATAGATGGATGTTAATTAGGGTTTAATAAAATTGCATGTAATTAGAGGATGAATTAATCATTTATAAAATTATTCTAAATGAACACCAGACTAAGAGAAGTTAGTATTTCGTATTCAGAATCTCATGGTTGTGGTGCTAATTTTCTTTTAGAGAATCGAGTACCACCAATCAAATTGTCTCAATTATTACCCTGGGTGGCGACTCCTCATCTTCACATCATATATTTATGACAGTAGTTAGTGTGTTCTCTAAAAACTTGAGTCTAAACAGTGTCACAGTTGCTAAAATTTTAGACGTTCGCTAAACTTCGTTGTCTACAGGTATAATGTCATATAACAATATCTCTAGTTCAATCCCATCATTTCTTGGAGAAATAACATCCTTAGCATATATACGTCTTTCCTCTAACAACTTGACCGGAGCTCTTCCTGCATCTTTCGGGTAGCTTACCAATTTATTGTCTGTAACCAATTTTCAGAGGTTCACTTTGAAAAGCTTACAAACTTGTTTGATTTCGATGCATCAATGAGGAAGAAGGGAATAGTGTTGAGAGTTGGGCCCAATTGGATTCCTCCTCTTCAACTTGAGTTTTTATCATTAAGATCTTGGCAGCTTGGGCCTCAATTTCCTGCATGGCTTCATTCATTGAAGCATTTGACGTTTCTGGATACTTCTAATTCAGGTATTTCAAGCAATGTTACTGCTTCGTATTGGAATACGTCTTCGTCCTTTGACTATGCAAATCTATCTCGCAACCAATTACATGAGATGATTCCAAGAGTTTCCATTGCTCATGCTATATCTCGAACAATTGATATGAATAATTTCAGCGGACGAATACCCTATGTCTCTCCCATTTTGGTTGGCTTGGATCTTTCTAAAAATTCTTTTGAAGGCTCCATCAGCAACTTCTTGTGTCACAAAATGCAAGAGGAGGAAGGGAAGTATATGCGGGCACTTAACCTCGGTGGAAATCTTGTCTGGCGAGATACCTGATTGTCGGACGGATTGGCCGTATTTGGAAGCGATAAAATTAAGCGGCAACAAATTTATTGGCTATATTCCCAACTCCATTGGAACTATAAATTCCCTTACGTCACTGCACGTTGCCAATAATAATCTCTCAGGTGATATACTATTGTCGCTTCAAAACTGTTCACGCCTTCTCAGGCTTGATCTAAGTGGAAACAAATTGGGTGGAAACATTCCAACATGGATTTGCCAGTATGATGATAATTGATCTGCGTGCAAATAAGTTTCATGGTCAAATACCTAAGGAGATATGTGGCATGTCTTCTTTACACATACTGGATCTTGCTCAGAACAACCTCTCTGGTGCAATACCCAACTGCTTCAGTAACTTCAGCAGTATGGTTCAAGTGAATGATTATTTCACTGACCCGCTTCATTTACTACTTGCTGGTTATAAGGATTCTTCTGAAAGTGTTTTACTGGTGATGAAAGGAAGATTGGTAGAGTATAGTACCATTCTTAGATTTGTGAAAGCTATAGATCTTTCCAATAATAAATTATCTGGAGAGATTCCTATGGGTATTACAAGTCCTGCAGCATTACAGTCTTTGAATTTGTTACAAAATTCTTTGACAGGAAGAATTCCTAAGGACATAGGTGCAATGCGGTTATTGGAAGCTTTCGACTTTTCTCAAAACCAACTCTTTGGTAAAGTTCCTGAAAGCATTTCAAATTTAACATTTCTAAGTCACTTTAATCTCTCAAATAATAAATTGACAGGAAGAATCCCCTCAGGAACTCAGGTAGGAGGGTTTGATCCGTCTAGTTTCATGGGAAACAAACTATGCGGACTTCCTTTAACCGTGAACTGCAGTGAAGAAGGTGCACTACCCACACCAGGTGTTGAGAATGAAGAAGAACAAGATGGCAAAGGATTTGAAGTTGATTGGTTCTACTTTATTGTGAGCATTGCACCAGGATTTGTGGTGGGATTCTGGAGAGTACTGAGTCCTTTATGCTTTAACAGGCGATGGAGGTTTGCCTACTTATCGTTTCTTAGACAATTTGTGGGATAAGATTTGGAGGAACTTTATGTAAGTTTGCCAGACCAGATATATTTCCTGTGTGTTTGAATAATAATTGTATTCTGGTTGTATTATGTTTCATATTTTATGTTTTGCTAGATCATTGAGATATGCAATAAAAGGTTTACAGAAGTGCCATTTAATGTGATTCATCCCCCGGAAGAAATTACCAAAACATTTGACTCTTCATATCCATTCTAATATAAAAGAGATAATTTACACATTTTTACATATGTTAAATAAAAAAATGTGTTTTAATTGAATAAAAGGTAGATGTTAAAATAGAATAAAAGACATAATTTTTAATGAAAAAAAAGAATAGTATTTTAAATTTAGTATAGTTAAAGTGTTATATATATATATATATATATATATATATATATAAATAAATAAATTAAAAATAAATTATATTACATTAATTATATATTTTTTAATTTTTATTGCCATTATTTTTTAAATTTAATAGGATTTATTTTGAGAACTATTAACTTACTATTGGAATATGTATAATAATTTTTTAGTTAATAAAATTTTTTAAAATAAAGTTTTTAATGCTTTAAGAAAAATGATTGAGTAATTGAAATAAATAAATGCGTATTATATAAATACTTTTAAAATTTAAGTAGTATTGGAAGATGTATATTAGTGTTTTAGTTTAAAAATAGTACTAAAAAAATATAATAAATATTTTATTTTTTATAAAAATTAAAAATTTTAATGATTTTACATATTAATTTTTAAAGTAAATGTTCAAATATCAATAGAGACAATTGTCAATTTTTTTTAACTTAACAAGTTTAGAGCTCATCACTTAATATGGACGATGCTAGATGTCACTACCTATAATTTTTCTAAATTTGCCCTTTTCTATTTGTTTAGCATTTTATTTTATTTTTTGAAAATTTTATTTTTTTTATTATTATTTTTTGAATTTAAAATCTAAGTTGTACACGGGTGAATTTTTCATATAATGATTTAAACACTTGTAGCTTGTAATTTTTTTGTTAATTGAATCTAAAACCTAATTGCACATGGGTGAACATCGTACAAGAATTTAAATATCTGTAATCTGTAATTTTTTTAATAATTAAATGAAATTCAAAATATTAAAACCTCGTCGTGCAAAAATTTAAACACTCGTAGTTTGTAAAAAAAAAATTAATAATCAAATGGAAATTTTTTTAATTCATTTTTTAAAAAATTTCAATTTTTTAATAATTTTTTTAATTTAAAACTTAAATTATACACAAGTGAATCCATTATATACGGATTTAAACACTCATAATTTATAAAATTATTTATTTTTAATAATCAAATAAAAAAAAAAAAAGCAAAGGAGCATAATGATAAAAGTGTCACTAATTGCAGCGCACACACTGTAGCATTGCAAATAGCCACATTTATCTTTACCTTTTAATATATATATATATATAGATTCCATTCAAAAAGCTTGGAGCAATGCCATGCAATTTCAAAATCTTCAATGGACATTAAGTCACAATAAAAATGCGACTCGCCGCAAATGATTTGGAGATTTTAAAAAATATATACTTTTTAAATATTTTCAACTAAAATATCTCTACTTTTCATTAATTATAAAACTAATTCATCTTATTTACAAGTATATCTCTTTTATTTATAAACATACCCCTTTCTTTCTTTTATTTTTTTTCTCCTCCTTTCTCTTTTTTTCTTTTTGTTTTTCATTATATTTTTTTATTTCTTTCCTTTTTTTCCATTTCCTTTCTTTAAAAATTTTTTATTTTCTTCTTTTTTCCTTATTTTTTAATGGAGCATTAGACAATATATTTTTTTCTGGTTTTTATTTTCTTTTACATATTTACTGATTTTGTTCCTTATATGATTTAATTTTTCCAGACACGCTTTCATAACTAACTGTAATAGCATTCTCCCCTATGATGAAGCTTTAGGAGAACAAAGTGTATCGCAATTTTATAGTTGCCATATTGAAACTTTATTACATATTTTTGGATCGCTAACATCCATCATGTTTAAAGTTTGACCCTAATCCATCATTGTCTAAGAAGTTTGACTCGTCACTTGAAACCCCTAAGTATTAACTGAGGTAACATCAAAATTCCAATTTTCAGATTCTGATGAAAATCATCACGGTCGTTGACATGGCGTATTGTGTGGCACAGTACATGACAATGTTTTTCAAATAATAAAGAAATGACTTTTTCCATTAGCCTATTAACTCTCCATATGTTGAAAGAGCAGCTATCAGTCGATGACAATAAAGGAGGCCAACTATGAATTGCGTAAGGCTAAAAGAATGAGAGCAGAATAGTGGGTGAGGTCAGAATTAAAGGAGCGGAGGAGATGAGAGCAGAGATGGAAGATATGTCTAGGTAAGAAGAAAGAAGGGTTGCGATGTTAATGGTGAGGGTAGTGGCCGTGGAGGAGAAGAAAAAGAGTAAATAATTGAATGTTATAGAGGTAAATGGAAAATGGAGATATCTTTATTATTTAAAAATATTGTAATGTAATATACACTATACGCCATGTTAGCGCTCCGGTAATGATTCACTAGAATCTAACAATTGGGATTTTGATGTGATTCTAATTAATACTTAGGGGACTTCAAGTGACAAGTTAAAATTTTAGGGAAAAAAAAGTGGTTAAATAATTTGTACATTTTTTATCTCTCTTCTCTCTACAAAACCTCCTTCATCTTTTAGAAACTTAGAGGTTTCTAGAGGTGGTTTTAGCTTTTTTTTTTTCTTTTTTTTTTTGCCAAAATTACCTCATTCCTTTCCTTTTCTTGAGTTTTTGTTCATTTACATGGTAGATTTATGTTATTTTGCTTATGATACCTCCTTTTAGAGAGGTTTTAGTAAATAAAGTTGTTTATTTTGGTAGTTTGATGTATTAAAAATATGTGATTCTTAATCTATTTTCATGAGTTTTGATATATCTAAACTTGTCCCTTACTGATTTGCTGGTTATAGTGAATTGATGATGTGCTCATCTTGATGCACTCATTTGATCTCTCTATGTGATTTATACTTTCATCATCTATTGTGTCTCACCCCTAAAGAGGTGTCACCAAGTCTATTATCAATAAAATTTGATTTACTTTCATTCATGATGTTATATCAAGTACTTATAAAGTTTAGGAATTTATTTGCACTATTTCTCTAGAGTAGATCTGTCTATACTTGCAGCAGCCTTTATCATTTCTTGATCAGTTTTGATAGAATATATTTCATGTTGTCAAAACACAATTTTAGTACAGTAATGAAATTAAAGACAAATCTTAAGGCAACCGTTGTTAATAGCCCCATATTACGTGTGAGGATTTCTTCTACCCTCCCCCTTCGAGAGGACTAACTCTAGGATTAGAGGTTTATATTCAAAGCTTGGCCATGAGCATTTTGAAATGGCAATTTAGATCATGTGGAATATTTGGTTCATATGTAGCGCATGGCTCTAGCTTAGAGGCTGCAAACTTGGTTGGCAGCCAAGCTGCTTCTCTACTTGAGAGTTCCGAACTACGCAACCTCATAAAACAAGCACTCCATCTGCTCTTCCTTTAGCTCATCATGGTTGGCTGCTTCCTACTGGTGAAGTTTTCAAGTTGAACACTGATGCCTCAGTGCTTAAGGACGCTCTAGTTGTTGGTCTTGGGGCTGTCATATGCAATAGTATAGTAGTGGTGCCCTATTACCATTTTATGGTAAAAATTAAAAAATATTATCAATTTGTAGTTGTTTTTGAAAATATTTTTGAATTTTTTTAAAAAAAGAAAAATCAATTCCGCGAAGAATTCAAAAGTCCTCCCATACATTCCGCCAGTCAAACTGATAAAATGATTATATATATATATAGATATATAATCTGTGAAAGGTTCAATGCCCATGCACAATGTTCGCATGAATCAAGAAGTGAGCTCGATTATTTCAAAATATTTGTTTCTCTTTTTTTTTTTAATTAATAATAATAACAATAATAATAAAAAGGGCAAATTACAATAATATTAGTGTTTTTGACAAATTTGACACATCTTTTTAATTTTGGTAATTTCATTCACCAACTTTTAATTTTTGCAATTCAAAACACCACTAAACTCTTTGATAAAAATTAAAAGACATAACAATTAAAGTTATCTTTAATTTTTTAAATGGGATCCATGTAGAATCTAATGGACAAAATGGTGTATGCTAAAATTTAAAAACACACAATTTTAAGGGGTTCTATCTATCTATTTGTTTCGGGTATTGAGCCATTTAAAATGGTTCAATTTAAAATTTTAAAGTCTCATAAAATGCACTATTTTGTACATTAGATTTTATATGGATCTCATACAGAGAACTAAAGATAATTTCAATTGAATGTCACTTTAATTTTAGAATTAAAAAGTTAGCAAATGACATTGCCAAAGTTAAAAATACATATTGAATTTGCCAAAAACATTAAAGGTGGTGAATTTTTTTGTAATTAACTCTAGTAATAATAATAATAATAATAATAATAATAATAATAATAATAATAATAATAATAATTATTATTATTATTATTATTATTATTATTATTATTATTCCAAATTAAAGCTTGATTCAATCTTAAAAGTCAAAACTTAACTCGAATTTTATTGAACTTCATTTCAAAACTTGAGATTGACTTGATTAAATAACTCTTGCATTCGAGTTCAACTAGACTCAATTTGGACCCGAATAACTTGAACTTGATTTCAACTCGATTATTATCAAGTCGATTTTGAGTAATAAAAAATAAAATTATTCATATAATAATAATAATAATAATTGTAGGCAGTAGGGTTTAGTGCGCGTCCAAGTATTTGATGACCACGACACTGTGTGGGATCGAGGCCCACTTGAAAATATGATATAGGTCTTGGGCCTACTCAGAGATGGAGTTGCCATTCGGATAAAAGCCGGGACACACTGTATAACAACTGAATTCCACAGAGTTTTCCAGAAGCCATCATCAGAGATTAGGGTTCGAAAACTGGGTATGAGCGTTTGAGTGCTTATCCAACCTTACGGTTGGCCTCCATTTGTATTTTGTGTTTTATTACCTTTAATTATTTAATTATTTCCTCATTTACATTTAAAATTGTGCTTGCCTTCATCTACTTTCCAAATTTCATAATTAAGTTCAAGTTTGCACATTAATCCAATTTCATACTTTTAAGCTCCTAACATTCAATAAAAATAAAATAAATAAATATTTACAACCATACATTCAAAATCAAATGAAGGAATGGATTAAGGATTATAATGCTTTGGGGCAAAATAAACGAATAATATACAACAAATAAACCAAACATATACTAAAAGTAAACTAATAATAAACTATTTACATAAGCGAAATGCTCTAAAGAGTTAGCTTATGAAAGTGACTACTCAATGATGGACATCATTAAGTAATTTCCTATAATATGTATACAGTTAGTTCCTTTTTCAAAGCACAAAATCATATACAATAATATTTACAAGTAGTGTTCTAAAAAGGAGTTTTCACGTTACAAGCTAAAGAAATCCTCAAATAACCAAGATAATTATTATCATGTAATGAAATAATTATATATAAAGATAGAAAGAGCATGTGGAGTGAGCATTATAGCAAAAATTAATAAAAGGAGAAGAGTCAGACGGTTGGTCGGCTTGTCAATATGGCGATCATCGCTGTGAAGAGGCGATCGCCTCGTTGGTAGGGGGCGATGCCTCTGTGATGAGGCGTCGCCTCATCAACAAGCTTCCTTGATGCATTTAAAATAATAGAATCATACAGAAATGAATAAACGGAGAGGCCAAGTTACCTGGAGGCCTGTCAATGTGGCGATTGTCTCTATGAAGAGGCGATCACCTTATTGACAAGGGGCAACGCTTGATCAACAGGGTAACTCGACTCTCAAGACAATCAAACTTTTATCCTAAGCAAGTGATACTCATTCACATGCATTCAACTAGTTTTAAATTACATTTACATGCAATAATTTACTGGATCATATCAATGAAATATTGTAACAAATAAAATAAATTAAAAATATACCCAAAGTATACCAACTAATTAGTCATATGCAAAACAAACACAAAACAAAATGATGAAGTTACAAAAATATGTTTGGATGCAAGATTTTACCAAAGTGGTGGACCCTCGGAGATGTGTTTTTGAGTGTGACCTCCACTTGGGTATAAGTTTCACCTTGACATAAGCTTTTCTCCTTTCTCTCCTAAGGAATGTAGACTTACTTGGGCTTGGTTTTTCCTTCTTTCCTCAAGAACATCCTTTTGTGTTTCTTTCAAAACTCTCCTCTCTTTTTTTTTCAGCAATGGTTTCCCCCTTTTTTTCTCTCTTTTTTTTTCCTTTTATTCCCTTCCTTGGCCATGCCTTTAAGCCTTCTAGCTCATCATAAGCCTCCATAGCCTTTTTCTTTCCCCTAAAAATCTCTTCCTCATGCAAAATTAGGTCTGGGATGTGGGGCCCACACCACTTGGCCACATGGTTGTAGTTGCATTAAATGCAGCTACAAGTGGTATGCCACAAAGGCAACACCTCTACGATGAGGCGATCGCCTCTACGGCAGCTACCAAAGAGGCGATCGCCTCTACGGCAGCTACTAAAGAGGTGATCGCTGGTAGCTGCTATAGAGGCGATCGCCTCTTTAGTAGCTATCGTAGAGGTGATTGCCTCTTTGGTAGCTGCTGTAGAGGCGATCGCCTCTTTAGTAGCTACCAAAGAGGCGATCGCCTCTACGGTAGCTACTAAAGAGGCGATTGCCTCTACAGCAGCTACCAAAGAGGCAATCGCCTCATTGCGTTGAGGCAACGCCTCTTTGGCCCGGGCCTATATTGGGCCAAGTAGGCCTGGGTTATTTTTAGATAATTAGGCTAAGTTTTGGGCTTTTTAGGCTTTTAGGCTTTAAAGTCCACTTCCCATTGAAGATTCAGGTTTTATTCTTATGTCCAAGTTTCACATTCTCGTCATTGGGCTTGACAACAGACCGATCAAACTGAGCATTCCTAATTTGTCCCTTAACAAGGGTCGACCAAATTTGGTGTCTACAATTTGCCCCCTGATTTTTCAAAAAATCAAATGCATGCAATGACCATTTTTCAAAAAATCACATCTACAATAATAAAAAAACAATAAGACAAGCAACATACTTGACTCTCGGGTTCACTTGAGAGATTAATCCTTCAATTCTGAAATGTGATCGTGATCCTCGGGTTTTCCTGCCCCGATCAGACACTCATTAATATTTGATAAAGTATTTAAAGATTGTTAAACTCAGATTTTCTTGGCCCAATTACTATTTCACTAAGGACATAGACTTATGGGTTTTCCTAGCCCAACCATAAGTCACCTGAAACATGATTCTCGAGTTTTCCTGGCCCGATCATTACTTAACCTCGACTTTAGTTCTTGAGTTTTCCTGGCTCGATCGTCACTTAACCTCGACTTTAGTTCTCGAGTTTTTCTAGCTCAATCATCATTGGGGATGTGATTCCCAGATTTTCCTAGTCCGACTATCACTTCCCCGGGGATGTAGACTTTTGAGTTTTCCTAGCCCAGTTGTCATTTCTTTTCAACTTTGGGGATACTACCCGAATAGAAAAGCTATGCATATTCTAGACACAGGGATATGCAGTTTCAGATTACAAACTGTGTTTCTAAAGGTGTCTTCGAAGAATGATATGAAGAGATTTGGTATGGTTGCATATTGGTTGACTTTGCCTCCGAATCTATTTCAAATGCATCCAGTGTTTCATATCTCGATGTTGAGAAAGTGTATTTCAGATCCTTTGCATGTGTTGTAGCTGGATAATACAGAATTGAGCAAAGATCTGAAGTTCAAGAAAGAATTAGCTGTGATTGTAGGTTATCACATTCGACAGTTATGTTCGAACCAGTTTCCAATGGTCAAGATGTTGTGGCGAAGCAAGGACATGGAAGAGCTTATTTAGGAGATTGAAGTTGAGATATGAGCCTCTTACTCGTATCTCTTTCCTCCTTGATTCTTGTCTATTCTTTTCTTGGAATTCGGGGACGAATTCTTATAAGGAGGGGAGACTGTAATAACCCTGATTTTTAAATTATTTTATTAAATAATGGAATATGTAGTATTAATAAATTTGAAAGTTGTATGTGAATATTCTATTATCTTGCAATAAATATTTATTATTTCATGTATAATCAAAATTTTCTACGTAAATAATTATTTTAAAACCTATTATTTTAAGAATTTATTTACATTATATTATTTACTTGGACAATTATTTTAATAATCCTATTTAAGTACTAATGTTATCTTATTGATTGACTTTAATTCGAGTATTATTTTGTTATTTAAATGATATTGTTTATTTTTATCATTTTTATTACTACTATTATTTTTACTAAACTACATTATTTGTATTGTTATTTTTTCTGCTATTATGTATATATACACACATATGATTATGGTTATTATTTTATATGTTTGCACTATATATTATTGTGTGTTATATGTGTGTGTGTGTGTGTGTGTGTATGTATGTATGTATGTGTATGTATATATGTAGTGTGTGTGGTGTAGATTTAAACTATATATTATTATATTATTAAATAAAGTTTTAAGCAATTATATACTATATTATTATGAACATATTATATACATACATAAAAAACAACACACACACATATATATTTTTCTCTTCCCCGAGACCAACCTGAACCACCTAGCCCACCACCTATCACTGCCATTTTGAGCTCGTCGGAGTGCCTCACTGGCATCCAGCTACACTTTTGCCTCTTGCCAGCTACTCCGTCACTCCCGGCACCGGCAACAGCTCGTGTAGCAGTAGAAGCCGAGAGTTGATCTTCCGGCGTTCCTCCTTTGTTCAGCCACCAAATCGGGCATTTTCGATGGCGTTGAACTCGGGGAGCTTCGAGGAAGAATATTCTGAGCTCCTTTTGGCCGGAAAATGCATTTTGGTGAGGTTTCTATCTCATTTTTAAATTCGGCTATTTTTTGTTTTTCAATTTTTTTTCTGATTATTTTGGTTGATTCATGAAAAACTCCTTCATAAATGTTGATCCTACTCGCTTAAGCTACTCCATGAATTTTTGTGGAATTTTTGGAATTTATTTTCATTTTTGTGAATTTTTTATTATTTTATTATTATTTTCTAATTTTCGTAAATTAATTTATTTAATTATAGGATTGGTTGATTTGGTGTTATTATGAGCTGATATTAATTTTAGTAATTAATTTATAATTTTTATGATTTTTGTGTAATTTTTATAATTATTTTTAGTTTATGTGATTTTTGGAAATTTAGGCTAAATATGTATTTTGTTAAAAATAATTCATTAATCAAGTATATTTATTGATTTTATTGAATAATATGTTGAGAAAATAATTTTTGAGTATTTATATTATTTTTATTGAATTTTTGAGTATTTTTAGCATATTATGTGAATTTTTATATATTAGGGGTATTTTGGTAATTTGATAGTCATTTTAGTTAAATTGGTCTTAATAATTATTTGAAGTATAAAAATGATTTTTATAAATTATTTACTAATTTTTAACTAATTAATACTATTTTTTGAAAATTATTTCAAATTATATATAATATATTATTATTATTTTTTAAATAAATAGGGTTTTAGTAACTTTTAGTATGTTTATGGATTAATTAAGTAATTTGGATTTATAAAATGAATTTATATTAATATTGGTGTATTTTTCGAGAAATATCAATTTTTACTTATATTATATTATTATTAGGGTTTTTTAAGTAATTACGGATAAAGTAATTATTTTTTATGTTTTTAATGTTTAAATTGCCATATTTTGTTATGTAAAGGGCATTTTTGGTATTTTTTGAATTTATGTATATTTTATTGTATATTGTGGTGAATTGTGGACCTCGATCGGGGAAAATTGTAGTTTGGGATCTCGACAGAGGAATTAGGAGAATTTTATATTCGAAGTGTGTTTTTTGTGCAGGATCGACTCTACTTTTGTAGGAAGATATCCGTTTTACAGAGGAGACTCTGTCAAAATTTTAGTAGATTTCTCGTAAAACGTGACAACCGGTCTGAGTCTAATTCTAAATTATTGATTGAATATGTCTATAGTAATCCTAGAAGTATAGAGTTAGAAGTTTATTCTAACGGTTACTATTATTTTATTTTTCCTAACTGCATTGAGACCGAGGTCTAACGAACCAGGCTCGCCAAGTCTATCCCAAGGAGCGCACACCAGTGAGTTATTATACTGTATATATATGCATTGCATATAGGATGCATCACTTAGGGTTTTTCATTTTCATTATATATATATATTTTTAAAAATGATTTAAATTATAATATTTTTTGGTATATCTAAGGTTTATATTATATATATATATATGCATGTTAAATAATTATGCCGGTTATTTTGATATATGCATGTTAAATAATTAGGTTTATGTGTAATACATTTTAGTATATATACATGTTTTAAATGTATATTTATTCATAATTATTTTGTTGAATGACTAGTATACTTTAGGTATATTTTTAGTATATTTTAGGTATATTCCTAAATAAATGCATGTCATATTATTGATTTATACTTAAATTTTTTTTAACTATATTTTTGGTATATTCCTTAATAAATGCATGTTTTAATACATATTCATGTTTTTAATGAATAATTATGCTTAATTGTTTTATTAAATGATTTGTGCACTTAGGGTATATCTTTAGTATATTTAGGTATATTTTTTTAAAGAAAATGCATGTTATATTATTGAAATACACTTAATTGTTTTAAATTATATACATTGTTTATCTTTAGTATATTTCATGTTTTATTTGACATATATATACCCGAAATATACTTGGTTTATTTTAGGTATATTTCTAGTATATATATGGTTTATTTTACTATTATGAATGATTTAATGTAAATGAAGGATATCAATAGAATGTGCTACCTAGTGGGCAGCACTAGGACCATGTATGTACCGATGCGATAGATCAAGGTTGAGTGAGAATCAATTGTGGTGATTATAATTGATTTTATTAAGAATGATGGTATGATTGATAGTGTGATTGTGGGCCAATCACACTGATAGTCAGACTATTGGAGCTCGATTGACTTAGTGTCTCGAGGCCAGTCTACTATCCATAATGGAATAAATGGTCTATTGATTTGACTGAGATGTGAGGTGATAGATAATATGATTGCTGGAGCTTGGTTGATCAAGTGTCCCGGGGCCAATCACACTGACAGTCAGACTATAGAAGCTCGGTTGACTTAGTGTCTCGGGGCCAATCTACTGTCCAAATTGGAATAAGTGTTCTATTTGGATTTAAGTGAGCCTGTATGGCTAGAGTGACGATATGGTTGATTAAGGTTGCGATTATTAGGGTTCTAGTTAATCTTTCATGAATTAAAATAAATGTTTTCTGCATCTAGTTTATTTATAAAAGTAGAGCGGGCATATGTGTGAAATGCGTGAATACACACACACACATATGAATGCATGATTGGATATGATTTAGATTGCATGTATATATAGTATAATAATTCACTCAGTGAGGTCTAACCCCCCTCAATTATTATTTTTTTCAAGAGATCCTATATCATAAGACCTTAGTAGTAGAGTTCCTCGTCGGTGTTCTTCCATCCCGGCTATTTTATGTCAATGTATATTATGAACTCTGATTTGCATTCTAGAAACTACAGTAGTAGTGTTATTGTATCAGAAGAGTATTATTTTATTTTGATATTAAATACTCTAAGAATTGTATTTGAACACTGTATGAATATGTATTCATTTATGAAAGGATTTAGAGCAATATTTTATATATTTATTCAAAAATTTTTAATTCTATTGTACTTTTTATTTATTTATTACATGATTTTATTTTCTAAGGCTTGCTACGGGTTCCAGGTTTAAAAGAATTCCTGTTCCCTAGCGCCGGTCATGACTCTTAGTTTAGGTCATGACAAAGTTAGTATTAGAGCCTAGGTTTAGAGATGTGGACCTAGGTTATTGAGTCATGTTTTCTTTGGAACTACTCCAGTTAAATTAGGTTCGATAATGTCTTTGAAAAGTCTTCCTTGTATTAGCAATTTCTTATAACCGTTAGGGTGTCTGTTGATGTTTGTGATTGTTAGAGCTACTTGTTTTGTTTTTGCTCTTTTCTAATTGCCTCAAACGTGAGTCGCTCCATCGATCGATGAGATTGATGATAGTCTTTTGAGCATGAGATTCTACCCCCTATGTAGCCTTTTAGGTGTAGGGGTAGAGATGGACTTAGAAGGCCAGATGATCACCGTAGATAGCGAGAGTAACTGAATAAAGAGCTGATGGCTTAGTATTGCAATGATGTTGCTTATGCAATAGGAGATCCATAGGGTGCAGTGTCGATACGTTCGATCATATAGTAGATGTAATTTCTTTTTCAGCAGTGAACTCGGGATATGTCAATTCTACGTATATTCTATATTCTGAATCCTATTGAGTTTTCATATCTTTTCAGCATGGTGAATGTGAATTTTTCTTATGTAGAGACAATATTGGTAATTAGTCCTTTCAAGTTCAAGTTGTGGTTATAATTTTAGCCCTACTACACCTATCTAGTATAAGGGTAGGTCAGAGGCAACTGTAACTCAAAGGTTAAAGTAGTCATTGTAAGCAGTACAAGCATTCCTTTTAAACTTGAACAAGCAACAATTGTGGCTAGGATAGTAGAGATTAATGAGAGTTTGGTGGCATTTAGCCTAGTTTGATAGTTGTTTGAATATACTTTGATGAAGGAATTGGAAAATGTCTAATGAAGATGAAACCCTCTTGCACTCTTGATGGTAAAGCTGTCAGTTGTGACTACATCACATAATTTGAGTTAATAAGTCATTTCTAAGATATTTCCATCCATTTTCAAGGAAGGATAATTACCTGTGGCTATTATTGTGCAAAGTAAGAGAAGAGTAGTTAGTTGAGAAGAATACCTACAAACTCTTTAATCTGTCACGTCATGCTATAGACGTGATATAGTATAAGAAGAGACTGGTAAAACTATAACTTGCAGGATTAAGTTCGACATACATTGGCATCCAAACTGAGAACTGGAAATTAGTGGGTTATTGGTGATTTTAGTCTTTTAGGTGTAATTGACCTTGATGTGATATAGAGAATGGATTATTGTTTCACCACTATGCAATGGTCGATTGTTGAAGTAAAGAGGTGATTTCAGAATTCCTGATGAAGAAGAATTTAGATTTTTTGGTGGCATGAGTTATGCACCTTAAAATCTTATCTCTACTATCACTGCTAGGAAGATGCTGAGGAAGGGTTGTCAGGAATACCTGACTCTAGTCAGGGATACTTCAGTGGAGAAGTTATCTCTCACAGATGTTCCAATTGCCTATGAGTTTTTTGATGTTTTTCTTGATGAGTTGCCAAGTTTACCACCTCACAGAAATTGAATTCTGTATCGATGTGGTTCTTGATATAACTCCTATTTCGACATAGCCCTACAGAATGGCTCTAATAGAGTTGTAGGAGCAATTATAAGAACTGTTAGA
This sequence comes from Mallotus nudiflorus, assembly GCA_947683625.1. Taxonomy (NCBI): domain Eukaryota; kingdom Viridiplantae; phylum Streptophyta; class Magnoliopsida; order Malpighiales; family Euphorbiaceae; genus Mallotus; species Mallotus nudiflorus. The sequence goes on along the minus strand of CANTUR010000509.1, from coordinate 3,298,527 downwards.
TAAGGGTTTTGTCAAACCTTGTGTTTCTCCTTGGGGTACATTAGTCCCGATGGTAAAGAAAAAGGATAGTACACCCAGACTGTGCATTGATTACATAGAACTGAACGAGTATCCTCTTATGAGGATAAATAATCTATCACTGCACAGTTCTTTTCTAAGATTGATTTGAAGTCGGGTTATCATTAGTTGTTGATCAGTTTATAGTAGTTTTAATTGATGATATACTAGCGTATTCGAAGTGAATGAAAGGGCACGTATATCACTTGAAGACTATACTACAGACACTAAGAGAATGTCAGCTTTATGCTGAATTCATGAAGTGTGATCTTTGGGTGGAGAGTGTTGTTTTTCTTGGATGTGTGGCGTCTAAAGATAGTATTCAAGTTGATCCACAAAAGATCAAAGCAGTATCTGAGTGGCCCAGACTGAATATATATATTAAGATTTGTAATTTTCTGGGTTTAGCTGGGAATTATAGGAGACCTGAGTAGAATTCTCTAGAATTGTAGCTCCTATTACCTGCCTAACTCAGAAGAATGTGAAGTTCAAGTGAACAGATGTTTGTTAGAATAGTTTCCAGTTACTGAAGAAGACCGTTGATCCAAGGGTTACTTGAGCTTTAAAGGATAAGATCTGATACCATTACATCATTTCATCATGTCATCATAGCATTTCATTACAAAATTTCATTACGACATTTCATTCCAGCATTTCATCATAACATTTCATCATAACATTCATCATAGCATGTCATCATGGCATTTCATCATATAATGATCTGCTGGTAAGAGATGCACAAGTTAATTATATAGGGTTTATGTTGTAATTTGATAAAGAGATTCTATATAAGCTGCGGAATGAGCTTGTAGTGTACATCCAGATATTACCAAGATGTACCATAATATTCAGGATTAGTACTAGTGGGTTGGATTGAAGAAGGATGTGACTGATTATATTTCTAAGTGTTTAATTTGCTATTCGATGAAAGCTGAACATCAGAAGCCTTCTGGGAAGCTTCAATCTCTTCTGAATCCTGAGTGGAAATGAAAGAGAATTACTGCGAATTTTGTGGTTGATTACCTCATTCGAATAATAGATATGACTCCATCCAGGTGATTGTAGATAGATTGACCAAGTTAGCTAATTTTTGGCCAGTGAAAGGCACGTATTCAGTAGCTAAGTTGGCTAAGTTATATATGAAGCACGTTGTATGTCTGTGTGGAATACCTGTGTCCATTGCATATGGTAAAGGTACGGCGTTTACTTCTCAATTTTGACAAAATTGGTATATTATTTTTCATCCTCATACATATGGTTAATTTGAGAGGACGATCCAAACACTAGAAGATATGTTGAAGATGCGTGTTTTGGATCTGAGAGGTAGCTGGATTGATTATCTTCTACTCGTAGAATCCACTTCTAGTAACAGTTACCATGGCAGTATTGAAATGACACCACATGAGGCTTGTATAGAGGAAAGTCTTATTTAGACTTGAGATTATCCAAAATACATCGGAGAAAGTTGATGTGATTAGAGCATATTAGAGACCGTAATTAGCAGGTAGAAAAGCTATGCATATTCTAGACACATGGATATGAAGTTTCATATTAGAGACTATGTTTCTGAAGGTGTCTCCGAAGAATGATATGAAGAGATTTGGTATGGTTGCATATTGGTTGACTTTGCCTCCGAATCTATTTCAAATGTATCCAATGTTCCATATCTCGATGTTGAGAAAGTGTATTTCAGACCCTTTGCACGTGTTGCAGTTGGATAATGTAGAATTGAGCAAAGATCTAAAGTTCAAGAAAGAATCAGTTGTGATTGTAGGTTATCACATTTGACAATTATGTTTGAACCAGTTTCCAATGGTCAAGATGTTGTGGCGAAGCAACGATGTGGAAGAGCTTATCTGGGAGACTGAAGTTGAGATATGAGCCCCTTACCCGTATCTCTTTCCTCTTTAATTCTTGTCTATTCTTTTCTTGAAATTCAGGGACGAGTTCTTATAAGGAGGAAAGACTGTAATAACCCTAATTTTTAAATTATTTTATTAAATAATGGAATATGCAGTATTAATAAATTTGAAAGTTATATGTGAATATTCTATTATCTTGCGATAAATATTTATTATTTCATGTATGATCAAAATTTTCTACGTAAATAATTATTTTAAAACCTATTATTTTAACAATTTATTTACATTATATTATTTACTTGGACAATTATTTTAATAATCCTATTTAAGTATTAATGTTGTCTTATTGATTTACTTTAATTCGAGTATTATTTTGTTATTTAAATGATATTTTTTATTTTTATCATTTTTATTACTATTATTATTTTTGCTAAACTAGATTATTTGTATTGTTATTTTATGTGCTATTATGTATATATACATATATATGATTGGGGTTATTATTTTATGTGTGTGCACTATGTATTATTGTGTGTTATATATGTATGTGTGTGTGTGTGTATATATATATATATATATATATATATATATATATATATATGTATGTATGTATGTATATAGTGTGTGTGGTGTAGATTTAAACTATATATTATTATATTATTAAATAAATTTTTAAGCAATTATATACTATAGTAGTATGAACACATTATATACATACATCAAAAACAACACACACACATATATTTTTCTCTTCCCCGAAACCAACCTGAACCACTTAGCCCACTGCCTGTCAATATCGTTTTAAGCTCGTCTGCATGCCTCACTAGCATCCAACTGCACCTCCACCTCTTGCCAGCTGCTCCGTCACTCTCCTCCTTCTCTCTCGGCACCAGCAGCAACTCGTGTAGCAGGAGAAGCCGATAGTTGATCTTTCGGCTTTCCTCCTTCGTTCGACCACCAAATCAGTCATTTTCGGTGGCATTGAACTCAGGGAGCTTCGAGGAAGAAGATTCTGAGCTCCTTTTGGTCGGAAAATGCATTTTGGTAAGGTTTCTAGCTCATTTTCAAATTCGGCTATTTTTTGTTTTTCAATTTTTTTTGATTATTTTGGTTGATTCATGAAAAAATCCTTCACAAATGTTGATCCTACTGGCTTAAGCTATTCCCCTGAATTTTTATGGAATTTTTGGAATTTATTTTCATTTTTGTGAATTTTTTATTATTTTATTATTATTTTCTAATTTTCATAAATTAATTTATTTAATTATAGGATTGGCTGATTTGGTGTTATTATGAGTTGATATTAATTTTAGTAATTAATTTATAATTTTTATGATTTTTATGTCATTTTTATAATTATTTTTAGTTTATGTGATTTTTGGAAATTTAGGCTAAATATGTATTTTGTTAAAAATAATTCATTAATCAAGTATATTTATTGATTTTATTGAATAATATGTTGAGAAAATAATTTTTGAGTATTTATATTATTTTTATTGAATTTTTGAGTATTTTTAGCATATTATGTGAATTTTTATATATTAGGGGTATTTTGGTAATTTGATAGTCATTTTAGTTAAATTGGTCTTAATAATTATTTGAAGTATAAAAATAATTTTTATAAACTATTTACTAATTTTTAGCTAATTAATACTATTTTTCAAAAATTATTTCAAATTATATATAAAATATAGTATTATATTTTTAAATAAATAGGTTTTTAGTAACTTTTAGTATGTTTATGGATTAATTAAGTAATTTGGATTTATAAAATGAATTTATATTAATATTGGTGTATTTTTCGAGAAATATCAATTTTTACTTATATTATATTATTATTAGGGTTTTTTAAGTAATTATAGGTAAAGTAATTATTTTTGATGTTTTTAATGTTTAAATTGCCATATTTTGTTATGTAAAGGGCATTTTTGGTATTTTTTGAATTTATGTATATTTTATTGTATCTTGTGGTGAATTGTGGACCTCGGTCGGGGAAAATTGTAGTTTGGGATCCCGACTAAGGAATTGGGAGAATTTTGTTTTCAAAGTTTGTTTTATGTGCAGGATCGGCCTTACTTTTGTAGGGAGATGTCCGTATTACAGAGGAGACTCTGCCAAAATTTTGGTAGATTTCTCATAAAATGTGACAACCGGTTCGAGTCTAATTCTGAATTCTTGATTGAATATGTCTATAGTAATCCTAGAAGTATAGAGTTAGAAGTTTATTCTGACGGTTACTATTATTTTATTTTTTCTAACTGTGTTGAGACCGAGGCCTAACGAACCAGGCCCGCGAGTCTATCCCAAGGAGTGCGCACCAGTGAGTTATTATACTGTATATATATGCATTGCATATAAGATGCATCACTTAGGATTTTTCGTTTTCAATATATATTTTTTTTAAAAATGATTTAAATTATAATATTTTTTAGTATATCTATGGTTTATATTTTTTTTATATATATATGCACGTTAAATAATTATGCATGTTATTTTAATATATGCATGTTAAATAATTAGGTTTATGTTTAGTACATTTTAGTATATATACATGTTTTAAATGTATATTTATTCATAATTATTTTGTTGAATGACTAGTATACTTTAGGTATATTTTCAGTATATTTTAGGTATATTCCTAAATAAATGCATGTCATATTATTGATTTATACTTAAATTTTTTTTAAGTATATTTTTGGTATATTCCTTAATAAATGCATGTTTTAGTACATATTAATGTTTTTAATGAATAATTATGCTTAATTATTTTATTAAATGATTTGTGCACTTAGAGTATATTTTTAGTATATTTAGGTATATATTTCTTTTTAAGAAAATGCATGTTATATTATTGAAATACACTTAATTGTTTTAAATTATATAAATGGTTTATCTTCAGTATATTTCATCTTTTATTTGACATATATATACCCGAAATATACTTGGTTTATTTTAGGTATATTTTTGATATATATATGGCTTATTTTACAATTATGAATGATTTAATATAAATGAAGGATATCAATAGAACGTGCTACCTAGTGGGCAGCACTAGGATCGTGTACGTATCAGTGCGATAGATCAAGGTTAAGTGAGAATCAATTGTGGTAATTATAATTGATTTTATTAAGATCGATGGTATGATTGATAGTGTGATTCCAGGGCCAATCACGTTGATAGTCAGACTGTTGGCGCTCAGTTGAGTTAGTGTCTTGGGGTCAGTTTACTGTCCATAATGGAATAAATGGTCTATTTATTTGATTGAGATGTGAGGTGATAGATAATATGATTATTGGAGCTCGGTTGACCAAGTGTCTCGGGGCCAATCACACTGACAGTCAGACTGTGGAAGCTCGATTAACTTAGTGTCTCAGGGCCAGTCTACTGTCCAAATTGGAATAAGTGTTCTATTTGGAATTAAGTGAGCTTGTATGGTTAGAGTGACGATATGGTTGATTAAGGTTACGATTATTAGGGTTCTAATTGATCCTTCATGAATTAAAATGAATATTTTCTACATTTAGTATATTTATAAAAGCAGAGTTGGCATATGTGTGAAATGCGTGAATACACACATATATATATGAATGCATGATTGGATATGATTTAGATTACATGTATATATAGTATAATAATACACTTAGTGAGGTCTAACTCCCCTCAATTATTTTTTTTCAGGAGATCCTATATCATTAGACTTTAGTAGTAGAGTTCCTCATCGGTGTTCTTCCGTCCTTGCTATTTTATGTAAATGTATATTCTGAACTCTGATTTATATTCTAGAAACTGCAGTAGTAGTGTTATTGTATCAAAAGAGTTTTATTTTATTTTGATGTTAAATACTCCAAGAATTGTATTTGAACACTGTACGAATATGTATTCATTTATGAAAGGATTTGGAGTATTTATTTTATAAATTGATTCAAAAAATTTTAATTCTATCGTACTTTTTATTTATTTATTGCATGATTTTATTTTCTAAGGCTTGCTATGAGTTCCGGGTTTGAAAGAATTCCCATTCCTTAGCGCTTGTCATGACTCCTAGTTTGGTTCGTGAAACTATCGTTGTCTATGTCTTGTAGAGGTGATCACCTCTTTGATGAGGTGATTATCTCATCAATGAGGTGATCACCTTATCGATGAGATGATAGGCTTTTGTTAAAGAGGTGATGGTCACTCTTATAGATTGAAAGGCTATCGCCTTTTTAAAGAGGCGATCGCCTATGTGGTGAGGCAATTGCCTCTGTGATGAGGCGATCGCTTCATTAACAAGGAGATCTACGTTAGTTACATGCTTATTTATTCTGGACTTTTCTATAATAATAAAATGTAAAAATTCACTTCCCTAGTTTTTGCTTGCAGCATGATGCTCAGACATTTAAGGGTGTTGGGAATTTTCATGAGGCTAGAGTCTTCTATAGCGAGCCGACTGACGATCAGAAGGATTGGATCTAGGAGACTGGATTTAAAGACTTTATACTCTTGCTTCCTTCTAAGTAAGGACGTAAAAATTATTATCCATTACATGCTCTGATAGAGAGGTGGTTCGACCCGACCCACACCTTCCACCTTCTATTCGGTGAGCTCAACCTAGACTCGGTGTCATTTGCTACTATTACGGGAATTGCCTATGCTATAGACCCCATCCCCCTCGACACGAGCTTACACCAGCTATCTCCAAACAAGGCTGCATACATCGAGCGACTTTTGGGCATGACTCCTGACATGAAAAGGACTCATACCCTCAAACTGGACTCGATTAGGAGCTTCTATACTCGAGAGTGAGCCATGGCTATGGTCACTCCCTACGAGGTTGATCAGGTGGTGAGGGCTTTCCTGCTCTACTTGCTTGGCACCACCTTCTTTGCTAATACTGCTAGCTCGATTGACCTAACGTTCTTACCAACTCTTTGAGATCTTGAACAGGCATCTACATTCGACTGGGGTAGATGTGCTCTCGTATATCTGTATCGGAGCATGGACGAGGTGGTATGAGGGGCCAAGATATTTTGCGGCTTTTGGCATGCTATTCTGGTAAGTCATGACCCTCCCCTTCCTTAACTTGTTCTAACCTCCGCTTGCTTATACTGGTTAATCAGCTTCTTCTTTCTTTTTTTTAGGCCTGGGTTTTGGAGTTAGAGCTACTTGTAGGTGTGCTGTGAGTGGGAGATCACCTCCTAGCTATCGATAGATGGGGTGCCAATTGTGTCTTGAAGAGGCATCTTGCCCGAGCGCATATCCACAGACAACACTTGAACTCCTTGATGCAGGATGCGGTACCTACGAAACACAACCTCTTTCATTAATAAATTATGCAAATCTAATATACTTACCTGCTGACATCTTTACTTTTTATAGATCCAGAATGACTTATAGGGGCCTGAGGATAGTTGGACTATTAAGATGACTCATTCTAGGCCCCTAACCCATAAGAGGGTACTCCTTTGTGGCCCTAGATATCGAGCTTGGTATCTGGGCGAGCGGGTCTTGAATTAGAACGGAGGTGATAAAGTGAGGCGGGTTCCCAAGTCTCCTCCTGATAGCATGTTTTGGGCTCATGAGCTAGAAGGTGATGACCTCGCTCAAGCTATTGTAAGCTCACCAACTTTGGATCGCATAGTCTGTGTGAAGAGTCAATACATGGAGTTCTTTCGAACTTACCTTTTGCTGATAGTCCCCTTTCATGTCGCTTTTACCTCTCAGGTATATCTCGATCAGTTTTTCCACCTTGAGAATTAGTTGTGTTCTTATATACTTTTACCCTCTTGCCTTTAGGCTACACCCGCTAGGCCCATGCCCCCAACCAGATCTCAAGTACGAGAGAGAGAGCCCCTGAGGCATCGATTGGATCCAGGCAGGGAGGAGACCTCGGTGGTTGCCGAGCAAGCCAAGCCGACTATTGCCCCCAGTTTTAAGTTTGTCCTAGGTAACTTTATCCATGTCCCTAACCCCTTAGCTCAATGTTGGGTTCCTCCTAGAGGATTGTCTCCTCAGTTTTTGACCCTAGACGAGGACCTGACACCTACATGCACCCCTGGTGGTGCTACTTATGTAAGCCCCTTCATGACTTGCTTTTATTGTGATTCTTAAAAAACCCATTAGTTCTAACATTTATATGACAATGCAGATTCCTTTAGAGCAAGGCCTATACATGTACTGTATGATAGAAGCCCAGAGAGTCTACATGCTAGAGGTTACTCAACAGTGGAGGGTAAGAATCTTTTTATTTCCTACATGTATGCATGCTTGCATGATTTACTAACTTATGATTTATCTGAACAAGATCGGGATGAGGCTAGCAGGGCAAGGATTGCCACTCTCGAGTGTCAAATTGATGTGTTCCATATTGATGAGGATGATGAGGATGAGGATAGGAGTGGCAGCGACGCTAGAGAAGGGGATGACCCTGAGGGTGCTGGATCAGATGCTTGATGTACTAAGGCCTACAAATCATTATTTCTCTCTTTTGAATAATTCAATTAGCTTAGAAAATGAGCACATACATTTTTTCATATATTTATTGATTTATTGATACTTATGTATAGAACTCAACTTTATCTTAATTGGGTTTATTCTTTTACATGAAAAATAATTTCAATGATTACATGCATGTGTGTCTGACCTATTACATCCTAATTTACACCTGTCGAGATTGTACAATTTGATGAAGCGTAGCAACTGACACTATTGAAGAGGCGATCACCTCATGGCTTCCTGATGAAAAGGCGATCGCCTCTTTCTACTGAGGCAATGCCTCATCGATGAGTCAATCGCCTCATCAGCAGGCGGTCTTAGCCCTTTAAAAAACTCAAAACCCTTGTCCAGCTTTATTCTGAAGTCCCCTTCATCCCTAATCTCCAATTTCTCTCTCTAGACACCCCTGAAAGCTTGAATCATAACTGAACGGAGTCTCAAATTACTACAACTGATTTTAAAAGGTTTAGACAATAAATCTTGGGCTAGGTTAGGGTCATTTCAACTTTTGGTCTTCAAATTACTCCATACCAAGAGGATCAATTTTCCCTTCCTCCACACTATGATTCAATTTTGGGACCCCTATAAACACATTTTTTAGTTCAACATAGTGGAAATATTTCCTTTATCAGAGGAATTCAAAGCAATTCTCGATCACCATGTGGATTCCACTTACCGACTTGCGATTCCTGACCTTGAAAACCCAAATCCTCACTCCATTCAACACCATATGGCGCGTATGTTCAACCTTCCACCCCAGTCCTATTCTCATTGTATTCTTAGTTCATAAATCATATTAGAATCCCTCCTTGAGATCACCATGGGTGTGGACAAAGAAGAAACTTGTTGGCCTCGCATAATGGCTCTCTGTTTGTATGCCTAGTTTCTATTGGTTTCTTCCTCCGTACACTGTGATTTGAAGGTCCTTTTCATTCTTGATTAGGTGGAATCAAGGTTCAATCCCTTCCCTCTCATTTTAGCATAACTATTATTGGATTGGACAAATTCATAGAAATACAATGATTCTCAGGAAGCCCCTTTCTGTTGGAGGTAGGCTCTCCGGTGTCAATTCCTAACTTTTAACTGTCCTATTATTTGCACCTAATCATTTGTCAATTTCCAAATGTGGCTTTATAAAAAGTTGAGTTTGCTTAAACCCCCTCAAGACATTAGGTGTTACAAGGCCAAACATTACCAAACAAGGAAGCTACACTCCATTCCGGTAGATGTTCATAACTGGCTATCAACATTTCTTGACACTCTGATCCACTGGATGTGCCCTTAGTAGGGATTGAAACATGTGACCATTCGGTCCTATACAAATTGCGTTCTGATCGTCGATCTTCATTTTGCTACCTTTTACAATCCAGCCCGCCTCTATCATTAATACAGTCATGAACAACTGATCATAGGGTTAGTTCATGAGTTCGAACCAGGGCCCCTTTCTCAAAACTTCCTGGACCACTTTATGGCAACTTGGTCTCAAAGAATCATCGAGAGAAACTTAAACTACAATGGAGATCAGACTACCGATGATCATTACAAGGCATGGGTTTACTTGCAATAGATAGAAAGAGACGAATTTATTAGAAACAAAAAGACAAAAGAGTTATAAGTATTGAACTTTCGGGGTGACCAAAAAAAAAAAAAGAAGACAAAATTAGCTCATGAAATTAAGTTGTCATTTTCTTTTTTTGTTAGATGTAGTTTCCTTTTTTGTTAGTTAAACAGTTTATAATAGACACATTATGCAATGTTTAACAGTAATTGAAGCAATCTATTTCATTTCATTTAAGCATAATATGTATATACATTTCGCTTCTGATACATCTCATGTTGTTAGTTGGCTTGCCCTTGCAAGTTTTCCAACTAATAATTTTGCCTCTCTCTCTCTCTTCTTTTACATGTCCTTAACTTTTGCTTAGACCACCTCTTTTGAAGTTTTCAATCCAGTAGGACTCTTTTTTCACATAAAGTATTTCTTGAGTTTGTCTAGGTTGACGGGCTACTTGAACTCGTTTCCCTCAATGTCAGACAAAATGGTGGCACCTTTCGAAAATAACTTCCTTACTAGGTATGGTCCCTCCCAGTTAGGCTTGAATTTCCCTCGAGGGTTGGTCATGACTGACTTTGTAAGCTTCAGCACCAAATCCCCTTCTTGAATCTTCCCTGGCTTAACCTTTTTATTATAGGCACAGGCTATTCTTTTTTGATACAACTAAGAATGATACATAGCTTTCATCCTATTTTTATCCAGCAATGTCAACTTAGCCAATCGACTCTCTACCCATTAATACTCAGGGAATTTAAATTTTAGGAGGACTCTCAATGACCTTATCTCAACCTCCACTGGCAAAACATCCTCACATCCACAAACCAAAGAGTACGGAGTGACTCTTATTGAGGTTTTGGTAGTGGTTCGATACCCCCATAACGCGAATTGTAAGTATTCTACCTAATCTTGATAATTTTCTAATATCTTGGCCAAGATCTTTTTTACATTCTTATTGGCTGCTTCCACTGCCCTATTTGCTTATGGCCTATACAGAGATAATATGTGGTTCTCAATCTTGCAGTCTTTCAGCAGTATAGCCATTTCTACTTGAAATTGAACACCTTTGTCTATAACTATATGGTGTGACAAACCATATTTTCAGATTATGTTCTTTTCGATGAACCTTGACATCTACTTCGAACCCACAGTAGCATAAGATTCAGCCTCAACCCAATTAGAGAAGTAATCGATAGCCATAATAATAAACCGATGGCCATTAGTTGCTTTTAGCCTTACCTCTCCTATGATGTCAATCCCCCTTACAAAAAATGACCAAGGAGAAGTCATTCCCTAAAGTTCTATAGATGGTAAGTCACTAACATTACCATAAGTTTGGAAATTATGAAATTTCTTCATAAATCTAACACAATCTACTTCCATGGTGAGCCAAAAGTACCCCTGACAAGCTATTTTCTTTGCCAAGACTTTCCCATTCATGTGTGGCCCACATATCCCTTCATGAATTGCTTCCATAAGCTTTTAGGATTCATCCTTATTGACACATTTGAGGTGTAACCCGACTGGCATTCTTTTGTACAACATCCCATTATGACTTATGAATTGTCGAGATAACATTTATAGGGATATCCTCTCTTTCCTATCAGTGTCATCCAAAAATTGCCCAGTTTCTATATATCTTTGTAAGTCATAAAACTAAGGTTTCTTAGTAGCATCAACTGGTGTTACACTCACCTCCTTGTAATAAGGGGCTCGAGATTTTATTTGAATTAAGGGCCTAGCTTTTGGTTGTTTCCCACTTTCCTATATAGAGGCTAGTGTGGCTAAGGCATCAACTATCTGGTTTCCTTCTCTCAGTAAGTAAACAAACTTACACTAAGTAAATGAGCATAAGATAGTAGCCAAATATTTCTAGTACGGACGCAATCTGTCCTCCTTTATCTCCCACTCTTTGGTAGCTTATTTTATGACTAACATAGAGTCCTCGTACACAGTAACATTCTCCGCCCCTGTACTACATAATGCCTCTAGACTGAAAATGCAGGCCTCGTATTCTGCTTGGTTATTAGTCACCTCAAACTCAAGTCTTTTTGCCATCGGGATCACCTCTCCCTCTGGTCTAACTAAAATCACAACTATTCTGGCCCTTTTGTTGTTGACAGCTCCATCAAAGTACATTTCCCAACCTTATACCTCTATTGCCCCTAGGTGTTCATTAGGAAACTCCAACTTCCATTCCTTGTCACAATCCACTGAGCTCAATGCCAGAAAGTCTACTATCAGTCTTCCTTTCACCATCTTTTTGGCTATATACTCTATGTTGAACTCTATGAGTAGAACGAGCCACCTAGCCAACTTTCCTATAAGGGATGGGGTCTGCTGGAGATACCTGAGGGGATCATGTTTGGAAACTGCTTGCACTTTGTAAGACTAAAAATAGTATAGGAGTTTTTTCGTTGCCCAAATCATTGCTAGGCATGTTTTCTCCACAAGGCTATAACTAGTTTCGTAAGGCATAAGTTTCTTGCTTAAGTAATACACATCATGCTTTATCTTCTATTCAGCTTCTTGTGCCAACATTGCCCCTATTGAATCATTTTCAATTGCCAGATATAAGATTAAGGCTTTACCTGGTCTTAGAGGTTGTAGAACATGAGGATTCATCAGATAATCCTTGATAGCTTCAAAGGCTTATTGCCACCTTTCATCCCACTCCATGGGTTGATCTTTCTTTAGAAGCCTAAAGATGGGATTACAGATAGCTGTTAATTTGGTCATAAATCTGCTGATATACTGTATATGCTCCAAGAACCCTCAGACCTCTTTTTCATTCTTTGGCGCGATCATATCCCTAATTGCCTTAATCTTATCCGAATCTACCTCTATTCCTTTCTGGTTGACAATATGTCCCAAATAGTTTCCCAGATGTAACCCTAAAACACACTTCTTCAGATTTAGTATGAGATTATACTTTTCTGCCCTTGCTAGAAACTTATCTAGTGCCTCAAAATGTCCTTCCTTGGTTGCAGATTTCACTATCATATCATCCACATACACTTCTATCTCCTTATGGATCATGTCGTGTAGCAAAGTGGTCACCATCCTCTAATAAGTAGCTCCTGCATTCTTTAATCCAAAAGGCATCACTCGGTAATAGTACACGCCCTATTTAGTGGTGAAGGATGTCTTTAACTTATCCATCACTGCCATCATGATCTTATTATACCCTGAGAATCCATCCATGAAAGAGTATATCGTATTGGAAGTCATACTATCAATTAGTGTATCGATGTGTAGTAGCAGAAAGTCATCCTTGGGGCAGGCTTTGTTCAAATCTTAGTAATCCATACACACTCTGACCTTTCCATCCTTTTTAGGAACATGAACTATGTTTGCTAACCACTGGGGGTCCTCTACCACTTCTAGAAACTTTGCCTTCAATTTTTTTTCAACCTCTTCCTTAACCAAGAGAGCCCATTCCGGCCTCAACCTCCTTTGCTTTTGCTTTATTGGTGCTATATGAGGGTACATGGGGATCCTATGTTCTGAGATCTGCTTGTAGATTTTGGGCATGTCTTCATAACTCCAAGCAAATACTTTTTGTCTCTTTGTTAATATTTCTTTCATTTTCTCTCTCTCATCATGAGTTAAACTAGAAGCAAGAAATATATTCTTAGGATTATCGTTTGTGCCCAAATTAAATCAGTTTGCATGAAATTAATGTCAAACATATACATGAAATCATCATCACAAACAGAATAACCATTAAGGAACACATCACACAAATAAGCAAATTCAGACTTCATTGTATTCACTTTTGAAAAGAAAAGATCATCAGTTTCAAATAGAGAAGCAAAAGAAACATCGTATTCATCATAAAAGACATCTATGATAGAGTTGAGGACATAGGCTTCAAAATCAAGTTATTTGCTTTGATCATCAATGTCTTTTAACTTCGAAGTAGCTTCATTCTCTTTAAATTCTTCTTCAGCCAGCACCAGCTCCACAGTAGGGGTTTCTTCAATAGCAACATCCTTGGCTCTGTTCATAAATTCAGCAAAGATTTTGAACTCTGGAATAACTTCACTAGCCATCAGGAGAGGTTTTGGAGTCCCATTGTATGGATATCCGGTGCCTTCCTTTATAAAGATCTCCCACAGAGTGTTCTTCTCAGCCACTACTTCCTTTTCTTCAGACTGGCCCCAGATATATATCTCTCCTTGAGTTCCATCAGCCTCTTTGAACCCTAGCTAGTGCTTTAAAATAGGCACCTTATTTTCCATAAATTCTGAAGGTCTCTGATCTCTTCCTAACCTCATGTTGGGCATAAACCTCATGCTATACATCATTTTAAGAACCTTTTCATTCATCTCATCCTCATAAATTACATAAACCTCAAAGATAGGACTAATGGAGATCTTTTTGGGGGTCAACTTCAGTGCAGCAACAACGACTTTGATTTCAGAGGAGATGGTGACAACCCTTCCTTTATGAAGGAATTTAATTTTTTGGTGAATAGTGGATGGGAAGTCGTCCAGGGGGTGAAACCATGGCCTTCCTAATAAAATGGAAAATTTCACCGGGATATCAATCACGTGCAAGTCAACCTAAACTTCTATAAGTCCCATTTTAACTAATGCCCTGAATGTTCCTTCCACAGACCTTTTGGTGTCATTATAAGCCTTGATGACTACCTCAAAAGGCTTTAAGTCGACCGTTGTCAACCTTAACTTTGGCAGAATCTTCAATATACACATATTGATGATGGAACCATTGTCAACCATCACACAGTAGGTCATTTTTCCCTTTACCTTAGCCTTGATAAATAGAGCTTTGTAGTGGTCACTCCCCTCTAGAAGCAGGTTGTCATTAGAAAATGTTATCATTCCTTGAGGGGTTTCCATTAGTGACCCAACCATTTGTTCTGGGGTAGAGCTAGCGGAGATCTTTTTCTGATCTAGTGCCAAAACCAGGGCCTCCCTATAATCCTTAGAATGCATAAGTAACTCCTAAACATTGGCAACAACCTCCTCACTTTGCTTTACTTCTTCCCCTTTTTTAGGGCTTTCTGCTTTTTCAGACTCTGGCATGGCAATCTCTGGTTCTTCCCTCTTTCCTTCAACCTTCCCTATAGAATGGCCTGGTCTACCTCTCTTATTGTCCCATAGCTCAATTCATTCCTCACTCTCATCACTGAAACTCCATATGTCCAAGACGTGCACCTGCAATTCAATGGGTTGTTTACTTGGTTTTAGGTTCTCAGGTTTGGTTTTTAGGGAGTTGTGAGCGACATCCATGAAGGAGTTTAAGACTTGATCCTCTGTTAGACTAGTGTTGACCATCAAAATGGGTGTATTTGGTGGTGGTACTTTTTTGTAATTAGGTAAGGGGTTGGTTTGTGTATTTGTCTTTCTGGTTTCTAGGTTAGTAATCTTGCCTGAGTCTATTAGGTCTTGGATTTCATGATTTAATTAGGCATAACTATCATTGTCATGTTCAATGGTATGGTGAAATTTATAAAAAAGCTTTGGGTTAGCACCGGGTAAGGATTGTTATGAAGGTAAAGGCCGTAATAGGTCCTTCTCAATAAGCTTGTCAAGAACCTTAGACAGAGGGTGTCCTAGATTTGAAAATCTCTGAGGTTGTCTAACTGCATTTACCTGTACATTATTGCTTGATGGTCGGATGGCATGGATCTAAACATTATTGCTTGAACTAGCTCCTTCCTTGCCCCTAGATCTTCCTTTGAAGAATTTCTTCTCTTGAGCCAAGTCTGACTATTTTTGGACTCCAAATATGTACAATTTTTTGAAGCTTCTGATTCCTAAATCTCTTAGCTTTTTAGATAATGCTAGGACACACCCCTATATTTCCAAAACTAATTGATCTGACTCAGCAGGCCTATGTCTCATCAAAGACAACTTTCCCTTCTAACGAGTTAGGTAATCGGCAAAAGGCTCGTTAAAGTTTTGCTTGGTGTTCTATAGATCTCTCAATGACACCTATAACTGAAAATTAAGGCCGTATTGCTTGATAAAAGCAGCACATAATTCCTTCCAATCTTATTGAATATGTGGTTCCAATGTGTAGTACCAGTGGATCAGTGCTCCCTCCAATGAAATAGGGAACTGCTTGATGATCTGGCTCTCATTTAGCTTAATGGTTGTCATATAAGTGACGTACTACTTCAAATGCAAATGGGGATCCTCGATGCCAGTGTATTTCTTCATATCAAGGAATTCAAATTTATGGGGCAGTGGTTCATCTTCCCTTTCTAGATTCAGATCAACATAATATAGGGGGTGATAATACCCTTCTCCTTCATCATCATCTGCATTTGGTTCATTGCCTTCATCATGCTCTTGGCCCACTTAGTTTGCCTTACATCTTTGGTTGGGTTCACATTTCTTTAGTTTGATGGGTTGGCTAGTACCATCACATCATCTTCTTCCCTTCCCTTAATTGGGATTTCCTCATTGAGATTTACCAGATTGATTGGTGGTGCATTGGACGGTTGTGCTGGCTGATTCTCTCTAATGAGCTTAGTAATTTCCCCCATCATCTCCCTCATCATAGACTGGGTTTCTACCATTACTTCATCTTTTAACTGTGTCTTAAATGCCTCTGGATCAAACGCTCATGCCATTCTCACTTCTGAATTTCTAACCAAATGACATGAACTAATCTAAACCCACCCTATTGAGCTCGAAGGATCTATAGTGCTGCAAAACCATTTGTTAGAATGATGCATGATGTGTATGCATGATGTGCAAGTCCATTTTATTTTAAGAAAACTTAGGAAATGAATAAACAAAAAGATACACAAAACCAAAATGTGAAGCTTAAATGTGCAAACTTCTGCCCTTATTTCTCCCACACACATATTCAATGAAGAGTATCTTGTCCTAGGATTTTTGGCCTGGGTTTTAGTTATCAACAAGGGATAACAAAACTGACATATTGAAGATAACTCTTAAAATAATTCAGACAAGTAACAGGTCCTTTAAATAAAGCTTGAGTCCATTTCTTATGAGCCAAGATCCTTAATACCATAAACTCACTTGTTAAGGCCCACTTGAAATGGGTCATGAATAGGCATAAGAGGCCCTTGTTGACTAGTTTGTTTATAATGGACTTTGGTTGGACACAAGGGCCCATTTTACCTTGGATAGCTTATTGATGGGCTCAAGAATTATTTTAAGGGTACATTATATGGCATAACACACATGCATGTGGGGAAATTTACTAAGGATAGTTGCTAGGTCATTACATGGGCTTGAGTCTTGGGTAAAAAGGCTTCGGTTCCCACAATGATATACATTCATATATGTCTCCTCACACAAGGGTCAAACAACGCGGATTAGTACATGTCGTGAGTGACAATAATCAAATATTCCACCACCAGGTTTGATTGAAACGTAGGTAGTGAAGTACTGACTATTGCCGGGTTTATTTAGGATTGAAGTGCTCATTGTGTGCAAAATATGTAGTGAATGCATAAATGCTGGAAGAAATAAGAAAATAATTAAAGATGATAAAACACAAAACACTGGAATTAGTTTCTCTATCCCCAATGGAGTCGCCACTATAGGCGGTGGGGTTTAGCTTTACCCAAGTGTTTGGCGACCACGACATTGTATGGGCTCGAGGCCCACTTGGAAATACAATATAGGTCTTGGGCCTATTCAGAGATGGAGTCACCACCCTGATAAAAGCTGAGACACACTGTACAATAACTGGATTCCACAAAGGTTCCTAGAAGCCGTCATCAGAGATTAGGTTCAGAAACTGGGTATGAGCGTTTGAATGCTCACCCATCCTTACAGTTGGCCTCCGTTTGTGTTTTTCATTTTATTACCTTCAATTATTTAATTATTTCCTCATTTACATTCAAAATTATGCTTGCCTTCATCCACTTTCTAAGTTTTATATTTAAGTTCAAGTTTGCACATTAATCTAATTTCATACTTTTAAGGTCCCAACATTCAATAAAAATAAAATAAATAAATATTTACAACCGTACATTCAAAATCAAATGGGGGAAGGGATTAAGGATTAGAATGCTTTGGGGCAAAATAAAAGAATAATATACATAAAATAAACCAAACATATACTAAAAGTAAACTAATAATAAAATATTTACACAAGCGAAATTCTCTAAAGAGTTAGCTAATGAAAGTGACTACTTAATGATGGACATCATAAAGTAATTTCCTGTAATACACATACGGTTAGTTCCTTTTTCAAAGCATAAAATCATATACAACAATATTTACAAGTAGTGTTCCAAAAAGGAGTTTTCATGTTACAAGCTAAAGAAATCCTCAAATAACCAAGATAATTATTATCACGCAATGGAATAATTATGTATAAAGATAGAAAGAGCATTGTAGCAAAAATTAATAAAAAGAGAAGAGCCAGACGGCTGGCTAGCCTGTCAATGTGGTGATCATCTCTGTGAAGTTATAAAATATGCTTGGATGCAAGATTTTTCCAAAGTGGTGGACCCTCAGAGATGTGTTTTTGAGTGTGATCTCCACTTGGGTATGAGTTTCACCTTGACACAAGCTTTTCTCCTTTCTCTCCTAAGGAATGTAGACTTGCTTGGGCTTGCTTTTTCCTTCCTTCCTTAAGAACGTCCTTCTGTGTTTCTTTTAGAACTCTCCTTTTTTTTCAGCAATGGTTTCCCCCCTTTTTTTTTCTCTCTCTTTTTTCCTTTTATCCCCTACCTTGCCCATGCCCCTAAGCCTTCTAGCTCATCATGAGCCTCCATAGCCTTTTTCTTCCCCCCTAAAAATATTTTCCTCACGTAAAATTAGGTATGGGGTGTGGGTCCCACACCACTTGGCCACCATGGCTACAGCTACATTAAATGTAGCTACAAGTGGTCTGCCACAGAGGCGGCGCCTCTACAATGAGGCTATCACCTCTGCGGTAGTTGCCAAAGAGGCAATCACCTCATTACACTAAGGCGATGCCTCTTTGGCTCGGGCCTGTGTTAGGCCAAGGGGGCATGAGTTGTTTTTAAACAATTGGGCTAAATTTTAGGCTGTTAGGCTTTCAAGTCCACTTCCCATTGGAGATTCATGTTTTATTCTTATGTCCAACTTTCACATTCTCATTATTGGGCTTGATAATGGGCCGTTCAAACCAAGCATTCGTAATTCATCCCCTAACATAGGTCGACCGAGTCAAGTGTCTACAATAATAATAATAATAATAATAATAATAATAATATAATTATTATATATATATATTTTTTTGAGGAGCTCGACTCAGTTTGAGTAATGATGTCAATCAATTCTTGTTGCAAGAGAGTGCTTGTCCATTCTGCCACTCAGTTTAGCAAAATGGACAAAATTAATTAAAAAATATACATTTATATCCATTTAATCTAACAGAATGAGCTTTCTGCCGGCTCTAATCACGGAACTATATTCCCTTACGCCATGTATATAAAAACTACCACAACATGGAAAAAATATTCAAAATCATCACAAAAAAGGAAATAATTACAAATTATCCATAAATTTAGAAAAAGTTTAAAATTTTGCCATAAAATAGCGAAGAGCCCTAGTAGTACAACAAATCGAGAAAGCCAATGAGCTAATTTTGATAGAAATTAATGTAAAGGAAAGAGTTTTCTATACTTGCATGTATTGTATTTCAAAACTGGCTTGGATTTGTTAGTGCAATTATGAATAATTTTTGGATACATATCATAGCAATGCATAAGACACTTTTAAGCTTATATGTATGTGTGTATATATATTCTGACAAGCTACAAATAAATTTTAATTTAAAATGGTTCATAAGTTTTTGCGTCTTATATATATATATATATATATATATATATATATATATATATATATCAATCATGCACAACTAGTGTTGGGATATTAATAGAACCGGCACATTAAAATAATAATGTTTATAGAGATAAAAGACATACTACATAAATAATCAAATAAAGATGATACTGATATTTAACGTGATTCACCATTAATTTTGGGTTACGCCCAAGGGAAAAAATCCAAAATTTTATTCCACTATAAAAATAGTAGGTAGAAGAGAGAGTCTTTTTTAGACCAACACTACAAGTATATGCAACAAAAAAGTTCTCACAAAATAGTGGCACTGAAAGTGTTTCCCAAAACCCCCAAATAATTTCCTTACTGTTTGTCACTCACTCTTTGAGAAAATTTGTCAAACCTTTAAAATTCTCTCATATTTATCAAAACAAATTTGTTTTGGTTACCTCATAAGCTCACTTTACTCACTTTTGTGTGTGGTTTTCCCTTCCTCGTTTCTTGCATGCCTTGCTTCATCTGTATGGCCTTTATATAGGACTCATTGTGCTTGCAAAGCAAGCCAAAATGATTTGCTTTAATAAGCAAAGAACTCTTTTGGGAAGTAGCAAGTTGCCATCTTGCATGGGTGATATCACGCAAAATTTCAAGCTTTGTAAATCACTGATTTGTATGATTTTCTTATAGAGACTACATCTTTAAAAAAAAACTTTATAGGCTCCATTAGGAGGGATCCACAACAATTCTCCCCCTCCCGACTATATGGAGGTCATCATCATTCCAGTGGCCAATGATAGAATTCAAACTTCTCCCGTGGTAGAGTCTTCGTTAACATATATGATCCATTTTCATCAGTATGGATCTTCTCAAGCTATAATAACTTCTTCTTTAATACATCCCTTATCCAGTGATATCTCACATCAATATACTTTGATCTTGAATGAAAGAAGGAATTGTTACCAAGGTGGATAACACTCTGACTATCACAAAATAGCTTGTATTTATCTTATTGAAAACTAAGTTCATTTAAGAACTTCTTTAGTTGCTATGATAAATTATGTTTCAGTGGTAGACAAAGCAACAATTTTTTGTAATTTTAACCGTAATGATACAGCTCCCCTATGAATGTAATAAGGTAACATGAGGTTGACTTTCTCGAATCTACATCACCTGTCATGTCTACATTTGTGTATCCAACAAACATAGGTTTGGCATCTTTAAAACACAAGTATATTTTGGATGTTCTAGAAAGATACATGAAAATCCATTTCACTACAGCCCAATGATCCTTTCCACGATTTGAAAGGAATCAACTCACAACTCTAATTGAGTGTGCAATATCTGGCCATGTAAATACAATGGCATACATCAAACTACTAACTACTGAAGCATATAAAATTCTATCCATCTCTTCCTTCTCCTTTCAATGGAAGGGCTTTACTCAGAAGTCAATCTAAAGTGATTATCAAAAGGATAGCTAACCACTTTAGCATTTTACATGTCACGACTGGAACCCCATGGGCACATGACCGTTAGGGAATGGGAAAGTTTGAAGCTTCTGAAACCTATAGTAAGCCTAAAAGATTTATCATAATAAATTTAACTCATTTTAAAATTTTAATGAAAATTTGGCAGAGTTTTCTTTATACCGAGAACAAACCAAAAACCTGTAAAATGAAAATAACACTCCCAATAACATATACCAATCATCACTACTCCAATATCATCAAAATCACCAACACCTCAACTCAAGTATTCAAAAATACACATTACAATCTAATACAAAAATAAGTATAAATACAATAGCAACAATTCTTCCAAACCAGTGTCGTGTCTAGATTAATTACATTTATTCCATAAATATTAAAAATATTATAATAACCTACATAGATCAGCTGGTTAAGAATGAATTCAGCGCATAGAGGAAGAACTAACATTAAACTCCTAAAATCTTGGAAAAATAGTTAAGGGGAGTCAAACCTCACTAAGTAAGCTAATATAAAGAAATGCTTGCTATTTCAAAATCTCCTTTATTAAAATAACTTGTAGAAATATAATATTTGTAATTTATATTTAAAACCATTAGTTTACCAAAATCATATATATAAATCTATAAGGATTTTATAAAATCTTATGAACATCATTGTAATAAAATAAACTTTATTTAAAATGTCTTTAAGTGAAAAATTTTAGTAGAACCCTAAATGATAAATCTATAAGCCAAACGACTCACTTATCCAACCAAGGACTGCTGGTTCCCGAGAGCTAAGCTTCCACTGAGCTATCAGCCATAGTCAATCTCTTATTTCAAATATTTAATAGTGGTTCCCGAGAGCTAAGCATTAACCAAGCTACCAATCCTAGTATATAATCAATTAAAATATGTTTGAGAGCTATGCATCAACTGAGCCTTTCAATACTATACACCCGAGAGCTATACATCAAATGAGCTTTTCATACCACACGCCTAAGAGCTATGCATCAACTGAGCTTTTCCATACCATATTCTACATAAAGGCCACACGCCTAAGAGCTATGCATCAACTGAGCTTTTCCATACCATATTCTACATAAAGGCCTAACTCAAAGATCAATACCAATATGCACACGGTTCTGATGACGCCCATCAGGTAGCCCATTCTACCAGTATTTTTCAAAAATATCTTTATATAAATAAATGTATAATAAATTCTAAAGAATTCCATAACTAAAAAATTAATATAAAAATATCAATATTCCCATTAATCCTCCACAATAATATGATTACCATAAATAATCACATAAATAGTGGAATAACATTATAACTTTAATAATATTCAAAACATAATTAATATCTAAAACTCAATATTTTCTTAAATACAAAAATTAATATAAACTTCAAAATATTAACTTATAAGTGGAGTGAACTGGCTGACATGTCCTCATTTACCTAGTTTCCAATGTTCCCACTCCGCCATTCTCTATAATAAATAATATTTATTTAAAATATATACATATACATATATATGAAAAATAAATTCATAATAATTCTCAAAACTCTAGAAAAATTACTAAAATTAAGGAAGTAATAAAATGGACTTGCAACCATCCTAAATATGACATTTGAGGCCAAAGGAATTTATTTTGGCGAGTTAAAACAATTTAAATGGTTTTGTGCCATGTTTGAAATTTTTGGCTAAAATACATTAAGGCCAATGATAAATTTGATTTAATTAAAATTTTGGAGCCTAAAATAAGTGAAAAGCCTAGTCCAGTGCAACTTAGTAGTTAAGGCATAGGAAGATTCTAGAGACTGACTTTTACTGCCAAAGCAAGAAGATTCTAAAGATGAGGTAACTGTTTAGACAACTTCGGGATGAAAGTTGCGTGAATTTATTTTCACTTAGAAATGGATGGCTGTTGAACTACTTGAGAATTAATTTAAGGAATTAACCATTAAGGAAGAATGCTTATAAAAGGGGAAGAACATAAATAGAAAACATCAATATCTACATCAATAACTTTTATTGACACTTTGCATGATCAAGATCATGATCAATCTTAAAATAACCTTGGTTTTTTCTTTAATAATCAATTTTAGTTGCTAATATTTATATTTAAGTGTGTTTATAAGTTAGGAACAAAAAGATGCATTTGGAGGCTCAAAAGTCAAGTTTTCTTATCCCAAAAATGCTCCTTATGAGCTCCACTCATGATCCAGAACCATGGTCATAAGTAGAACATTGAAATAACCAGGAATTGAGCAAAGGGACATTGTTGCTCATGAACAGCTTGTAAGGGCAGTCCTAATAGCTCTAAATGGTCATTTTTGAATGCAACAACTAGTATTTTTGCTCTCTATAAGCCAGAACTTGCTCCTCATGATCATGAGCGGCTTTTTGATAAAAATAAGTCCAAGATAATTCAAAAATCAGTAAGAGACATTAGAGACATGTTTGATACATCCAACAACTATATTTTTGAGTGTTTATCTATATAAACACTCTATAGAATTCAATTGAAGGTTGAAGAAAATTGTTTATTCATTATACTCTTTTAAGCATTTAATTAATCTCTCAAAACTCTCTTCAAATTCATTTTATATTTGTATAACTCTTGTGAGAGTTAGTGAATGTTGGAATAAATATTCTTATTCTTTTATTTTATGGGTTTAGAAAATGTGATGTGAGATTTTATTATAAAGGAATTGATTTAACTGTTTAGCCATTAAAACACTCAGGAATTTGATTTTAGTGTGATCCTTGAAAACACTTGTGAATTGGTTTTGAGTGAGCCTTTGAAAACTCAAGTCATAAGGTTGAAGAGTGAGCCTTAAAATCTTGTGTAATCTTAGTCTTGTGAATAAGATTGTAGGGATTAAAAATCTAACCTAGAGATAAGTTAGGTGGAGACATAGGATTGTTAAGAATCTAAACTTTTTACATCATTGTGTTCATTATTCTTTTTATTATATTATCTTTTAATTATTGTTCAATTCCTTAAAAAATCATTCTTATTTTTATAAAATCCTTATTAGCCTTATTGATAAGAGTTTAAATTCTAGGAACTTCATTACTAGAATATAAAGTTATGGGGAGTGAATCATAAAATATTTCTTTACTTAGACCATTCTTCGATGGTAGTGACTATCCTTATTAGAAGTTCAAAATGGAGTTATACTTTGATTATGATTCCATTAAATTATGGGATATAATCTTAGATAGGTGGAATCCTCCTATGAAGATAGTGGATGACATCCAAGTTCCAAAGGAGAGAAATGAGTGTTCTCAAAAAGAAAAAGAGAAGAATCATAAGAACAAAAGAGCTTTATCGATTCTTATTGTTTCCATGTCAAGAGAAGAAGGAGGCAAAATTCAACATTGCATTTTAGCTAAAGAAATATGGGAGACCTTAGAGAACCATTATGAAGGCAACATCCAAGTTATATAAAACAAGGTTCAACTAAATGTCTATAAGTATAAACTCTCCAAAATGAAGCCTTATGAAAACATCAATGAAATGATAAATTGATTGAATGCACTCTTGAATACCTTGAGGAAGTTAGGAAAGCACCAATCTAAAGAAGATGTCAACACCAAAATTCTAAGAGTGCTACTTAAGAAGGATTGGGAATTAAGAGTAACCTCCATTGAGGAAGCTCATGATCTTTCTAAGCTTTCAACTAACATCCTTATTAGTAAGCTTCTCACTCATAATCTTACCTTAATGCAAAGGGTAGAGGAGCAATAAAGTAAAAATAGAAAAAGCCTAGCACTTAAAGCATTATAAAAATTAAGTGATGAAAGTGAACTTGAAGACTCAAGTGAAGATGATGAGGAGATTGTATAATTCATTTCGGACTTTATGGAGTACTTAAGAAAGAATAGCTTGAGCAAACATAAAGAATCCAAGAGAGGTGGATTCAAAAAGGCTAAGGAAATTATATGCTTTAAGTGTAAGAGACCTGGTCACATTCAAGATGATTGTCTTAAGCTTAATCATAAGCACAAACAAGTAAAGGAGAGGAGAGGAGCTTTTAAAGCCATTTAGGATGACTGATCTGAATCCGAAATGGAGGAGGAATAATAAAAGCCATCAAAACTTTGCTTCATGGCCTTGGAAGATAAATTTGAGGTACCTCTCTTGTCCAATTCTTGTTGTGATTATTTTTATGATGATTTATACGATGATGACCTTAATGATGATAAGGAACTTGATGATAAAAGCTCCTTAATAAGGAAATTATTTTTTAAATGTCAAAAATCACTTTTAAAGAAAAAGGTTTATAAACAAAAGATTTTAAAGTTGTCTAAAAATTTTGAGGATTTGAAATTAGAACTTTCAAATGTTAGTTCTTTTAAATAAAAAAAACTAACTCTTGATTTGAAAACATCAATCTCTATGAAAGATGAGTTTGATAAAGTTAAGAAAGAAAATGAAATGCTTTTAAAAGAGATTTTTAAACTTAAAAACTCCATTTCTAAGTTTCAAAAAGGAAAAGAGTCCTTTGATAATCTCTTAGACAATCAAAAGTCTCATGGTTTGACATATGAATTTGATTTTTCAAATGGAGTTTTTACATCATCAAGTCCCCCTAATTTTGTCAAGGCTACTCTTGTTTTATACCCCCTTCCTTATGAGAGCTCTAAAGCTAAAAAAGACTAAGAGTCTTAAGAATCTAAATGCCAATGGAAAGCCTGTAAAGGCTAATATCTCCAAGGCTCTAGGTTTTGAGGCTAAGGCTAAGAAACCTCAACGTTATCATGCATATATGTATCACAATAAGAGGCACGCACATGTGCACATTATGCCTCAAAATTTATATGTTATTGTGATTGTGAGATGCATACTAATACTAGACCATTTATGTCTAGGAAAACCACCAACCATGTTAGCCATGATTCTTTTTCAAAGGTTAGTAGGCAAAATAAAATTTTAAAAAACCAAATATTTTTATTGCATGAAATTTGGACACACTAATAATGTGTGTTATTATAGAAAAATTCATCTAAACATTCTACCTATGAACTACTTTAAGAATCACAAACCTAGACTAAATAAGGTTTGGGTTCAAAAGGTTGCTAGATGATTTTTTTTTTATGCCATTTATTGATAAATTGATAGAATTAATTTATTTAGCTTATTAATAAACTTTCGCACATCAAAATGGTCAAAGAGAATTTGACCCTTTACATGATTGAAATGATTCTCATTGTTATTTAAATTCCATTTTCATTTAGAATCATTTGACTTACTTAGTATTTTATTTTATACACTTTATTTAAACCACATATTGACAGTCATAATTGCTATTGCTAACTCATTAATGTATGATTGTTATATACTTTTTTTTTTTTAAACAACAATTGATATTTGCAACTTGTTGATAAACCAATCTCCATGGTTTATCAATAAATATGCAAACTTCAAGTTGTCTGAAAAGAATTTCACCTTTGCATGATCAAAATGCTTTTCAAACTTCACATTTTTTTGATATGCTATTCTCTTATCCCTTTTCAATTAGTATTAAAACTCCTCAGTATCAAATTTTGATTTTAATTGATATTATCTTTCAAATGGTATGCCTATCGCCAGTTGTTTTTGTTTTTGTTTTGTATATTTTCGGTTTTTAAGCTTTGAGCTATTAGTTTATTTTTTGTCAGTTTATCTTTGGTTTATTCTCTATTTACTTTTGATATGGCTGATAGTTTGTTTCTTGTTTTAAGTTTACAATTGACACTTTAATATCATTGTAACTCTATCTTTTAATTAATGCAATTTAATTTTCTTTTAGTTATCTTTTTGTATTTTAATAAAAAGGGGGAAATATTTGACTTTGTTTGTTATGGCTTATCATAATTATTATTTTTTCCATAATTATGTTTATGCATAAATAATTTTGTTTATACATGCATTATATTTGTTTATGCTTAACATAATTCTTTTAATTGTGTTTATGCATGCATTATAAGTGTGGCTAGTTTTATGACAATTTAATGATCATGTTATCATATTTTGATATTTGTGATAATAGACCTTGTTTTACTTACTTTATTCCTTATTTAAAATTATTTTATCATGAATTGAATTTTACCAAAGGGGAGAAACTCTTAAAATTTATTCCCTTGTTTTTCATTATTTTAGTTCTTGATCTTTTATAGTGTTATATGTACTATATTTATGATGTATCAAAATGGAATATTTTTTAAAGCAAAGATTTTAAATTTATTTTTTCACATTTTATTTCCTCCTTTTTAAACTTTGTCAAAGGGGGAGAGAAATATGGTCTTTTGAATAATATATTATTTTTTACTCATCTAAGCATATTAAGGGGGAAGAATTTTTAAAATCCCTTAATATATGATTAAGGGGGAGTATTATGAACAAATGCACAAACAAACCTAGTGATTTTTATCTATCATTGAAACTTGATTGTTAAATTCAAAAAGGGGGAGATTGTTGACCTTTTGCATGATTAAGATCTTGATCAATCTCAAAATACCCTCAGTTTTGACTTTAATAATCAATTTTAGTTGCTAATATTTATATTTAAGTGTGTTTATAAGTTAAGAACAAAAAGATGCATTTGGAGGCTCAAAAGTCAAGTTTGCTCAGCCAAAAGTGCTCATCATGAGCTCCCCTCATGACCTGGGGGCATGGTCATGAGCATAAGGCTGAAATAAGTAGGAATTGAGTAAAGGGACAATGCCGCTCGTGAGCACTATTCATTAACACTATTCACTTATAAGTAGCTTGTGAGGATAGTCTTGACAATTCTAAATAGTCATGTTTGAATGCAACGGCTAGTATTTTCACTACTCATAGCCAAAACTTGCTCCTCATAATTATAAGTGGCATTCTGATAGAAATAAGTCCAAAATGATTTAAAAATCAAAAAGAGACATTAGACACATGTTTGATACATCCAACAACCATATTTTTTTTATTGTTTATCTATATAAATACTCCATAGAGTTCAATTAAAGGATGAAGAAATTTTTTTATTTATTATACTCTTTTAAGCATTCAATTAAGCTCTCAAATCTCTCTTTAAATTCATTTTATATTTGTATAACTCTTGTGAGAGTTAGTGAGTGTTAGAATAGATATTATTCTTATTCTTTTATTTTCTAGGTTTAGAAAATAGGAAGTGAGATTCTATTATAAGGGAATTGGTTTAAGTGTTTAGTCATTAAAACACTTGGGAATTTGGTTTTAGTGTGATCCTTGAAAACACTAGTGAATTGGTTTTGAGTGAGCCTTTAAAAACTCAAGTTGTAAGGTTGAAAAGTGAGCCTTAAACTTTTGTGTAATCTTAATCTTGTGAATAAGATTATGGGGATTGAAAGGGATAAGTTAGGTGGAGACGTAGGATTGTTGAGAATTTGAACTCCTTAAATCATTGTGTTCATTATTCTTCCTACACTATTCTCTTTTAATTCTTGCTCAATTTCTTCAAATAATTTTTATTTTTCTAAAATCCTCATTAGTCTTATTCACCCCCCCCCCTCTAAGGCACCTTCAAAACTTTAATCATCAGTAAATTTTTTAATAATTAACTTACTGTCATATTCTTTAGTTTACCAAAAGCACTGTCTTAATCATTTTGTTTTAAGCTTTGAAATTAGTAAAATTTTCCTTTTAGTTTCTTAAATATTTTCTTTATTCTCAAATTAAATGAGCAATTATCTAAACAAGATACTGTATCCCAGCCAAACCAGCAAAAGTCTGGCAATTCTACAAAAATTTCTTCAAGAGTTTAATTAGTCACTAGTGAAAGGACTAACTCAACCTTGCAGTAAAAATATATAAACAAGAAATAAAAGGCACAAGGGGGAATTTTCCCTAGGGTTACATGCCAAATCCCCATACTCATACACCTTTTCCCTAGGCAAAAGTGTCATTTTCTTAAGGACAAAAGAAAAGCACATGGAGTACATATGAAGAATAATCAGTCCTCAAGATCATACACCACTTCCCTAAGAATAGGAACTAATTTCATAAGGATTGGAACAAAACATAGAAGGTGACATTTTACTAAAGAAAAATCAATTTTCCAAGCATTGGTTCTTGACCATTTGTCTTCTCTTTAATCCCCAAGGGTGGAAATGAACCTGAATGCAGAAAAGGAGATAAAGTTGATAAAGGAAAATTTACTTTCCTCACTAGCATCCACTAATTTTATCAATGTGGATTTGAAAAAGAAAATAGAGAAAAAAGAGGTAGTTCAACCTTCCAACATGAATCAAAACAGGTTTAAAAGTCATTAGAGGATAGTTTCTTATAATTAATTTTTACCATTAGATAAAAGGCCATCTAATCTAAATTCATTCAAAAATAATTATAAATATAGGCTAATGAAAAATTAAAGACTTGTACAATCTATATTTATGGTGCCACAATCTATTCCACAAGATAAATAATGGCATAAAATGGAGCACATCAATTTTTCTCAGCCACTTACTCATGCACATAAAAAAAGATAGTAGAGACAAAGGGCATTTGAAGAACAAAAGGTCTAACCTAATGCTATGGTCAACCTTAGGTCTAAAGCTTTAGATGATCCACTTTCTGAAAAAAAAGGATCCATGATCCAAAAGGCAGAAGAAGATGTCAATAGATTCCATACTTGGAGGAAAACTTCTCTAGAAGAAATAGAAGGGGTCATCCAAAGGTTATCAGGAGAGGTAATTAATACAATAATAATGATTTTTCCAATTACTGTTGACAACAAAAATTTCCTTAATGTCTTCTCTATAGTAGATTCGATTAAAATAATAATCTATAAAAGGGATTATTCTACATGGGACTATTTGTAAATGCTAAATCAGGTGATTAAATGTTACTTCCCTATTAAGCCAAAGAAGAGTATGAAAGGAGGTGGAGCTAAAAAAAATTTTCACTATATAGGAAAATAAAAGCTAAATAAATTAAATAAATAGTTAGCCTTTGGCCAAAATTTGCTACTAGCTGGCAATATTTTGCATCTTAAGTTTTAGAAATTGGCTTGATAGCCATTGTATTAAATAAATGAAGTTTGAATTTTACAGGTTTTGGTGTGTTTCTATTTATTTAACAACTTTGAATTTTGTGTGTGTTTCTATTTACTATTTTTTTTTGTTTTTAGTGTGTGAATAAGATGTAGTGATGAGTTAATGAAATTTCAGCAGCATAACAGTTAAAAATTGGATGTTTTTGTTTTGATGTATGGTTGTAGTGTATGTAGGTGGTGTGATCAGTAATACAAAAGGATGAGTTGAAAACAAACAGGAAAATACAAGGCAATTCTTAGAAGATAAAATAATGGATTCATCTTCATTGTTAATATTAAATATAGACAAGTTGCAAAAGGTCAAAATAAATTGAAATCCCTTAAGTGCATGATAATAAAATCATATATAGCAAACTACAAATTTCCAGGCAAGGAAATAATATACAAAAAGGCTAAATAAATAATTAGTTTGGCCATTAAATCAAAATTTCCTAGGAACATGATTTGTTATAGGAATAGACATTATTTTGGCTATTGATTGCCAAAATAAACAAATTTTATGTGTAAAAACAAGAACATGCAGACATATAACTGTTAAGTGATTGTGGCTTTTAATAAGCCACATGCTGATTTATTTTGTTTGTGCTTTAATGGAGTGATGCACTAAGCCATAAATGTTGGAATATGGACAAAAAAAAATAAGCAAAACATATTTTTCCCCAAGAAAAATTAATTTGTTACTGTAAATTATATATGGATAAATGATGACCATCTAACAAACATATTATTTGACTTGACAAAAGCCGAATTAAATAAATAAATTTTACAATAGAGGTTTTGGCAAAATTTTGCTAAAATAAATATAAAGAGGTATTGCAGAGGAGCAGTAAGTAATTTTGGTCCATTTTTCCCCAGGACAAGGAATGTCAATGCAGGTCAAGAATGAGCCTAACAGGATTATTTTGGCCTATTAGGCTAAAATAATTTGTCTGAAACTTAAAATTGCAAGAAAATTCATGATAATGTTATGTAATTTACATAAGAGCTTTAATTAAATTTTAGGCCAAAAGAAACTCATTTTATCTTGACCAAACCCTATTGACAATGAAAGTTGGAAAGGTAAATTTTGATAGAATATTGTGCAAAATATTTGGCTTGATGAAATGCATTTTTAAGGCCTTTTGGCCTTAGAGAAATTAATGATAAGCTATGAGCTAAAATATGAAGTTATGTAAAAGTTGTAACAATGTGGCCATGATTCACAAAATTGGCCCAAGAAATAATGCTCAACTTAAGCTCATTAAAATATGGCTAATGAAAAGAATGGCTAACCATAATTTAGAGAAATATAGCACTGTAAAAATACATCAAGATTGAAAAGAAATAATTTTATGTAAAAATTGCCAAAAATAAGGGCAAGAATTAATCAAGACAAAATTTGCCTTTTTGGCTATAGAAGCCAAAATTATTCTTATTCTGAAAATTCTTGGTTTATGAAGCCGAGAGTGATTTTTGTTCCCCATAACTTTATTTTGTTAGTTCATGCCAAATAAAAGATCATTTAAATCAACATGTGCACAAGAAACTTGGTGGAAGCCGAAAGTTCTTATAGATTTTGGTTTGAATTTGAAATAAATTTTACAAGAACCAAGCTGAATTGACATTTTATAGCTTGGTTAAGATATGAGAGCATCAAACAAATAATTGCCATTTGTAAAAAGCATATAGAATAATAATTAGCCAAAACTAGACTAATTAAATTATTGGTTAAAAGCAAAATATGACTAATTGCTCCAAGGGTATCCATTAGTGATCAAAGCAAACAAATTTTGGCAAAAGTGAAGATGTGCCCTGTGTTCAAAAATAAAATTGCCAAAAATTCCTAATGTTCAAAGTCAAATGAGCTAAACAAATGAATTTTGGCTAAATCAATAATAAATGTACATATGCCAATTTAAATGCTAAGACAACTTAAAGTTAAAAGAAAATTGGATTTGTTCTTTTTGCTTAAATAAATTAGCCTTAAAGCATATGGTCTTTATGCTAAGCATGAATATGGCCATATTAGAGATACCATTTTTTAGTAATGCTTAAAGGGGAATAAAAGCCAACAATTTAATGCATTAAGTTTTAAGGAATGTTTTAAAGTTAAATTCTAAATTTTCTTGGAAGACACGAAGTGACAAACCTAATCTTTAATATTTTGGTTAAAATAAATTTGGGTAGCTTAAATATTTAAGCAAAATAGCATTTAAGCATGAAAGTGTTGGCCAAATGAGCAAACACAAGTGAATTTTCAAGATCAAGAATAGCCATGGCTTTTTTTTTTTCGGGTACATTTGTGAATTTATTTTGGCATAAATTGCTAAAATACATTTAAAGAACCAAAATCTAAAAGATAGCCCATGGTGAACTAAGAATTTTAAAATTTTTTGTTAAAACTAAAGTTGGCCATTTACTTTAAGTCATAAACAAAATTGTTAAATGGCTAGATTTTTGGGTGTGCAAAATTACAAATTGACATGAAAATTTTGAGAGCTCAACTTGAAAAGGATTTTTTATGAGATCTATAGTGGATACAGAGGGTGAGAGCCGATAGGCTTGAGCTTGAAGTCCCAACACTGATCTCATGGGGGGTACGGGGGACAATGCTCCCCACAGTACGATAACTTCACTGTACTGTGTATTCTGATAAGCCAAAATATCATAACAATTTCAGCTAGAATCAAAATAATTTAAAGACATCAAATGCTAAATGAAATTCTTGGAGCAAATGCCAACACATTTTCTAAAAGAAAAAATCCATCAAGCCATAATATGCAATTGATCTCAAAATTAAAGCACTTAAACAACATATAGTTCATTTGAAATATACAAAGAATAGGAAAAATTATTAATTACCTATTTTATTTTGAAGAAAGGTTTTATTTTTGAAGGTTGATATGAAATTATTCAAAGAACTTGTAAAATCATAAACTTGGTGATTGGAGTTTGAGCTATTGAAAAATTCCTTGAGAATGAGTGATGTTGCAGTTGGTGTGGAAATAGAAGTTGTCAGCGGTGTGCTACCAAGGGATGAGTCCATATGGTGGTTGGCTATCAGCTCCACAGTGGTTGTAGCAGCATGCAATGGGGATCTGAACGGAGGCTACTGGTCATTTCACGCTGCTCATGAGACACTAGCGGGTTGTTGGGTGGTGACTCGCAAGGCTGAAGTAGCATCAGTTGCTTAGAGATTTGCAGTGACAATAAGTTGTTGAGGGATGATGACATCACGAGAAGCAGTAGCATTCTACTGCTTGCTGAGTGTTGCGATGTTGAAGAAGGCATCATCTTTGGCTGCTTGTGTTAGTGACTGGGTGGCGGCCCCTTGTTGATCGGTGGAGGATACTGGTCAATGAAGGCTATTGTCCAGCAAGGAAGCTGATTAGAAAATGGAGAAGAGAATAGGGGAATGAAAGAAAAAGAAAAATAAGGAAAAAGAAGAAAAAAGGAAGAAAATAATAAATAAATGAATTTTTTTAGGAAAATAAAAACTAAAGACTTATTGGAGTGGTTGAGAAAGTAAGGTTGAGTGTGGTGAATTTTGAGCAATTAAAATAAAGAAGTAGTTGAATTTTGAAGGAGATATGGTTAAAATGAGTAAAAATTAAGAAAGATGTGTTAGGAGAACATTGAAATTTTTGGAGAATTAGAAAATTAATGAGTAATTAATTGATTTTCTCAAATCAATTTTTTGCTAAAATTTGAAATTTTTTAAGGAAGAAGAGGAATTTGGTTAAGACTGAGAGTTGGAAAGTGCAAAGGATTTCTTAAAGCTTATTTTTACAACTTCTCTACTTTGACAAAAATTTGAGATGCTATATAGGGCCTGTCTTTATGATTCTCCTTAGAGCTTTTTGTTTATTGATTATTAAGCTCACCAAAATTTTTGATTTTGCATAATCATTGAGAGAAGAGATTTTTTATTTTATGTGTAAATTAGCATTGGATTATCCAAGCTAATTACATATGGGGGGCATTCTTTCTACCATGTTTGAAATTTTTGGCTAAAATATTTTAAGGCTAATGATCAATTTGATTTCATTAAATTTTTGGAGCCCAAAATAAGTAAAATGCCCAGTCCAATGCAACTTAGTGGTTAAGGTATAAGAAGATTTTGGAGACTAACTTTTATTGCTAAAGCAAGAAGATTATGGAGATGAGGTAACTATTTAGACTGCTTAGGGACTAAGGTTACATGAATTTATTTTTGCCTAGAAACAAAAGACTCTTAAACTGATTGAGAATTAATTTGAAGAATTAACCTATAAGGAAGAATGCTTAGAAAAGGGGAAGAACATAGAAAAAAAAACAAAATCTATATCAACAACTCCAATCATCAATAAATTTTTAATCATTAGTTTACTGTCATTTTCTTTAGTTTACCAAAAGCATTGTCTTTATCATTTTGTATTAAGTTCTAAAATCAATACAATTTCATTTTTAGTTGCTCAAATAGTTTTTTTATTCTTAAATTTAATTTTCAACTATAAAATCAAAGAAAATTATGGTAAAGGAGCTTGGGAATCCATAAATCTTTTGAAAGAAGTCATGTTAAAATTTTAAGGACTCGCTCTTCTAGCATGCTTGCAAATCAATCAAAAAGAAAAATTGGAGAAACAAATGGAAATTAAGAAATTTCTACTAAAACACTTTTAGGATTTTTATCTTAAAATCCATGAGGAATTAGACCTAGCTCCAGTTATTAAAATTAATTCTTATAATTTATATGTTTTATTAAAAATAAAACAATAGTTTTCTGAGCTAGTCACTATTACTCATCGGAATCCAGTTGGGACTCATCGAATTTCTCACCATAAAATTGTCTTTTGCACATAACAGACATATTCACATGTTCATAATACTAAGGAGAAGATAAATACATTATCAAACACTTAGATAAATGGTCGAATGAATAGATTGGGTGAAAATTAATGATCAAGCTTTGACGAGGTATCAAATGGAGACACTTAGATGCGTGGTTGGTCTCTTTTGATTCTTGGTAGCAAAACAAGTCTAACGGCAATGGTTACAACCATTGAAAATCGCTAGAAAAGAAGATCCATCACTGGAAGTGAATGGCCAAAACTTCAACCCTCTAGTAAATTAATCTAGGTCAAATTTCATTAAATAAAAATTACAAGCATGTGGAAGAGGTTGAGAAGGATTTATGGTTAAAATTTCATGACAACAGAAAGTTTTTTAGCCAGTGATCAGAGAAAGAGAAGACGAAAATGCTATAGTGTATGTCAGGGAAGAGTTCAAAGGTCAATCTACATTTTTCATAACTGACATTTATAAATTGAAGAGGGGATATAGATTACCTATCCAACTCTTAAACGAATCTCATAATGTCCAATGTGTCTTGGAGCTAGCTTAACCTTCTGACTAAATCTCATTACTTCCTTCATTGGAGACACCTTGATAAACACTATGTCTCTAACAGAAAATGATACATCTTTTCTCTTAGGATCAACATAGCTTTTCTATCTACTAAAAGTTGTTTTCATCCTTTATTGGATGATAGGAATCTTCTTTGAAGTCACTTGCACTAATTTTGGACCTATTATTTACCTCTCACTAACTTCCCAATATAAAGGAGATCTACACTTCCTACCATATAATGCTTCATATAGGGCAATATCAATACGTGCATGATAATTCTTGTTATATGCAAATTCAATCAATGACAGGTGCATATACCATTAGCCACTAAAATCCATAACACACATCCAAAGCATATCCTCCAATGTTTGAATGGTCCTTTCTAACTGACCATCTATTTAAGGATGAAAAGCTTTAGTGAAGTCTAGTCATGTACCCAATGCTTTATGTAACTCTTGCTAAAATAGTAAAGTAAAAGTTGCTCCTTTATCTGACCTATACTCTCCAACACCCCATGTAGGCAAACAATTTGGTTGATGTACAATCTAGCTAACTTGTCTATAATATAAGTCTTCTTAATTAGCAAGAAGTGAGTTGATTTGGTTAACCTATTAACTATCACGCATATGGCATTATAGCCACTTGATGTATGAGGCAACCTAAACACAAAGTCCGTTGCAATCATGTCCTACTTCCACTTTAGAATAGGTAGCTATTGTACTAATCCTGAGGGTATCTAATGTTTTAATTTTACCTACTGGCATGTGAGACACTTAGATACAAACTTTGTAATGTATTTTTTCATCCCATTCCACCAATACATATCTTTCAAATCATGATACATTTTGGTAGAACCTAAATGAACACTTTAAGTATAAAAGTGTGCCTCTTCCATAATATCTTTTCTCAAATCATCCACATTTGGCACACATAACCTAGTGCCCAAATGTAGCACACCGCTATTATCAATTACAAAGTCTTGAAACTGACCTTGTTAAAATTTTGTCATTATTCTCTACAATTATGGGTCACTTCTCTAAGCTATTTTAACTTTATCCAATTACATTAATCATACTTTAAATTGAGCCAAAAGATCCTTCAAAAATCTTCTATAGTTGCCAGCTAGACCTAGAAAACTCCTTACTTCAATGATTGTTGTGGGTCTTGGCTGATCTATATTAGCTTCAATCTTTTTAGGATTCACTTGTATGCCATCTTTAGATACCACATGGCCTAAAAATGCCACTTGATCCAACCAAACTCACACTTAGATAATTTGGCATAAAATTGATGCTCCTTCAAAGTTTAAAGCACCATCCTCAAATGTATGACATGATCCTCTTCACTCTTATAATACATTAAGAAATCATCAATACACACAATCACAAATTGGTCCAATAATGGCCTAAACACCCAATTTGTCAAGTCTATAAAAGCTATTGGGGTATTAGTCAACCCAAAGGACATTACCAAAAATTCATAATGGCCATATCTCATTCAAAATGTAGTCATAGGTATATCTCTACTTCTGATTCTCAATCGATGATATTCTATCCTTAAGTTAACCTTAAAGAAACATAGAGATCCTTGAAGCTAGTTAAAAAACCATCAATCCTTTCAAAAGGATACTTATTCCTGATGGTGACCTTGTTCAACTGTCTATAATTAATACAAAGTTAAACACTACCATCCTTCTTCTTCATAAACAATACGGGTATGCCTTAAAGAGATGTACTGGGTCTAATGAAACCCTCATCTAGCAACTCTTGCAACTACTCCTTAAGTTCCTTCAATTCTGTAAGCGCCATCCTATAAGGTGGCATAGAGATAGAATCTATACTAGGTACCATATCAATATAGAATTCTATCTCTCTTTCTAGTGGCAAGCCTTGTAATTCTTTAGGAAAGACATAAGGAAACTCACACACAACTGGCACATTCTCAACTATCCCTTTATCTACCTTTGTACCTCTGACCATAGCTAAATAGCCTTGACACCCCCTTCTAAGCATCTTTGTAACTGTGATTACATAAATGAGATTTTGAGGCATTGAACTCTTAGCACATCTGAATTAGAATTCCACATCATTTGGAATTCTAAAGATCACCTCTTTCTCCAGATAATCCAATTTGGCATAGTGTTGAGCTAACCCGTTCATTCAAAAAATTACATTAAAATTAATCACATCCAATAAAATTAAATCTGCCAATAACTCTCTACTTTTTACCAACATTAGAAAAGATGAAAAGACTATATCTATCTCCAACTCATTACTGAGGGGAGTTGCTCTAGATAATGGAATTAACAATTTGGATGGTTGTTATCCCATCTTAGAAGAAAATATAGGTGACATAAAGGAATGAGATGCACCATAATTAATTAAAATTCTTGCATCAAGGTAATAAAATGAAAGAGTACCTATAAGCACTGCATTGAATGCCTGAGCATCCTAAGGAGTCAATGTGAAAACTCTAGCTTATCCACCACTGCCTATTATAAGATGGATGGTTGGACATATCCTCTTCCTTCAACTATGCCTCTAACACCTATGCCCTAATGACTCACAAACTGATTCAGTCTTTGCTAGGGGTACATAGGCACTTAATATTGCTGATGCACATGTTGAACTGGCTGAACCACTAAAGTTGAGGATCCTTGAGCATATGATGGCTGAAATCCATAGTTAGGATAAGCTTTGGCAAAATGTCCTCACTTTCCACATCTAAAACAAGCTACTGGTGCTAAGTGACATTGCCCCTGATGTACTCTACCATAATTAGTACATGCACTAGCCCCAAACCCTATACTACCATATCCAGAGCTTTGGCCACTACTGCTGCTACTAACTCTAGAACCAAATCTAGTAGCTCTACCACTCCTACAGTTAGGGACATTATTGTGTTCGTCAGGTCTATATGCTTGGGACCTTCTACTCTACTAGGAAGTAACATAAACATGAATACCCAGACTACCAAACTAAAATGTAGGTTATGTATACTCTGGGCTACTCCTATTCTAGTGCTGCCACTTATATAAGGATCAGTTATAGTCCATTATTTGATGTGTCACCTCTCCAATTGTCTAGCTTCCTTAATGACACTATCTAACCTTCAGCTATTTGTCTAAATACCAATATAGGCTGGGCCTAACCTAGTCATAAGTAACTCCACTACTCTCCTCTTATCCTGTATCATGTTCAAAGCATAATGTGATAGTTTGAAGAACTCATGAGTGTACTCCTCAACTGATCGATCACCTCTGGCTATATATAACAGTTGCCATCTATACTTATGCCTTATACAAGGTAGATAAACATATCTTAAAAATTGCTCCTTAAACTCTAACCATGTCATGGTAGTCATAAATGGCTGGATGGACTGCATAAACTAGTTTTGAGCAGTAACTTGTATTGATAACTCCACAATTATAATCCTCTAGGAATCTATATACCCTATCTTGGTTCTAGCCTCAATGGTATTTATAAAATTCAAGGCATCTTGATACGAAACCTCCAAGAATAAGCTTGAGAACCCCTTTATGTATTCGAACCCCCGAAGCATTAACTTGAAAACCCCAATAGTCAATTCAGCAACAACCCCTAAGAATGGTTAGAAATCAGATTACTTAGATGATCAAAGAATTAGAATAAATAAAACTCGTTTCTAAATTCTAATTTTGAAACACTCCACAAGAAGATGATCAATCTACTTGAATGTTCCTTAAAACATGTATTCTACACAAGAACACAAAGATAAAAGCAAAACAGCCTTTAGATTTTAAAACTTCAATTCTGAATAATAAAATTCATCCAAGGCATATAGATATATAGCCTTTACAAGGTTTTCCTTAGTGAGTAAGGAAAACTAATAACCCTAATCACAAAAAAAGGAAATTAATCTAATCAGACCTCAAATAGGAATTTTGACATACTTCCTATTTTAAGAATAATTAAACTAACTAAAACTAATGGGCTTTTAAAATAACAAATTCGTCCAGCCCTTATTTAACATAATTAAACCTATTAATAACTTGGACTTGAATTAAGTTGTATTGAACTTGAGCTGCACTTGGCATAAAGCTTTGGTGTCCTTGTAAACTTTCACTAGGTAAGTTCACAAAGCCTTGTAGATGATGGATTAAGGCTTCTTGAAGCTTCTTAGATTGAGACCTTGTTATAGGTCTTTGAGGCATGCTGATTGGACTCAAAACCTCTTGAACTTGATCCTTGCCTTCTTGACCATGCTCATCTTCATCATGTTGAATTCTTTGAACTTAGTGTGTTGGCTGCTCCATAACACATCTCTAGTACCATCAAATGGTACTCTCCTAACTCTGGAATATAAAAAAGTTGCATTTGCATCAAACATCCCTTAGTTCCTCTGTTGTAACATCTATTGCACTTAAGGCATGACTTGATTAAGTGTTGCTAGTCCTTGATTAATTCCCACTACACCAGCTATAAAAGCTGTGGGATCCATCTCAAGAGCTTCTTGCTCTACTTATGATTGTTGCTTTTATCATTGAGTTATCCCTGCCCTAGGTCTACCCCTTCTTCTATCTTGTGGGGTAGGGGAAGGAGCTTCATCTTGGACAAACTGCTCACCATCAACATATATTGCATCTATAGTGGGAGCACTTTGTGCCCTCCTCCTCACTATGAAAAGACATATAAACAAGATTCAAGACATAAAAAGGATGCTAATATATATGTGGAATCTATAAGCAATGATGACACAAAATGACAAATGCTACCTAATCATTGCAGTAGTTTTAAGAAAAGACAAATACCACTAACCAAAATAATAAGTAATGAACCATTACTCTAATGCCAACATTATCATGACTCGACCCCATGGGCACGTGATCGGCTCTAAAGAATGAGAAAGCATGAAGCTTTTGAAACCCATAGTAAGCCTAAAAGGTTAATCACAATAAATGTAACTCATTTTAAAATTTTGATGACAATATGACAGAGTTTCCTTTATACCGACAACAAACCAAAAACTTGTAAAATGCAAATAAAACTCATAATAATATATAACAATCACCACTACTCCAATATCATCAAAATCTCCAACACCTCAACTCAAGTATTCAAAAATACACATTATAATGTAATACAAAGATAAATACAAATACAACAACAACAACAATAATTTATTGTCATGCCTAGATTAACTACATTCATTAATAATATTACAATAACCTACATATAGTAGCCGATGAAGAATGAATCTAGCACAAAGAGGAAGAAATAATAATAGACTTCAAAGATCTTGGAAAAATAGTTGAAGGTAGTTAGACCTCACTGAGTAAGCTAATATAAAAAAAAATGCATGCTATTTCAAAAATCTCCTTTATTAAAATAACTTGTAGAAATATAATAGTTATAATTTCTATTTAAAACCATTAGTTTACGAAAATCATATTTATATATCTAAAAGGATTTTATAAAATCTCATAAACATATTTTTTTAATAAAATAAACTTTATTTAAAATGCCTTTCAGTGGAATATTTTAGTAAAACCCTAAATAACAAACCTAAAAGCCAAATGAGTCACTTATGCAACAAAGGACTGTCAGTTCCAGAGAGCTAGTCTTCCATCGAGCTACTAATCATAGTCAATCTCTTATTCCAAATATTTATTGGCAGTTCCTAAGACCTAAGCATCAACTAAGCTACCAGTCCCAGTAAATAATCAATCAAAATACTTTTGAAAGTTATGCATCAATTGAGCCTTTCAATACCACAAGCTATAGAGCTATGCCAAGTTATTCATACCACATGCCTGGGAGCTATGCATCAACCAAGCTTTTCCATATCATATTCCACATAAGGCCTAACTCAAAGATCAATACTAGTGTGCATACGATCTTGATGACATCCATTAGATATCCTATTCTACCAGTATTTTTCAAAAATATCTTTATATAAATAAATGTATATTAAATTCTAAAGAAGGCCATAACTGAAAAATTAATATAAAAATATTAATATTCCCATTAATTCTCCACAATAAAATTATTACCATAAATAATCATATAAACAGTGGAATAGCATTATAACCTCAATAATATTCAAAACATAATTAATATCTAAAACTCAATATTTTCTTAAATACCAAAATTAACATACACTTCAAAATATTAACTTCCAAGTGGAGTAAGTTAACTGAGGTGTCCTTGTCTGCCTAGTTTTCAATGTTTTAGCTCCTGTATTCTCTATAATAAATAATATTTTTTTAAAATATAAGTATATATACATATGTATGACAAATAAATTCATAATTGTCAAAACTCTAGAAAAATTACTAAAATTAAGGAATTAATAAAATGGACTTGGAATTATCGTAAATATGACATTCAAGGCTAAAGGAATTTATTTTGGTGAGTTAAAATAATTTAAATGGAAATTGAGGAATTTCTACCGAAACACTTCCTGGATTTTTATCTTAAAATCCATGAGGAATCAAAGCTAGTTCCATTTATGAAAATTAATCCTCATAATTTATACTATTTATTAAAAATAAAATAATATTTTTTTAAGCTATTCACTATTTCTCGCTGGAATCCGTTAGGACTCACTAGATTTTGCACCAGGAAATTATCTTTTACACAAAGCAGACATATACACATGTTCACAACACTGAGGTAGAAGCTAAATTCATGATCAAACACTTAGATAAATGGTCAGATTAATAAATCGAGTTAAAATTAAAAATTTATCGATCAAGCTCTAGTAGGGTATCAAATGGAGATGCCCAGATGCATGGTTGGTCTCTTTTGATTCCTAGCAGCAAGACAAGTCTAATGGTGGTAGTTACAACCACTAAAAAATGCTAGAAAAGAAGATCCACTACTGAAAGTGAATGGCCAACATTTCAGAGCTCTAATTAATTAAATCTGGGTCAAATTTCATAAGATAAAAATTACAAGTATATAGAGGAGGTTAAGAAGGATCTATGGTTAATTTACCTATTATGGATGATGAAGATGCTCCTATTGAAATTTCATATAAAAATGATAATGATGGTGTTCATGACTAACCACCAGCAAATGAGGATTTTCTAGTGCCACTGAGGAGATCCATTAGAATTAGACAACCTTCTACTAGATTTCCTAGAGACTAGTTTGTGTTATTAACTAATGAGGGAGAGCCAGAAAGCTTTAAAGAAGCTATAAATGATGAATAAAAGCAAAAATGGTTTGAAGCCATGCAAGATGAGATAAAGTCTTTACATGAGAATAAAATGTTTAAGCTAGTGAATTTGCTTGAAGGCAAAAGAGCTTTAAAGAATAAGTAGGTGTTTAGGATCAAGCATAAAGAACACAGTCTCCAGTCACAGTTCAAATCTAGACTATTTATTAAAGGATTTAACCAAAGAAAGGGTATTAACTTTAATGAGATTTTTTCTCTAGTCATTAAGATGACATTTATTTATACTGTACTAGGTTTAACATTAAGTTTTAATCTAAAGATCAAACAAGTGGATGTTAAAATTGCCTTCCTTCATAGTGATTTGGAAGAAGAAATTTTCATGGAGTAGCTAGAGGGTTTCAA
This sequence comes from Mallotus nudiflorus, assembly GCA_947683625.1. NCBI lineage: Eukaryota > Viridiplantae > Streptophyta > Magnoliopsida > Malpighiales > Euphorbiaceae > Mallotus > Mallotus nudiflorus. The sequence continues at coordinate 3,255,351 of CANTUR010000509.1, read as the reverse complement.
AGTAAAAGGAAAAGAGAACTATATTTATAGATTGAAGAAAAACTTGTATAGCTTGAAATAGGCTCTGAGACAATGGTATAAGAAGTTTGGTATGTTATGGTCTTGATGACACCCTTCAAATATTTTATTCATCCACATCAAGCATATTAGCTTCATCTTCATCTCCAACTTCCCTTGGCACCATTGTTAAAGCGATTAACTTTAAATTTGAACTATTATAAGAGTTGGGGATGTTCTTCTTAGCTTTGGCAATTTCCTCAATTTTCTTGTCTTTAATAAATTTAGCATCATGGCTTTTGACAAGTTTCTTCTGGACTAGAACATAAAATTTATAGCTAAGTTAATCTTGACCACAACTACCTAAACTATTCAACTACAACGTCTTTGGAGGTATCATTTGATGTCAAATACCATGTTATTTGCAATAAGCATTAAATGGTTCAAGATACTCTCCACCATTGTCAGTTTGGATGCATTTTAACTTTTTGCTGGTTTGTTTCTCCATCAAGGTGTGAAATTCCTTGAAGACATGACTTCAAGGTGTATGCCCACATATTTCGAGAATAATCATAAAAGAAAATCATAAAGTACTGAGAACTACTAAGTGACTTTGTCATTGGCCTACACAAGTCTAAATGAATCAAATACAACACATTCTTCATTCTAGAAGGAGGAGAATTCCTAAAAGCAACTCTATTTTGCTTTCCTACAAAAAAATTAGCATATTTCTCTAAATGCATAAGATTTACTTTAGATAACACATTTTTCTTGGCTAGCATTGTCATCCCTTTCTCACTCATGTAATTGAGTCTTTTATGCTATAACTCAATTATGTTGTCTTTCTCCACATCATTTACCATATCATTGGAGTTTTCATGCATAAAATATAGTGTTAAGTCCTTTTTACCTCTAGCCACCACCAAGGAACCTTTGGTGAGTTTCCATTAACTTTTGTAGAAGGTGTTATATAAAACTTCATCATTAAACTTGCCTATTAAGATTAAATTCAGGTGAATATCTAGAACATGTTTGACATTCTTCAAGATTAGTCTTGTTCCATTCTTTATTTCCAAACACACATCTCCCTTACCAGCAACTCTTGTTTGATTGTTGTGCCTATCTTCATCAATCCAAATTATCTTGGAGTGTAGGATGAGAAGAATTCTCTTCAAGATGTAGCGTGAATGGAAGCACTATTGTCAATTACCCAGCTGGTCTCATGGGTAGAATATTAATAGTATCATCATAAAAAAGGTATTGAATTCTTCAAGAAGATTTGCTTCTTTATCATCATTAATGTCATCTTTCTTCAGATCTTTGCTTTTATTCTTGCCTTGGTCCTTCTTAAACTTTCAACAGAACTTCTTAATTTAGCCTTTCTTTTTGCAGTGATGGCACTCAATATTGGCATCCTTGTTTGACTTTCCTTTACTCTTATCTTTTTTCTTTGAGCTTCGAGTCTCACTTCTCCCTATAGAACTTATAATAAGGATATATGATTGTGTTTAATAAGCACTCTTTGATCTGTATCTCATCTCTTCATTCAGAATACCGCTTTTGACAAATTACATATTTACTATGCCATTTGGTATAGAGTTTGTGAGAGAAATCTTTAAAGTCTCCCATGACTTCGGTAGAGAAGCAAGCGCCATATGAGAAAGAATTTCGTTATCAAGATTATAACTATACCCGACAATTGATTCATGATCCTTTACATTTTATTCAAGTGATCGATGACTAAAGAACCTTCCTAATATTTTATCCGCATTAATTTTTTCAGATAAAATAATTTCTTGTTGTCGATCTTTGAAGCATACAGCTCCTCAAGCTTATTCACCAATGTCTGTCCATGAGTTTCATTACATATGTGGTTGTACTCATTGTCTCTTGTCTTTAACGAACTGCCAAATAAAGCCACACACATGCTCATGCTCAAATGCCTAATCTTCATCCGTCTTGTCATTAGGTTTTATTATAGCAAACATCGGTAAATGTAACTTTATCACAAATAGGAGATCCTTTATTTTATTTCTCCATATATGGTATTTTGTGCTATTTAAATTGACCATCTTATTACTCTTAGATTCCATCATTACAATATTTAATAATACCTCCAGAACAAGAACCAAAAGCTCTGGTACCACTTGTTGGGAAATTAATAGAGCTGGAACATCAAAATAATAATGTTCACATAGACAAAATAAAAATACTACAGAAATAATAAAAAGGACACAAATATTTAACTTAGCTCACCCTCAATTTTGGGCTACGTCCACGGGAAAAAATTCAAAATTTTCTTTCACTATGAAAGTAATAAGTATAAAAAAGAGTTTTCTTTACACCAATACTACAACTATACAATGATAAAGTTATCACAAAATAGTGCCACTCAAGATATTTTCCAAACCCCCTAAATAATTTCCTCATAACTTTGTCAATCACCTTTTGAGAAAATTTTTCAAACCTTTAAAAGTCTCTCATACTCATCAAAGTAAAATTTACTTTGGTTACCTCACAAGCTCACTTCACTCGTTCTTTCCTATGGCTTTCCCTTCCTCGTTTCTTGCATGCCTTGCTTCATCTGGATGGCCGTTATATAGGTCTCGTTGTGTTTGCAAACCAAGCAAAAATGATTTGCTTTGAAAAGCAAATCACTCTTTTGGCAAGTAGTAAGTTGCCACCTTGCATGGGTGATATCACGCAAATACTCAAAATTTGCAAATCATTGATTTGCAGGATTTTCTTGCAGAGGCTACATCTTATTTTTGGACAAGGATACATATCATAGCTTGCGACATGCATCTATTGTCACAGGTAGACTTTATGCCCATTTTATCCTTTTTTTGAAATTTCAATTCTTTGGTACTATTTTGAAATTTGAAACCTAAATAACTTATTGTTAAACCCGTCGTGTAAGGATTTAAATACCTATAACTGGTAAAAAGAATTTAATGATCAAATGAAAAAAATAAAAAGAAATAAAGATATTTTGGTAATTTAGTCGCTAAGTAGCATCACTACTAACTAGACAAATCATTTCCCCTTATTTTTTTTATTTTAATAATTTTGTGTACTCTATTAGGAGGGACCCATAACAGCTAAGTCCTCAAGTCCAAGGCTAGGATTATTCCCAAATTTGTAAAATCATACCAAATAAAATTTTAAGCTATACTTCCATTGACCACTTAACAAATAAAAAAAATTAATAGAAATCAAGTAAAAGCTCACTTGAGAACATAGACATATAATTATCAGGAGTTTTTAATTAAAGAAACAAAAACAGCAGTCGGATTAAGGAAAAAAAAAAACCCTTACGGATCAGTTGTGAGAGTAGAAATGCAATAAGCATGTATAAAATAAATATAATTGTGAAACTCAATTGAAAAAATATTAAAATGTAACGAAATTAATAGTCGGAATTATTAAATTATTTGTTCATAAATATATAGTTATAAAAACTCTAAATTGTAAATTATAAATTTTGTATAATTGTAAATTTATCAAATAAAATATTTATTTTTTATTTTACATATTTATTTTAATATTATTCTTTAATTTAAAAAAAGAATAACATTTTTCAAAATAAAAATTTGGACCGGTTATATATAGTAATGGACGAAATAGTTTAAAAAATTATAAATATAATAATAATTTGGACTAAATTAAACATTTAGCAAAAGTTAGAGGATTTATTTGTAAAAAAATATAAATATTGTTTTTGCTACAATGTCCAAACAAATTTATTTTGAAACTGCAGCATTTTAAGAAGGATAGTTATACCTTTAGCGAACGTGACATTGCAGCCTGCTATAAGATGAACATTTTTTGGGACAATTCTGATATTATTCTCAATATTAATCAAAATTTAGTTTTTTTTTTTTTTTTGAATTTTTTCTGAAATTTCAATTTTTAATAATTAATTAAAAATTGATGAAATCTAAAATTTAAAATGTGTTAGGTGAACTTATTATGCAATAATTTAAACATATATAATTTGTAAATTTTTTTAATTATGTAATTATAAAAAAAACTGTCTTATTTTTTGTAATTTTAACTTTTTTAACAGTTAATTAAATTAATAAAATTTAAAACTTTAAATGTACTAAGTCGTATAATTATTTAAAAATGTATAATTTGTAAATATTTTATTTTTTAGTAATGTAATTACAAAAAAGTAACAATATTGAACTAAATTATTGCAAACACCAAAGAAATGTTGATGTGGCTGCAAGAAATATTATCTTTTAGGAAATTGGTGCACAGTATAGCAGTGAGACTGAGCATGGCATTAAAAAAAATATCGAATTGAACTGAAATTTTAAATTGAAAAATATTAAAATCATATCAAAATAAATAATTTTAATTTTAAAGTGGAATCAAATTAAATTTTATAATTAATTTAGTATGATATTGGATATTTTAAAAAAAATCAAACTAAAAATTATACGGAATCATACGGAAAATACCACATGGTTGGAGATTCTCTAAGAGTGACAGCAAACATTCCCCTTGCTAATTCAAATCTTCTTCCGACAAGACACGTCAGCCCCTTTTTTTCACCTCCATTAAATCCTTGAAATTTTCTTTTATTTTCCCTTTCAGTCCTCCTTTTTTATAAAACAAATCTTTATATTAAATTCAGTCCTATTGCACCCTCATATTTTTATTAATTTTTAATTTTTTTCCTTCTTCCAGGACCATGAACATCTCCGACGTCGCTAGAGGGTGTACATATCATGCAACATATATATTATGTTAGTTTCCTTCTCTTGGCTGCAAATAATCTTACTATTATCATTATTATTGTAGAAAAAATATAATGTTGATCCTTGTAATTTCAACATGTAACAAAGTTAGTTATACGACTTTTTTTGTGACATTTAAGTATTATTATTTCATTTTCCTTATATTTTAATATCATATTGATAATTATTTATGGTATTAATTTGAGTAGGCAAGACATATAGAGAAAAGCACTGAGCATTCGTTTTTTCATTGCTTTCTCCATGGTTAGCTATAACACACATACACACATGCATACAAAGAAATCAATGTAATTAAAGGAAAAGAGTTCTATATTCTTGCATATATTGTATTACAAACGTAGCTTGGATTGCCTGTGCGACTGCACAAAATGTTTAAATGCAAAGTAATGATGATGTGAACTTTTGAAGAGGCGAATCCTTAAACTAAATTTATATGGTATACAGGAAAAATTAAAATTATATGTTGTGTAGCAATGAATATGACTCTTTTGAGCTTTTATGTATATCCTGACAAGCTACAGCATAGATATTTTGATTTCAAAAAGCTGATGAGTTATTGCATCCTTTATGTATAAAATATATCTTGATCATGGGCAGCCAGGTCCTGGAATTCCAAGGCTAGGATTATTCCCAAGACTGTAAAATCATAAGAAATAAAATTTCAAATTATTCTTCCATTGATCACTCGACAAATAAAAAAAAAGGCTTAATTGCAATCAAGTAAAAGCTGACTTGAGAGTACTAATCTGTTGAAATCCAGCAGGAAACGTTCCACACAAATTATTGTTTGAGAGATCCCTAAAAAGAACATAGACATATAATTATCAGAAGTTATTTGATTAAAGAAACAAAAACATTGGCCGGATTAAGAAGAAAGAAAGATACTTACAGATATGTCAGAGCAAAAATGTCTGTAAGTTCTTTGGGAACGCCTCCAGTTAATCCATTGTGGTTAAGTGCTCTGCGCAAAATAAAAACCGTAATCAGCAGCTGAATACATGGTAATATGGCATATGGTAATGCATTGGCAGTGCGTTTAGGATTCAAAAGTATCAAAATTAATATTTAAGCAACACTGCTGGAGTTGGTTGACTCACAAAGATTGAAGGGAGCGCAATTTCCCAAGTGCAGCAGGAATAGTCCCTGTAAGCTTGTTATTAGACAAGTCCAAGGTTTTAAGGTTCGTCAAATCACCATACGTAATAGGAATAGTTCCTCCAACTGAATTTCCGGTCATGTTCCTGCATGCATGTATCAACTCAAAAAAGTTATATATATATATATATATATATATATATATATATATATATATATATATATATATATATATATATATATATATTGAATATTAGATATAGAGGAGTTGAGAAACGAGAACAGACAGATATTTCAAGCTAGTCAGTTTTGTGAGTTCAGGTGACAGAGTTCCACCGAGGTCTCCATGCTCCAAATCCCTGCTCATGAGGAACAGCAAAAAAACAGGAGAAAAGAAAAGAAAAGAAAAAAGGGAAAGAAAGGTACAATTAGGCTGGAAGAAAATGCATGTCGCGTAACTGCATATAATAAATCAATTGCATGTAGAGAAAGAGCTAGAAATATTTACAGTGCTTCGACTAGACCACTTTTTAAGTTGCAATGTACGTGGACCCAATTGCAGGGATCTATGGGCATGTTCATGGGATTTGTGTCCGGAACCCAGCTTTGAAGCGCATTGTTAGGATCCGACAGCATTCCCTTAAAGGTCAACAGAGCTTTGGTTTCGATCTCATTGCCATAACTTTGTGAAACTAATGCGAGAGTTATTGCTAGAGTTAGAGAAGCACATATCATTGATGCCATTGCTATTTAGGAGATTGATGATATATTTATTTCTTTCAACCCTTAAAACTTATATAGAGATTTTTTTAATACTAAATTAGCTTAATGTTCCGTACATTATGTAAACTAATTAGAACTGTTTTACTGTTTTTTAGTAATAGATTAAGGAAATGTTGGCACATTTGTATGTCTAGACTAAAAAAACATACCTAAAAAATGGGTTATCTAGTTTTGCCTATTTTTTTAAACATTCTATTTTTCTAAACAATTTCAGTTTTTTTAATCCACCATTTTCCTTCTTAAAAGCATTCTTTAACCTATTCAAAGATATTTTCATTAGTTCATGATAGAGGAAAAAAAATCATTAATTAATAGGTAAAATAAATATTGGAATATCTGTATTATAAACTAATATTAAAATTTTTCTAAGGAGGCTTCTATGATAAGATAGACTTCTAATACTTATACAATTCTTTGTATTTATCTTTACTTAACACTTATCATTCAGTTGTATTATTGATATATATTTGTTATAACTCTATTCCCTCATTAATACAATTGATACTAAACATTTACATGGTATCAGAGTCTTACAATGGCTAGACAAATTATTCCCATGACTTCATCTCTTCCAACCTCCTCTACCACAAATCATACCTTTTCCATTAAACTAACTTCTAGAAATTACCTTGTATGGAATACTCAACTCCAACCTTTTCTTAACTACCATAAATTGAATGCTTTTATTGATGGCTCAACACCTGCTCCTTTACCCATGTTACCCGCAACAGACAATGTTGAAAACCCAAATCCTGCATTTGTTGAATGGTATCAAAAGGATCAACTATTGTTATCATGGATCTTCTCCTCCTTATCTAAAGAAATCTTCCCTTATGTCATTGGCATGACTTCATCTTTTATTGCCTGGCAAGCACTAGCAAGTACTTTTGGTAATGTATCTCAGAATAGAAAATTACAAATCCACATAGAATTGCAAGAATTGAAGAAGAATGACCTGTCAATTTCTCAATATCTATAAAAACCAAAATCATTATCATTAGATGATGAATTAGCCTCTGCTAGGAGAGCCCTTTCCAATGCTAAATTCAATGCAATAATATATCGGAACCTTAGATTCAAGTTTCACAACATCATTACAACACTCAATTAAAGACCTTTGCCTATCACTTTCAAGAACTGCATGGGCAACTTGTAGCCCATGAAATTCTGATACGAAATATTCAAGATCCACTAGCAGCTCACATGGCAACTTGTCACTTTTCCAACCCAAACAGATATGTTCCATTTAACTCGTCATCATCCCAAGCCTCATACCGACCATTATACTCACCCAATAACATATCTCAATCATTCCCTAGTTAGCGTTGCAACAAAAATGCCTGTCAGATTTGCAATTTTACTAACCACATGACTAATCGATGTAGAAGGCGCTATGAACCTTAAGAAAACCAATATGTTGCTCAAGCAAATCTCGTCACTCACATGCCCAATAACTCCTACTACATCAGCAATCCCCTTGTGTGCTATGCTACTACCACAAATTAATGGTATCTTGATACAGGAGCTACCCACCATATGATTGCCAATCCCAACTTGATCACTCATCCTCAATCATACACTAGCAATGATCATGTTTTTGATGGTAATGGACAATCTCTTCCCATTGCTCAAACTGGTAATGCTTTTCATCACTCTTTATTTTTTAATAGTAAATTTTTACTTAAAGATGTGCTTCATGTTCCCCAAATCACCAAATCACTTCTCTTTGTTAAAAAATTTGGAACTGACAATTCATGTTATTTTGAATTTTGGCCTACCCATTTTTTTTTATCGAGGATTAGGAAACCAAGGCAACCCTATTACGAGGTTGGAGTGATAATGGACTATATATGATGCCACCACCCTTTACCAGACAAGCTTTTATCCACTATAGTGTCTTCCTTTGATGATTGGCATGCACAACTTGGTCACCCACACCAACGAACTATATCTCAAATCATCAAATAAAATAATTTGTCAGTGCCATCTTCCAGTTTTTCTAGTTGCTCGTCTTGTCATTTAGGGAGGTTATTAAAATTACCTTTTGCTTCAGTTGAACATCACTCTATTGCACCTTTTCAAATAGTTCATTTTGATGTATGGGGACCTTCTCCAATTACATCTAATCAAGGTTCTAGATATTTCATTTTATTTGTTGATGATTTCACGAGATATACTTGGATTTATTTTCTTAAAAATAAGAGTGATTTATATTCCATATTTCTTGAATTTGAATCTTTAATTTTTCAACAATTTAATTCCACAATTAAAGCCTTTCATTCTGATTAGGGTGGTGAATTTCAAAAATTGAACAAATACTTCAAAACCAAAGGCATTATTCACAGAATTGCATGCCCTTACATTCATGAGTAGAATGGTTTATCTAAACAAAAAATTTGGCATATTATAGACATAGGCTTAACACTACTTGCTCATGCAGTTGTACTCTTTCAATTTTGGACATATACCTTTCAATATGCAGTCACTTCAATTCATTTAATGCCCACTCCAACTCTATAAAATAATGTCCCTTTTCACAAATTATATAATAATACCCCAAAATATATGGAGTCCTATATTTTTGGTTGTGCGATATATCCCTATCTTAAGCCTTATAATAGTGTTAAATTTTCCTATAAGAGCAAGTAATGTGTCAACTTAGGTCCTTCTTTTACTTATACTAGCTATATTTGTTTAGACATATATAATGATCGTATTTATGTTGTACGTCATGTTGTGTTTGATGACAAAATTTTTCCTTTTAAAAATCTCACATTGTAAACTTCCCCTTTCACTACTGTTTTACTTGTTCCATGGCTCACCATCAAAGCGCCTATCAGTTTGGCCTCCTCATCAAGTATGCCCTCTATTTCTCCCAATTCTTCCCCTACCTAGACTCTATCACCTTCACCCACATCACCTTAGACTTCCATCTTATTTCCATCTCTCTATATCCAACCACTCATTTCCTTACCAAATACCACCCATATCATACCATCGTCACTTGAACCTTTATCTCCTTTTGATAATCCCACCTTATCCTATCTAGCCAACACTTATCCTTTACAACCTGATTCTCTCGGCCTAAATCTTGTTGTCGACCTCACCCGATATGACCAAGCCAACATGCCACCCACTATTTCCTCCTCCTCTCCTCGTCATACACACCCTATAGTCCTTCAAAAATCAATAATGTCTCATCGCCATGCCCATACAGCAATCATCAAACCATCTCCCATCAAATACCTCACTCATGAACCACATTTTTACAAGGATGCTATTTAACATCCTAAGTGGAAACAAACAATGGATTAAGAGATTTGTGAATTCTAACAAACTCATACTTGGTCATTAGTCCCTTGACCACCTAACACAAATGTGATTACAAACAAATGGCTTTATTGAATAAAGCAAAAACCGAATGGCAGTATTGACCGATCCAAAGCATGACTTGTTGCTAAGGGATTTACATAAATATCTAGCATTGATTATCATGAGACATTCAGCTCAGTTGTTAAAGCCACTATGATTTGGGTCATTCTAGCAATTGCAACCATGAACAAATGGTCACTTCGGCAGTTAGATGTTTCTAATGCCTTTTTACATGGCCATCTCTTAAAAGACCTTTTTATGGCACAACTGCAGGGCTATGTTCATCCTCAATTTCCTCATCATGTCTGTAAACTCCATCAATCCATCTATGGGCTTAAGTAAGCACCATGTGTTTAGTTTGATCGACTCAACAAATTTCTTCTCTCTAGGCACTTTATGTCATCCAAGGCTGATACATCTTTATTTATTTTGAAACGTGGAATTGATGTTGTTTATCTTTTGGTTTTTTATTGATGACATAGTTGTCACAAGTTCTAGCAAGTCTCTCCTTCAATGAGTTGTCACTTCCCTTCAACAAGAATTTCCAATTCGAGATTTGGGTGACCTTTATTATTTTATCAGCATTGAACTTAGACATCATCCTGATGGCATTTTACTTTCTCAGTATCGCTACTTGTAAGACTTACTTCAGCACCATGATATGCACAACTCTAAGCCATATCCCATACCAATGGCGGTCTCACAAAAACTGACTAAACACATAGGCTCTCCTATCTCTAATGGTCAAACATATCGTCAAATCCTTGGGGCTCTTCAATATGAAACAATCACAAGACCAGATATTGCCTATAGTGTCAACCACCTATGCCATTTTATGCATAATCCGATGGACACATACTAGTAGGCCTTTAAACACTTACTGCGTTACATTAGAGGCACCACATCTTATGGTGTCCTTTTCTCTCACACTAGTACTCCATCTTTACATTGTTTTACTAACATTGATTGGGGAGGTGACCATGATGATCAATGCTCCACCAATGGCTATTCTATTTTTCTTGGTGACTCTTATGAGTCGTGGGTTTCTAAGAAATAACCCACTGTGTCTAGATCTTCCATAAAAAGTGAGTATAAGGCTATTGCTAATGCTACATCAGAGATTATATGGCTTCATAGTTTATTACATAAGCTTGGATACCCAATTCTCTTCACCACTATTCATTATAACAATCTTGGTGCTATATACCTAAGTGCCAATCCAATCTTCCATGCCCACACCAAACACATTGAATTAGATTACCACTTTGTGCATGAGCAAGTTCAATTTGGCTTGTTAAGAATTTAATTCACATCGACCAGTGATTATGTGGCAAACCTCTTCACTAAACCATTGTCTACACATCGATTTCTCACTCTTTGCAATATGCTCCACCTTCGTTTCGACCATGGGTTTGAGGGGGGCTGATAAGATAGACTTCTAATACTTATACAATTCTTTGTATTTATCTTTACTTAACACTTGTCATTCAGTTGTATCATTGATATATATTTGTTATAACTCTATCCCTTTATTAATACAATTGATACTAGACATTTACATTCTATACATCTATATAGAGCATATCATTTAAAAGCTTAAAGTTTGCTTGTCATAACCTTATATGCCATGTCCATGAGTCATGGGAAATAGACATTAGGCATTTTATGCCTTTGTTATCAACCTTGTTCAACTCAATAACATAGATATTGTCTACTCTTTTAACACTAAGATTGCCTTATCTTTATTAATACTACTAATAAAGAAATTCTTAGGATAGCAATTCTTAGGAAAGAAAGTAACCTTATTTTTTATGTCATGTAATTGACTTATACTTAGCAAATTATTTTTAAGACCATCAACAAGCAAAACAATTATGAATAGATAAGGATTATAGATTACTTATTTCCCTAATGCCTATAATCTTTTCTTTGGCATTGTCTCTGAAAATGACATGTCCTTTATCCTTTGCATCAAACTTGTTGAATTGTTCCTTATCTCCTGTCATATGTCTTGAATATCCACTATCAATATACCACTTACCTTTAGTTCTTATGGACTTCAAACATACCTAAATAGGATAATTTAAGCATTCATTTGAACCCAACCTTTTTTGGTCTAGCTTGGTTACTTTCAAGATAGTTTAAAGGAAGTAAATTCATATGTAGTCTTCTATAGAAGCACAAATTGTTAGTCTGTCCTTTGATCATACAATAAGAACATTCAACATTTGTAAATTTATTTTCTTAAATGTATATGATTGTCTCGTAAATAAGACCTGCCTTTGATATTGTGGTTGTATGTGTCGCATAAAATCTCTTTATGTATTATGATGAGGATGAAACGTATATTGACAATGACAATATGTATTTTAATAAGTTTATGTAACATGATTAGGACTATTGTGTCTAGTGTACATATAAGCATGTTTAGATTGTGGTCTTTTAGCTTATGTCTTACCTCTTTGTATTAATAAGGGTTGTGTCTTATGAGACTTCCCTTTATTATTTGACACATTAGACTCTTTAGTTTTGGAAGCTTGAGTCTCAATTTGTTTAGAGGTAGAGAGAATAGAATTACATGAGGCTTTAACAAATTTAATATGAGATGATAATGAGAAAGATGACATTCCATTTTTATATCAAATTCCATGAGTGTTTTCTATGGAGTTTTTGAGAGTCAAGTAGATTATCTAAGCTCCCATTTCCTTTTTTGAATTTAAAAATGGAATTTTTTTAACTCTATCACCTCATTGGAAAGCTTATGATTTTCATCACTCGCTTTCTTGAATTGCTCTTTCCAAGGAATTAGAAGTTTTTAAATCACTAGCAAGTTTATCATTTGATTTAATAAGAATAGAAAATTCATATTTTAAATTTTTAAATTCCTTGGTTAAGCTAGTTAACTCAAACTTATAATGCTTCTTGTTAGAAAGTAAGTTTTTGCATTTAAGCAAGAGTTTGCTCATAATAAAGCTTTTCTCATTGTCATTATATTCACAATAATCATCACAAGAAGAATTAAAAGTAAAAGGTACCTTATTTTCATTTTCAAGAGTCATGAAGCAAAGGTTGGCCACTTCTCATTGCTCCTCTTCCATTTCTAATTCAAAGGAATCATCTCATATAGCTTTGAAGGCTTTGCTTTTCTCTTTTGGTCCTTTATTCTTGAATTTGAGTTTGAAACACTCACTTTGGATGTGACCCAGTTTCTTGCATTTATAGCAAGTAACTTCTTTAGTTTTCTTCTTACCTTCCTATTCATACTTCTTGTTGAAATCTCTAGTTCTTGAGAAATTTTTCTTTCTCAAAAACTTCTTGAAGTTCCTAGTGAGCATGGTAATATCATCATCTTCATCACTAGAATCTTTAATGTTTTCATCTTCACTTTCTTATTATAAAGTCTTTAATGCTATGCTCTTTTTCTTCTTTTCCTTCTCTTCTTGTGCTTCTCCTCTTTGTTTAATTGTAAGTTCACATATTAAGAGCTTATTAATAAGAACATCGGTTGAGAGAGTTAAGAGGTCTTAGGCTTCCTCAATTGAAGTAACTCGAGATTTCCAATCCTTCTTAGGTAGGATTCTTAGAATCTCATTATTTACTTCTTCCTTAAAGAAATATTTTTCAAGTTTCTTAAAGGTTGTGAGGAGAGAATTGAGATGGTTCATCATTTCCATAATTGATTATTGAGGCTTCCTTTTGGAGAGTTTATATTCATATATATGAAGTTAAACCTTCTTGCTTCTTACTTGTACATTATCTTCATAATGATTTTCTAAGGTCTTTCACATTCCTTGGTTAAAATGCAATGTTGAAGTTTATCTCCTTCTTCTCTTAACATAGAAGAGATTAGAGTGATCATTGCTTTTTTATTTTAGTAATTTTTTCCCTTTTGATCATTGCTTCCTTGACTTCTTACTAGAGTAATTATCACACCATAAATGGTAGTTTTAGGTGATTCCTAACCTTTTAAGACAATGTCCCAAAGTTTGATAGGATTACTATCTAAATATAGCTCCATTTTAAATTTCCAATAAGGATAATCACTACCATCAAAGAATGGTCTAAGTATTTTGAAGTTCACTCCTCATTATCTTGTATTCTAGCAATTAAGTTTCTAGAATTCAATCTCTGATATCAATTGAAAGTGCCTTAGAGGGGGGGGGGGGGGCGAATAAGGCTAATGATGGTTTTAAGGAAAATAAAATTGAATTTAATAAATAAACAAAAATTGAACTAAGAATAGAGAGGAAAAATAATGAACATAACGATTTAAGGAGTTCATATTTTCAATAATCCTATGTCTCCACCTAACTTATCCTAAAGTTATGATTTTCAATTCCTATAATCTTATTCATAAGATTGAGATTACATAAGAGTTTGAGGCTCACTCTTTTAACCTTATAACTTGAGTTTTCAAGGCTCACTCAAAAACTAAAATTTCAAGTGTTTTAATGGCTAAACACTTAAACCAATTCCTTTAGAATAGAATCTCACTTCCCATTTTCTTAATCCCAGAAAATAAAAGAACAAGAATATATATTCTAACTCTCATAAGAGTTATGCAAATATAAATGATTCAAAAAGAGTTTTGAGAGCTTAATTGAATGATTAAGAGAGTATAATGGATAAAAAAGTTTCTTAATCCTTCAATTGAGCTTCAAGAGTTGTTTATATAAATGAACAACTCAAATTATGGTTAGTCAAGCCAATAATTGTGTCCCTAATGTCTCCAAGTTTTAGTTAACTCAAATTTGACTTATTTCTATCAGAACATCACTCATGATCGTGAGGAGTAAGCCTTGGCTCATTAGCATCAGTTTGAGGACCGTTGCATTGCATTTAAAAATATCCACTGAATGCTGCCTAGACTACCCTCATAAGCTGCTCATGATTGTGAGGGTAGCTCGTGACTAGCACTATCGAAAGAATTCTTGGATGCTTAAATTTGCTTTAGTAGGCAGCTCATAAGTGGCTTGTGAGCAGACATGTGTAAGTCCAAAAACTTGCATTTTTTACTCTTAATTGCTCTAGATACTTTGAGTATATGTTAGGGATAATATTCTTTAACAAAATATACTTTTATGAGAGTATTTCATATCTTCAGACTTTAAACAAAATGAATTAAGTTCCTACACACTTAGAAGAAATTATTAGCAACTTAAATTATTTGTCAAAGTCCAAAATTAAAAGTTTGATTATGCAAATGGTCAACAATAATTTATTCAAAATAATTTAATTCAAAATTTTAATTATGGATAAACTTAAATTCAAAAATTAGCATTTATGAAAGATTTGATCAAATAAATTATCAAACAATATAAAATTTTATATTTTATTTGATTACAAAAATGAAAAAATTATGTAATAAAATTTTTTTTAACATAGTGTCTTTCTTATCGTAATTTCTTTCCTTAAAGAACTACAAATTTTGGTTGAAAATAAAATTTTTATAGTCCAAAATATTATTAATACTAATATTTTATAATCTTTATTTATTTTTCATTGTGTGTTTGTTTTGTTTATTTTTAGAATGTGAAATTATTTTAAAGATGAATATACAAAATTATAATTTTTAATTAAAATATGAAAATATTGTTTTTATATAAAATATTATATTTATATTGTTAATTTAGACTATGAAAGATTAAAATAATTGAATTTATAATTAATTGAAAAATTAAAAAGTGATATAGGTTATAAAAAATAAACAATGATATGAATGTTAGAAATACAAAATTTGAAGGGCCAAAGAGAAATAATTTGTATTATCAATTACATTTTAGTTCATGAACTAATAGTGAAATTGACAATGAAAAATTAATATAATTGAAACAAAACTCAGAATGGCATAATGTACTTTGCAAAAGAAGGAATCGATTAATATATTTGCACATATCTCAATGGTTTTAGCAATTTATTCTAAATTTTGATCAATAAATTTAAATAAAAATATAATTAAAAATTATATAAAAATTTAAATTAGTAACATACATTGTATGAAAAATAAAGGCAAAATTCACGAGTTTGTTTCATTGTTAATACTATAACTTTAACTTATGTTTTATTTGAAACCAAAATTTTAATTTTTTTTTCCATTCCAAAAATTATATTTTTGTTTAAAGTTGAATTGCTTCGAACATATTTGATCAAATTAAACATATGTGACAATCGGAATAAATATATTTTTAGTATATTTACCTTGTAAGCATCTCATTAAACAGTTAATCATCTTGTTGGCCACATAAAATAAAATTTGCTTATGGACCTCATAAAATATAATTTTAGCAAAATTTATTTTATGAAGCCTATAAGGTGATTAGACAGCTTAATGAGATACTTATCTGGTGAATGTACTAAAAATATACTTATTCCGGTTGTCATGTATGCTAAATTTGATCGGATATATTCGACGTACTTTAACATGAAATAAAAATAGAAGTTTTGAGACAAAAAAAATTGAAAATTTGGTACCAAAATGAAATATGGCCCAAAGTTATGGTACCAAAATGAAATATGACCCAAAGTTATGGTACCAACAGTGAACTAAACCCCGAAACTCACATTTAGCCCCCTAAACTTTTCACATTTTTACCTTTAGGCCCTTAAAGTTTCATTTTGTATATCTAAACCCTTATGGTTCATGGAATTAAATCTTTAAACCCTCTTGCCAATTTTTAACACAAATTATTTGTTTTGATCCTTGAAGTTTTATATTTATAACATCTATACCTTTCTTTACTTTTTTAATACTTATCAATTTTAAATTTTTTAATGACAAAAAATAATTTACTTATTTTAATTTTAAATATTTTAAATTAAAAATATAAATATAAGTTTCTATATCATATAAAGTACAAACATGTGTATCTATATAAATAAAATTTTAACTGTTAATACATATCTAATCACAACCATTGATACATATTATGAGTATTGATACAAAAGGACAACCAACAAGTGTAATTAAATACAAATTAATCTAACGTTTCTAATTTTATTTATATAGATACAAATGTTTATACCATAGTAAGAGCATAAAATAAATTTATCAAAATTCATACTTAGAGCCCTAAATTTTTCACGTTTTTAGATTTAGACCTCTCAAGTTTCATTTTGCATATTTAGACCTTCGTACTTCACGGGTTGAAAATTTTAAATCCTTATGTCAATTTTATAACACAAATTATTTCTTTTTAGTCCCTAAAACTTCATATTTTTAATATTCATGCCATTTTTTTTTACTTTATTAACACTTATATCACTTTTAAATTTTTTTTATCAAAAAAAAAATTTATTTATTTTAATTTTCAATATTTAAATTAAAAATATAAATATGAGTTCTTATCTAAAATAATTTTAATATTTCAAGAAAATATAAATTTATATATACATATTTAAATAATATTAAATTTTAAAAATAAATAAACAAGTTAATGTAAAGATATAGAAAAAAAATATAATAATGTTACTATTTCTTACAGTATTTTTAATTATACAAGTTTTATTTTCAATAAAATTTATATTTTTCACAATATGATATTATGATGAAAAAAACACAATAATTAAAAGACATTATTGTAAAATATGTTTTAGAATTAATTAAAATTAAAATTTATATTTTAATACCATTTTGGCTTATTTTTTGTCCAAAAATTTAAACAATATAAAAATATTTTTATTATAATTATTTAATACAAAAAAATTATTTTATATGGAAAATTATATTTATTTTTTAATATAAAATATTAGAAATTAAAATAAGTAAATTTATTTTTATTGGTAAAACATTTTACAAGTGATAAGTATTAAAGAATAAAAAAGGTATGAATGTTAGAAATACAAAACTTTAGGGTCCAAAAGGAAATAATTTGTATTAAAAAATTGACATAAGAGTATAAAACTCTCAACCCATGAATTTAAGAAATAAACAAGAATTGAAATACGAATAAAAAGGAAAAATAATGAACATAATGATTTAAGGAGTTCGGATTCTCAACAATCCTACATCTCCACCTAACTTATCCCAAAGTTAGGATTTTCAATTCCCACAATCTTATTCACAAGATTGAGATTACACAAGAGTTTGAGGCTCACTCTTTCAACCTTACAACTTGAGTTTTCAAGGCTCACTCAAAAACTAAATTTTCAAGTGTTTTAACGGCTAAACACTTAAACCGATTTCTTTAGAATAGAATCTCACTTTTTATTTTCTTAAACCCAGAAAATAAAAGAACAAGAATTTATATTCTGACTCTCACTAACTCTCATAAGAGTTATACAAATATAAAATGATTTAAAAAGAGTTTTGAGAGCTTAATTGAATGGTTAAAAGAGTATAATGGATAAACAAGTTTCTTAATCCTTCAATTGACCTTCAGGAGTTGTTTATATAGATGAACAACTTAAATTATGGTTGTTCAAATAAATAATTGTGTCCTTAATGTCTCCAAGCTTTGGTTAACTCAAAATTGACTTATTTTTATCAGAACATCGCTCATGATCATGAGGAGCATGCCTTGGCTCGTAAGCATCAGCTTGAGGACCGTTGCATTCAAAAATATCCGTTCAATGCTGCTTGGAATATCCTCACGAGCTGCTTATGATCGTGATGCTCAAATTTGCTTGAATAGTAGGCAACTCGTAAGTGGCTCATGAGCAGACACCTGTAAGTCCAAAAATGTGCATTTTTACCTCCTAATTGCTCCAAATACTTCGAGTATATGTTAGGGATAATATTCTTTAACAAAATACACTTTTATGAGAGTATTTCATATCTCCAAACTTTAAACAAAATAAATTAAATTCCTACACACTTAGAAGAAATTATTAGCAACTTAAATTATTTGTCAAAGTCCAAAATTAGAAGGTTGATTATGCAAATCATTAGCAAAAACTTATTCAAAATTTTAATTATGGATATACTTAAATGCAAAAATTAGCATTTATGAAAGATTTGATCAAATAAATTGACAAACAATATAAAATTTTATATTTTATTTGATTACAAAAATGAAAAAATTATGCAATCATTTTTTTTAACATAGTGTCTTTCTTATCATAATTTCTTTCCTTAAAAGAACTACAAATTTGGTTGAAAATAAAATTGTTATAGTCCAAAATATAATTAATACTAATATTCTATAATGTTTATTTATTTTTCAATGTGTGTTTGTTTTATTTACTTTTAGAATATGAAATTATTTTAAAGATGTATATATAAAATTAGAATTTTTAATTTAAAATATGAAAATATTATTTTTATATAAAAATTTATATTTATATTTATATTGTTAATTTAGACTATGAAAGATAAAAATAATTGAATTTATATTTAAATGAAAATTTGAAAAGTCATAAAGGTTATAAAAAATAAAAAATAATATGAATATTAGAAATACAAAATTTGAAGGGTCAAAAGAGAAATAATTTGTATTATCAATTACATTTTAGTTCATGAACTAATAGTAAAATTGACAGTGAAAATTTAATATAATTGAAACAAAACTCAAAATGGCATAATGCACTTTCCAAAAGAAGGTATCGATTAATATATTTGCACATATCTCAATGGTTTTAGCAATTTATTCTAAATTTTGATCAATAAATTTAAATAAAAATATAATTAAAAATTATATAAAAATTTAAACTAGAACGTACATTGTCTGAAAACAAAAGCAGAACTCACATTCAGCCCCCCAAACTTTTCACATTTTTACCTTCAGCCCCTTAAAATTTTATTTTGCATAT
This sequence comes from Mallotus nudiflorus, assembly GCA_947683625.1. Classification (NCBI taxonomy): domain Eukaryota; kingdom Viridiplantae; phylum Streptophyta; class Magnoliopsida; order Malpighiales; family Euphorbiaceae; genus Mallotus; species Mallotus nudiflorus. The sequence goes on along the minus strand of CANTUR010000509.1, from coordinate 3,235,588 downwards.
CTAAACCTTTGTACTTCATGGATTTAAATCTTTAAACGCTCCAACCAAAATTTGACACAAATTATCTGTTTTTATCCTTGAAGTTTTATATTTATATCATCTATACCTTTTTTACTTTGTTAATACTTATCAATTTTAAAAATTTTTAATGATAAAAAATAATTTACTTAATTTAATTTTTAATATTTTAAATTAAAAATATAAATATAAGTTTCCATATCACATAAAGTACAAACGTGTGTATCTATACAAATAAAATTTTAACGTTAGATTAATACATATTTAATCACAATCATTGATACATATTATGGGTATTGATACAGAAGAACAACCAATGAGTGTAATTAACTAAAAATTAATCTAACGGTTTTAATTTCATTTGTATAGATACAAACGTTTATAGCATAGCAAGAGCATAAAATAAATTTGGCAAAATTCATACTTAGACCCCTAAATTTTTCATATTTTTAACTTTAGGCCTCTAAAGTTTCATTTTGCATATTTAGACCCTCGTACTACACAGGTTGAAAATTTTAAATTCTTATGTCAATTTTTTAGCAAAAATTATTTTTTAGTCCCTAAAGTTTCATATTTTTAATATTCATGCCATTTTTTTACTTTGTTAACACTTATATCACTTTTAAAATTTTTTTATCAAAAAATAAATTTATTTATTTTAATTTCAAATATTTAAATTAAAAATATAAATATGAGTTCTTATCTAAATTAATTTTAATATTTTAAGAAAATATAAATTTATATATACATATTTAAATAATATTAAATTTTAAAAATAAATAAATAAGTCAATGTTAAGATATAGAAAAAAATATAATATTATTACTATTTCTTACAATATTTTTAATTATACAAGTTTTATTTTCAATAAAATTTATATTTCTCATAGTATGATATTATGATGAAAAAACACAATAATTAAAAGACATTATTATAAAATATGTTTTATAATTAATTAAAATTAAAATTTATATTTTTAATACCATTTTGGCTTTTTTTTTTTGTACACAAATTTAAAGAATATACAAATATTTTTATTATAAAAATTTATTTTATATGGAAAATTATATTTATGTTTAATATAAAATATTATAAATTAAAATATGTAAATTTATTTTTATCAACAAAACATTTTAAAACTGATAAGTATTAAAGAATAAAAAAAGTATGGATGTTAGAAATACAAAATTTTAGGGTCCAAAAGGAAATAATTTGTATTAATAAATTAACAGAAGGGTTTAAAACTTTCAACCCATGAAGTACAAGGGTCTAGACATACAAAATAAAATTTGAGAGGTCTAAAGCTAAAAGGTGAAAAGTTTAAGGGTCTGAATGTGGGTTTTGCCAATAAATTTTGTATCTTAAATTTAAAATATAAATTAATATTTACATATTTGAATAAGTTTAAATTTCAAAAATAAATAAATAGTTAATATTAAGATATAAACAAGATTGTAATAATATTATTATTTTTTCACAATATTTTAAATTATATAAGTTTTATTTTCAATAAAATTTATATTATTTAGAATAAAACATTGTGATAAAAAAGGACACCATAATTAAATGACATTATAATAAAAATATGTTTTATATTCTTTAAAATTTGTAAAAAAAATCCAAAAAAGGTATTCAAATATGAAATTTAAATTTTACTTAATTATAAAGCATATTTTTATCATAATGTCTTTTAATTATTGTGTAAACAGATTGCGGATTGCTCTAGTATAGAGACTGCAAGTTGATCACTGACGCCTCAGTGCTTAAGGACCCTCTAGTTGTTAGTCTTGGGGCTGTCATATGCAATAGTTGTGGTTGTGAAGAGGTACTGCTGTCTGCCGGAAAACGTTCGAATATTGATTTGGTTAACATATGTATGATAAATTAAGAACAAAAGATGGATTGTTTAGCTGGGTAAGAGAAAGTACTGAGGTTTTTTTTTTTTTTTCCTCTATGGTATATTAGCTATCATACACACATGTATACATAGAACAACAAATCGAGAAAGCGAGTGAGCTGCTTCTGACAGAAATTAATGTAAAGGAAAAGAGTTCTGTATTTTCCACATATTGTATTGCAAAAATAGCTTGGATTGCCAGTGCGAACCTACGTACGTCAGGTTTAAATGCAAAGCAATGGTAGTGTGAATTTTTCAAGGGTGAATCCTTAAACTAAATACATATCCTAGGAACAATTAATAGGACTCTTTAGAACTTTATATTCGGACAGTCTACGTAGAAATTTAAATATAAAATAGCTGATGAGTTCTTTCATCTTATATGCATAATATATATCTTGATCATGGGCAGCCCGGTCCGGGACGTCCAAGTCGAGGATTGTTCTGACGGCTGTAGCAATAATAATAAGCATAAAACAGAAAAGAAAAAAATTAGGTACACTTCCTTTGATCACGTAAGAACTAAAAACTAGAACAAATTATAGAAATTAAGTAAAAGCGTACCTGAAAGAAACGTGTGGTGGTATAGGAGGAACTGTTCCGCACAGATCATTATTTGTGACATTCCTAAAAGGAACATGGATATATTAACAACAATATGTACTTTAGATTGACAACTACTGATGATCAGAGTTAAAGAAACAAAAATTATTAGTTGGATTAAGAAGAAAAAAAAAAAACTTACAGAACTGCGAGAGTTTTAATAGTAACAATGTCCCTGGGAATGGTTCCAGTTAATCGGTTGTTTTCAAGCCGTCTGCGCAAAATAAAAACAGCAATCAGAGGCTGAATATATTGCAATGTGTTACGGTAATAGATTGGTTGTGCATTTAGGAAGCAAAAGCATCAAAGTTAAAATTAAAATGAGAAATAAAATTAAGCAACGCTACTTGTGTTGGTTAACTCACAAAAATTTAAGGGCTGTCAATGTCCTAAGTGAAGGAGGAATAGTCCCTGAAATGCTGTTATCACCCAAGTCTATGCTGATAAGGTTCTTCAATTCACCATACTCAGAAGGAATACTTCCTCCAATTCTGTTTCCGTAAAGGGTCCTGCATGTTTGTATCAGCTCAAAAAAGTTATTTTTGTGCTTTTTTTTTTCGATGTGACCACTCCAGCTTCAAGGTAGAGTTTAAGTTATTTTTGTACTTAAAACACAACAATTTGAATATTAAATGTAGAGGAGGGAAACGAGAACAGACAGATATTGCAACTCCGATAGACTTTTGAGTTCAGGTGGTAGACTTCCACCGAGGTTTTGCTGCCCCAAGTCCCTGCTCATCAGGAACAGCAACAAACAGAAAAAAGAAATGTTGGAATTAGCCTGGAAGCAAATGCATGTTGTGTGTATGCGTATAATAAATCAATTGACCAAGTTCGTCTTATAATCAGAATAACTAATGTATGTCGAGAAAGAGCTTGAAATACGTACACCCGATTGACTCGATTGTTTGCATCGCAGGCTACGTGGAACCAAGTGCAGGGATCTACAAGGCTCGGATCCCAGCTTTGAAGCACATTGTCATTATCCTTCAGGCTTCGCTTCAGTGCCATCAAAGCATCAGAATCAGCATTGCCATAGCTTGCTGGAACAATTGTCAAGATTATTGCTAGAGTTAGAGAAGCACATATCATTGTTGCCATTGCCATTGTAAGTGTGAATGAGATTGATTGATTGATTTATTGCAACTATTTAAACAAAAGCAGAGATTTCTTTTTTTAATAAATTAGTCGAATGTTACGGACATTATGCGGATAGATTAAAACAGTTTTAACGTTTTTTTTTTTTTTTGGTAATAGATTGAGGATATGCTTGCACATGATACGGCTAGACTAGAAAAATAGATACCTAAAAATTAAATTATCTATTCTTGGCTTTTTTTGAAAAACACTTTTATCCTTGACCTTATTTTTTTTGTGGACATTCTATTTTTCTAAATAATTTCAGTTTTTCCTTATCCACCATTTTTCTTGTTAAAAGCATTCCTAAACTTATCTAAAGATAGTTCTTTCGTTCACAAAGAGATTAAAAAAATCATTAATTTTTTCTGAAGAGATTTAAAAAATCATTAATTTTTTCTAAGGAAACATCTATATATCTATCTATCTAAGGCAGGTTAAATTTTTAAATATGCAATGTAGATTAAATAATTATTTGTTATATTTTTATTGGTTTATATTGTCAACTCTCCGGTCACTTTATATTAGATTTAATTTGATTTCTAAAACAACTTTTAAAAGTTTGAATTTGTGTAAAATGTAATTTTTGTTGCTTAAATGAATGTGTTGATGAACTTTGAAATTTTTAAAATAACTATAATAAAAGAAATAAAAATATTTCACTATGAGAATGTACAATTCTTTATAAATAAAGCTTTATCTTGAACGCCATTATATAATTGTTAAATGTAAAAAATAAATAATTTCAAATTTACAAAATGGACAGCTTGATTCTAAAAATATAAGAAAAAAAATAATATGTAAATAAATAAAAAATAAAAAATACTCTTATTTTTAAGAGTTAAAAAATATTCTTATCCTCCATTATATAAAGGGTCCTTCTATGGCTTCCATTTCTCACAGCAATCCTCACTTATATTATAGGCTTATTGTGATGCTGACTAGGTTGATGATCCTACCAATAGATGCTCTACCACTGAAAATTGCTTTTTTTAGGAAATTCTCTCATCTCTTGGAACAGCAAGAGACAAACACCAGCAAATCGTCCTAATACAGAAATAGAGCACAACTCATACCAAATTTTGAGTTAATTTAATGCAAAATGATACATGATGTGGGTTGTGAGATTACTGTGTGTTGCAATGGTATTGTGCATTGTAACTCGCGATAAATTACAAATTTAGTCGCTAAAAACTTATAAGATTAGTCTCTATAAAAAAATTCATTTCCTTTTTTGCTCCCAATTCAAGGGGCTATCTATTTTAGAGGGGTGATTTTGGGATTTCAAGACCCACGAGGATATTGTTCAGTGATAAGAAACATTATCCTTGATTAAAATGGCCACTATAGGATATGGAGGTCCTTCAACATAGTACCACCATCATCCACTATCATAACCATAGTACATTACTCATAATGATGTCTTTCATGAGCATACTAAATATATTGAAATTGACTGTTACATTAGTCACCATCAACTTGTTGCTGTTATTGAAATTAATCATTCATGTGCCTCTTGTTGATCAAATGATAAATATTTTTACCAAAGCTCATCTTTCAAGGCGATTTTAAGATCTAACTAGAAAAATCGAGCTTGCAATTTCTTGCCATTTTGAGTTTGAATGGTGCGTTAGAATAATCTCACTAACCTTACTTCTACATGTTTAATTATAATTGACTATGTTAAAGTAGTCTGAACTTCTATATGTATGTGGTTGAGTAAGGATGTTAAATTCCTCACCAGCTTTTCTACCATGTGCATATAAAGTTCTTTTTGTATATAAAGGTTAGAATTAAGTTTTTGTGTATTACTTGTTGCATGAATAAGCATACATGAATAAATAATAATTGGTACACGAAAATAGTAGTGGTACTCAAAACTAAAGATAGATGTTAATGACTAAAGTAAAATAAACTAACCACCTAATAAACAAGTATAAATTATATACATGTAAATCAACTAAAGTTTGATTGAGAAGAGGTATTATTAACAGCCCCCTGTAAGTCCTTGGTTGGTCGAAGTGGAAATTGCTAACAAAGATGAGTAAAATGAGATAAGGACAAAGACTTGGTGAAGAGATCAACTAGTTGTTGAGTAGTAGAGATAAAATGAACCTTAATGTTGCTTGATGAAACTTGTTCCCAAACCAAGTGGTAGCCAAGTTCAATGTGCTTTGTTTAGGCATAAAGACTGGATTGGAAGAGAGATAAACAACATCCACATTGTCACACCATAGGGTACATGAAGTTAGGAAAAAATGCAATTCCATGAGAAGAGAGCACAACCATAAAAATTCAGTAGTCGCATTTGTAATAGCCTTGTATTCACTTTCAGTAAAAGATCATACTATCATAGGCTATTTCTTGGAAAGCCATGAAGTAAAAGAATTTCCAAAAAAGATAGCATAACCAGTGCTTAAGCGACGGTTATCCAAGTCCCATCTCCAATCACTATTAACATAGCAATTTACATTAAGAGATATTTGTTTGTGAAATGAATACCAAGATGGACCATACCATGAACATAATGAAGAAGAAATTTTAAAGCATTCCAATGATCAATAAAAGGATTGTGCATGGATTGACATAACTTGTTCACTGTGAAGGAGATATCTGGCGTTGTAATAGTGAGATATTGAAGTGCACCAATTAGTTGTTGATATTTTGTAGCATTCACATATGATTCCCTTGAGAATTTAGAAAGTTTAGGTTGCAAAGCCATTGGTGTCTTACAAGAGTTGCAATTATCCAAGTGTGCTTTAGTTAAGATATCCAAGGCCTATTGATGTTGTGAAAGAAAGAGGTCATTCGAATGTCTCTGAACCTCAATTCCAAAAAAATAGTGGAGATCTCCAAAGTCTTTGACTAGAAATTTTGATAGGAGAGCTTGGATAATGTCAGGAATAAGCTTATTAGATGAGCATATGATAATAATATCGTAAACATACACCATAATATATAACTTATGTTATGCCTAGCTGAATAAAAATAATGAAGAATCAACCTTAGAAGAAGTAAAATTCTGAGTGTGAAGAAATTAAGCAAAGTGAGAGAACCAAACTCTCGGAACCTACTTCAGGCCATAGAGTAAGCGATGTAACTTATAGACATAGTAAGGTCTACTTTCATCAGCAAAGCCAAGCGATTGATCTATGTAAATGGTCTCAAATAAATTTTTATGGAGAAAGGCATTTGAAATGTCAAGTTATTTAATTATCTAAGAATGCATCGATGCAAGAGCAAGCACAGTACAAATTGTGGTAGCTTGAATGACTAGACTGAAAGTCTATTTGTAGTCGACACCATCTTGTTGAGTGAAAACTTTAGCAATAAGTTGGGCATTGTATCTTTCAATGGAGCCATTAAACATGCATTTAATCTTATAAATCCACTTATTCAAAACAATATTAGTGTTAAACAGTTTAGGAACCAAAGACCATGCATTTATGGTCAATAATGCATTAATCTTATAAGACATAGCTTTTTTCCATTTAATAAATTTACTGGCCTAAAAAAAAGTGTGAGGTTCGGTGTCAAGAAAATTTAGTTTGGTTTAGGTTTGAGTAATGTAATGTGCATGGTGTCGCATCATGGTTGATTTGCATAGTTACATGGAATGAGTTCTAGTGGTGTTAGAGGTATTTGGGGATTGATGGTAGGAAATTTGGTTAAATTGACAATAAGATTAATACCTAAATTGTTGTTTGAAGTAATGTTTTATAGGTGAGCTAGTGAGGATGATAAGGTGATAGGGTCTAATTGGGTGGATTGGTATAAAGGTGCATGTGGGACAATGGTAGAGATGAGGTTGAAGATGATTAAGTAAAAGAAGAAGTTTATGGGTAGTAGGGTAGGGTGTCAGATGAAGTGCAATTAAGTAAGGAAGGCAAAGATGTGTTGGGCATGAAATTAATAGAAGTGGGACTATGAGAAGACATAACCATGAGCCAAGGTTGGTTGGGGCACATAGATTGAGGGTATGGATTAGAATATGATGAATGTAATTGAAAAGGGAACACATTTTCATTAAAATGTACATGATGAGCAATGTACACTCGTCCGGTACTTATGTCAAGACATAAATGAGCACTATGATTAGGAGATTGGCTTAGATATACACATTAAAAAGTATGAAAAAATTTTATTTGACTGATAAGGACAAATATATGGAAACACAACAAACCTAAAAACTTTTAAATTTAAGTAATCAGGTTGTTTATTATATAATTTAACAAAGGGAATTTGATTAGCAATACTAGTAGTAGGCATGTTATTAATTGACTAAACAACATAGATAAATGCATAAGACCATTATTTGAAAGAAATTGAAGCATGAGCAAGAAGGGTTAGGAAATTATCCAAAATATGACAAATTGTTTGCTTAGGGAGTCCATTTTGTTCCTGGGTGTATGGACAAGCAATGCGATGAACAATGCCATTTTTCTAAAAGTAAGAATGCAATTTTTGATACTCGCCATGCCAGTTAGAATGGACAACCTTAATATAACTTTTAAATTATAATTTAATTAAGGCTTTAAAATTTTGGAAAATGGAAAATACATCACTTTATTTCATAAAGGAAAAATCCAAGTGAACCTAGTAAAGTCATAAATAAATAACACAAAATATTTGAAACCTAAATTGCTAATTACTGGAGAAGGACCCCAGACATCTATATGAATGATTTCAAAAAGTTAACAACTTAAGTGTTCTATAGAGGCAAAAGGAAGTTTTGTCATCTTGCCAAGATGATAGGAAGCATAAGGTTGAGATCAATCAGATTTGGATGACACAGGTAAGTTGGAGTGGTTGATGATGGAAGAGACAACAGATGACTAAGGATGTCATAGCCTAGCATACAAAACAGAAAGGGGAACATAAGTATAGAAAAAAGCTTGAGGTCTGGAAGGTGAAAGGTTATAGAGCCCATTGCTACTTCTGTCTTGCAACAGGGTTGCCTTGCTCTATATGTCCTTAATAAAAAAATGAGAAGGGTAAAATTCAAATAAATAATGATTGTTAGTAGTAAATTTTTGGTTAGATAATAATGGTTTTGATAAGGTAGGAACATGGAGAACCTCATTTAATTTCAAATCAATATTTTGTATTGAAGGAAAAGAAGCTTTAACTATATAGGAAATTGGCATTGATTGACCATTGCTAATGATAATTTGATCCCTACTATGATATGCATGTGGATTTGAAAGAGACTAAAGTAGTGGTGTCATATGGTAAGTGGCACCGATGTCATAAATGCAGGAGTTTGTCAAACTATAGGGAGAGGAGGCTAAGGTGTTTGTCGAATATGAAGGTGATTTCCATGTAACGTTAGCCTGCAAACGAGGAGAAGGTCTAGGCTCATACTGGTGACGACATCTATTAGCAGTGTGATTAAAATAGCCATAGATTTGGTACTTAGGCTTGTTGGAATTGGTGTGAAAGGGAGGTTTGGAGCCAATATGTGGTGGGTGAGAAGCATTGAAGGTAGGTCAATAAGAAGAATTAGGTCAGATAGTAAGATTAATCGTGGGCAAAGTGGTGTAGCTTTTAAGTAGAATTTCATAGGAGATTAGTTGACTATATAACTCAGAAAAAGAAATAGGATTAGGGTGAAGATTTAATGTAGGGACAATAGGATGAAATTCCATACCTATATTATAGTATATGATGGCATTGAATTCAGAGGATGAAAGAGGTTTTCCGACAATAGCAAGTTCATCAGCCAAGGCTTTACCTTTTGAAGATATTGAGAAGCATTTATATCATGCCTTTTGAGTTCTTGTAGTTAAACATAGAGTTTAAGTTGACAACTATGAGATACAAAACCAAAAGCACTTTTTAGTGCTTTCCATGCTGCAAAAGAAGAAGTACATCCAATGATGTATGAGTACACCTCTTCAATTAGAGAGGAAAAAATCCATAAAAAAAGCAATTGATATTGTTTAAACCACTGTGTGTATTAAAGATTGACAATGGTTTCACTTGAGTTAGTAAAGGAGATAATGGTTGAAGATGGAACAAGAGAGCCATTAATTAAATGATTCATGTTATGAAAACTTAAAAAAGGGATGAATTGAGTTTTCCAGGCAAGAAAATTTCTAGTTGACAATTTTATAGCAAAACTATAATTTGTTGTAGCAATTGAGGTTTATGTTGAACTGGGTGAAGCGGGGACAATTTGAGAGGCCATATTTGCTCTGATACCATATAATTAATTTAAGAAGAAGAATTAAGTTTTTATGTATTACTTATTGAATGAATAAGCATATAGTATAAATAATAATTGGTACACGGAACTAAAGATAGATGTTAACGACTAAAGTAAAACTAACTAACTACCTAACAGATAAGTACAAATTATGTACATGTAAATCAACTAGAGTCCGGTTGAGAAGAGGTACTGTTAACAGTGTTAATACACAATAAAAATCATAAATGCAATTCTTCTCTCTTACAATTTTTCTCATATTTTAGAGTTTCTACATGGTATTAGAGCAATAATTTTAGGCTAGTGAGAGTGTAACTCTGTCCATTTGTGACCTTGAGTGTGACACATTTTTGACTTTGAGTGCAACTTGTTTGTAATTTTAGATGTGTCTAGGTTGTATTTGGAAGTGATAACTAATCCAAGTCCAATTACACTTAAGAAAGAGTGTTGAAAAATCCAATATCTGAAATATATAAAAAGTTGAGGAGACTTATAAATGTTGTAAGTTGGAACTTAACACAAGTTAATTGGTTTTGTATTATATTTATGTCTATATGTATATATATGGACTAACACCCTCGAGGCTCATTGAGTTTTAATAATGTGATTTGGACTTGTAATAAAATTAGTCATGTAATTTTTTTCAACTCTTAAGGGCTGTTTAATTTTGGAAAACATTTTTTAGTTCCTTTTCTAGTTTTCTTATTCTCCAGTTTTTCATTTTCCAAAGTAGAAAAAAAAAATAGAAAATCATGTTTGTTTGTTAATTTTCATTTTTCTTCAAGTTTTCATATTTCCATATTTTTATTTTTTAATGAAATGTCCTATAATAACTTTTTAGTTAATATATTAATTATTATCATGATTCATATGATAATATTTAATATTAAATTATTATATAAAATTTTTAAATAATGCATATTAAATTAATTTTAATAAATCAATTTATTTTAAAAATTCATTATGTCCATTATATTTATAGTAGAGTTCAATTAGCACCAACAAACCATGTAAAACATGGCCCCACCAAATGATGTATATGGACACATTTAGAATCAAACGCACACAAGCAGTAAGTGCAATTAGCACTAGCCTAGTTACAACTCCCTGTGTGTATTCACTAATTCTGTTATGCTCTTCATTTTCACAAATACATCCCCTCATAAGTGACATGCCATTTTGAAGGCAAGTACAGTACAGTGCATTATACACCTTTACTAAAGCAAATGTCCACATGCAGATTATTGAACACAACATAAAGAAAATTAGAAAAGCATTCACTTTCATGAAAGCATAAGAATTAATGAAATACTAGCTAGTTATGGACAATAATAATAAATGTACTGAGCGTAGAAATAGAAGGCAAAAGCTCCATCAATGACGATTATCTCATAAAGCGTATGAGTAATACAAATAAAAGCAACAATTTTATAGAAGAGGAGCCAAAGAGGATTAAGAAATCTCCAGCATGGTTTCCACAATGATGGAAGTTACAAGCAAAAAAAATTGGCTTGCTAAAAAATGTTTTACGGGAAGTTACAGTTTCAACCATTGCTAAATTTCTACAACCTTCATGGACTCTTGCTTGGCACCGAACCTGCACCACCCAAGAAGACACTCAATCCCACCACAAACACATCAGAACCAAATTTGGCTTACCTTCAATGGCTTACAAAGGATCAATTGTTGTTTTCCTGGCTTTTATCTTCTATTTTAGAAGAAAATTTTCCTCACCTTATTGGTTTGAATTCTGCCTTTGAAGTTTGGAAAGCTCTTGAGATTGCCTATAGGGTAGTCAATAATGCACAATGAACACAACTTTACATCGAGCTTCATAACCTTCACAAGGATGATAAATTTATTTTCGAGTATCTCTTTCAAGCAAAAAAAATTGCTAATTCCCTTGCATTAGCTGGCCAAGCAATCCCTCCCGCTAGGTTCAATGCCATCATTTTTTGAAAGTTGGGTGCAGACTTTAATAGCGCAGTTAGGGCTTTGCAACAACGCACTGATCAGCCATCTTTTCATGACCTACATGGTCAATTAGTTGCTTAGGATATACTCCTACAATCCTAACAATCTCAGGTGCCGTAAGTTAATATTGCTCACACATCTTCCAACAATAATTCTTTTATTCCTATTACTATCACAATGCTTCTCGCAGTCAGCAATTTAGTCTTAAATACAGTGTTGGAAGAGGTGGTCGTCGTGGTTTCCCTCGTCATCAAATTGCCTTTCGTCAAATCTGTGTTTACTCTAACCATATTGCTGCTGATTATCGACGGCATTTTAATCATACCTTTGCCCATTCTGGTGATTTGTGATCTACTCCAACTAGAACAGGTCACTCCTTTTATCAACCATAGGCGTAACTTTCTATCCTTAGGCCATCTCTTAGTTCGATATTTGAGTGGTATCCTAACATGGGTGCAAGCCATCATATCACCCATGATCTTGCAACTCTGAGTAGCATTGAAGAATACAAAGGAAAGCAACATGTTATTGTTGGTAATGGTCATAAATTGCCTATCAAACACACTGGTAATGGCATTCTTCCAACCCCTACAAAAAATCTACTTCTTTCCGATATCTTGCATGTGCCTAATATAACCAAATCATTATTATCTGTTAACCAACTTTGCACTGACAATGATTATTTTTTTCAATTTTACCCTAACCATTATTTTGTGAAGGATTGCCAGACCAAACGAACAATGCTCTGCGGAACAAGTGAATCGGGGCTTTATAAACTGCCAGTTGCAAACAAGTTAATTTCTTCTTCTATCCATGCCTACTTAACAAGTTTGGAGACTTGGCATCAATGATTCAGTCACCCACACTCTAATGTAATTCGTAGTCATGTTAAACAATTTAATTTGCCTTATTCAACAAATTATGTTTCTTTGAATAATTGTCAATCCTATTCTTTAAGCAAGTTGCATCATTTGTCTTTGTCATCTATATATCATCATAGTTCACATCCACTTGAATTAATTCATTCCGATATCTAGGGCCTTGCTCCAATTAGTTCATGCAATAGAGATATTTTTTTGTCATTTTTATTGGTGATTTTAGCTTGTTTACATGGCTTTTTCCCATAAAAAATAAATATGATGTTCCTAATGTATTTCTACAATTTCAAACATATGCTGAAAAATAATTTTATAGTAAAATTAAATTCTTCCATTCTGACTGGGAAGGATAATTTTGGCCATTCTTTACACATTTTAAAAAAACTGGCATCTTATACCATTTATCCTGTCCTCACACGCATGAGTAGAATAGCACTGCTGAAAGGGAAATATGCCATATTGTTGATATTGAACTCACTTTAATTGGTCATTCCAATACACCTTTTAAATATTGAAATTTTGCTTTTGAAATTGTTATTTTTTTATTAATTGCATGCCCACTCAATTGCTTCAAAACAAAATTCCTTTTCAATTGTTATTTTAAAAATGTCCAAATTATCAATTTTTACGTGTTTTTGGTTATGCCATTTATCCTTTATTAGGACCATATAATAAAAAAAAATTTTCTTATCGAACCACCTCATATGTATTTTTGGGGTAATATAGATGCCTCAATAAAAATACTGGAAGGATTTATTTTGCTAGACATATCAAGTTTGACGAACACACTTTTCCTTTTAAACACCAACCTCCATCTGATCCCATCAACCACTCTTCATTGCCCACTCTTTATTTGTAAATCAAGCTACCTCTACCTCAATTCACAAGCTCCAAGGACTCTTCGTCAAGTATGACTCTCCCTTCCTTATCTAATTCTACTTCACCTTCTACTCCACCCTTATCACCAACTCTTTCTCAACCAAATGTTTCTTTCTCCTTTAACGCCTCTAGTTCCCAATCTATTTTACCAAACCCAACCTTATCTCCTTCTCTTCTCTCCAAACAACATCCTTCACCTTTATCTTAATCACGTTATTAACCTTTTAATCCTTCAGGATTAAAACAAGTTTTTAACTTAACCTCTTTACCATCTCCCGAATCAAATAAACCACCTAACACCAATACCCCACCTTGAACTCATTCCATGACACTCCATCCCTCTACCATATTAAGAAATATTGTTGTAATATTAGTTGACTTACCTTAGTTAGCATATGCTATAATTATAATCCCTCTAACGTAGGAGAATAATGCTAGAAATTAGCTCTAATTTATTTCCTTTATAGACATGTACTCTCTGATATATACATATTGTAATGTTGTTGTTATCAATACACTGAGAAAACCATTTCATTCAGCTTTTCTTCTTCATATACATTGTTGTTTTTACATGGTATTAGAGTGTGTAATTCTGGTGCCTGATCATTGTCTTTAACAAACTAACAAATGGCTCTTGAAGAAACATCATCTGGATCTGCAATAACCAATCCAAACACCAAGAACATGACTCTTACCATAGACCCATCAAACCCATATTACATCCACCCATCAGACCATCCTGGACATATACTTGTCCCAGCAAAATTAAATGGTTCAAATTACTCATCATGGAGTAAGTCAATAATCCATGCACTAACAACCAAAAACAAAATTGGCTTTATTGACGAATCCATTCAACCACCTTCAGCAATTGAAAAACCAGCAGAACATGCCATCTGGAAACAATGCAATAGTCTGATTTTAACATGGCTAAATCACGTTGTAGAACCTGATCTAGCTAGAGGAGTTATTCACGCCAAGTCAGCCCAACAAGTTTAGGAATATTTTAAAGACCAAATTTTGCAGAAGAATTCACCAACTATATATCAAATCAAAAAATCTTTGGCCTCTCTCTCATAAGGTACCATGGCAGTTTCGACATACTACACAAAAATCAAAGGCCTTTAGGATGAACTAGAGACTCATCAAGCACTCCCTACTTGCAATCAGATAAAGGCATATGATGATCAAAGAGAAGAAGACTGATTAATGCAATTCTTAATAGGTCTGAACGATGTTTGTAACAACGTTCGCTCAAATATTTTGATGATGTTACCATTACCTAATGTACGTCAAGCCTATTCCTTTGTTGTCCAAGACAAAGCACATCAACAAATGACCTTAGAACCAACTGAAACTTTCTCTATTACTGCTACTATGCAAAGTCGATACAATAGCTCCTCGAACAACTCCAAAGGCAAGTACTGTGAACACTATAACAGAGAAGGTCATACAATTGAAAATTGTAGGACCCTGAAATTCCATTACAAATTTTACGATAGAAAAGGCCATACTGAGGACCGTTGCAAATATAAAAATGGAACATGGATCCTTAATAACATAAAAACTCAAAATGGTCGATAGAATCAATCACAACAGCAACAATGTGGACAGCACAACAATTTTTCTTTCGCTGCGAATGCCATAAAATTTTCTTAATTATATGTCAATCTCCCTAATACGCAGGATTCTTTTAAATCCCTCTATGGCCTCTCCATTACACAGCTTCAACAACTTGCAGATGTCATTTCTATAATGTCTTCAAATCAAGGTTCCGGTAATAATGCTTATGCAAATGCTGCAGGTCTGTTCCCTTTCTCTAATGCTTTGATTAATTCTGCATTTAAAAAACCTTGGATTTTGGATAGTGGAGCCACTGATCATATCATTTTCGACCCTATACTTCTCACACAAACAAAATCTCCATATATACCTGTTGTTAATTTGCCTACTGATTCATCTGCTCCAATCACTTCAATAGGGACTGTCTCATTCAATCTAGACAGAACACTAAAAAATGTCCTATGTGCTCCATCTTTTAACTTAAACTTGATGTCTGCTAGCAAAATTACTAATGCTCTTAACTGTTGTGCCATTTTGTTCCCTTCCTTATGCGTTATACAAGACTTGCAGACGGGGAGGATGATTGGCTTGGGTAAACAACATAATGGTCTATATTACATATCTTCATTGCAAAGGACTCCTGCATCTCACCAAGTTTCTCACTTTTTAAATCTATGGCACACGTGACTTGGATATCCATCACCATCCCGTCTCAAATTGATTTCTTTATTGTTACCTTTACATAATTTCTCTTCTAATAATGATTGTACTGTCTGTCCCTTAGCCAAATAGACAAGACTTCCATTTTCATTAAGCTCTATATCAACCTATGATGCCTTTGAATTAATACATTATGATATTTGGGGACCATATAAAGTTCCTACACATTCAAGTGCATGTTTTTTTCTTACCATTGTGGATGATTTTACAAGATGCAGCTGGATATTTCTTATGCAACATAAATTTGAAACACAACACCTTTTAACATCTTTCATTAATTTTGTTCATACTCAGTTTCATACCCATGTTATGGCCATTTGGTTAAACAATGGTTCAGAATTCCTATCCATGAAATTTTTTTTTAATCACATGGCATTGAATATCAACGCACTTGCGTGTATACTCAATAACAAAATGGAGTTATTAAGCGAAAGCATCACCAAATACTTACTGTTGCTCATGCATTATTATTTCAATCCCATTTACCACTTGATTTTTAGGGTGAGTGTGTCTCAACTGCTATTTACCTTATTAACCGACTTCCATCACCATTGTTATCCAATAAATCTCCTTTTGAATTGTTATATAAACATCCACCTTCTTTTCATCACCTAAGAGTATTTGACTGCCTCTGTTATGTAACTATTGTTCATCCAATCAATAAATTTGATTCTTATGCTAAGCGTTGTATCTTTATTGGCTATCCTATTGGTCAAAAGGGCTATAAGCTTTATGATATGGATAAAAAAAATTCTTTGTTAGTCGGCATGTTCAATTTTGTGAAACTACTTTCCCTTTCTCTTCCACCCCGACTAATATAACACATGATCACTCTCTTGATATTACACAGGAATGGACTCACATTGAACCACCTACTACAAGCAACCTGTCTCCTCTAACACAAGAAACTGAGCCATTAAACATTGATCCACCAATACACACTCCTCTTGACCAACCAAATATAACTCCTTAACCTGAACCTGATATTAATCATTCAAATACCTCAGATCCTATATGACAGTCTACCCGTTTCAGACAACGTCCTGTATGGCATAAACACTATGTAATGCCTCCTCAAGCCAATCAATCTACTTCGGTCTCTAGTCTTATAAAAGGTACTCAATATCCTATCTCTAAATTTCTTTCATTTTCTCATATTTCTCCTACCCATCATACTTTTTTAGCTAACATTACAGGAAACTTTGAACCTAAATCCTATGTTGAAGCCATTATTAATCCAAATTGGCAACAAGCCATGAAAGTGGAATTAGAAGCATTGTAAAACAATAACACATGGAGTATAGTTCCTTTGCCAGTTGGACAAAAACCCATTAGTTATAAATGGGTGAACAAAATTAAGTACAAATATGATGGGACAATTGAGCATTACAAGGCTCGTCTTATTGCAAAAGGATACACTCAAGTCGAGGGTATTGATTATCAAGAAACATTTTCACCTACAACTAAACTCACTACACTTCGTTGCCTTCTTATCATCGTTGTTGCTCGACAGTGCTATACCCATCAATTGGATGTTCAAAATGCTTTCCTTCATGGAAATTTGGATGAAGTTGTATATTTGGATACACCACTTGGTCTTCATCGACAAGGGAAGAATACTGCATGTCGACTCAACAAATCTCTTTATAGCCTTAAACAAGCATCAAAAAATTGGTTTTCCACTTTTTCAAATGCAGTTCATAAAGTTGGTTTTCCACTTTTTCAAATGCAGTTCAGAAAGTTGGTTTTCCACTTTTTCAAATGCAGTTCAGAAAGTTGGTTATCAACAATCAAAAGCTGATTATTCTCTTTTCACAAAGGCTAAAGGAAATTATTTCACTGTAATTCTTATTTATGTTGATGATATTCTCTTAACCGAAAATGATTTGCAGGAAATGGAAAGCCTTAAAAGATTACTTCTTAAAAATTTTCACATTAAAGATCTTGGAGACTTGAAATACTTTCTGGGGATTGAATTTTCACGATCCAAAAAAAGGAATATTCATGTCACAAAGGAAATATGCATTAGATATTTTACAAGATTTAAGTCTTACAGGTGCTCACCCAGACAAATTTTTGATGGAGCAGAATTTGAAACTTACTTCTACAGATGAAGAATTGCTAAATGATCCAACCAAATACAGAAGATTGATTGGATGATTGATATATCTCACAGTCACAAGACTAGATATTGTTTACTCTGTTCAAACTTTGAGCCAATACATGTATGAACCTCGCAAACCCCATTGGGATGCTGCTATTCGAATACTTAAATACATTAAAGGTGCACCAGGTCAAGGCTTGTTACTACCCTTTAATAATAATCTTACCTTAAAAGCTTTTTGTGATTCAGATTGAGGAGGTTGTCGTGCTACACGAAGGTCAGTTACAAGTTATTGCATCTTTCTTGGCAGCTCTCTTATTTCATAGAAATCAAAGAAACAAGCAAATGTTTCTAGATCATCAGCAGAGGCCGAATATCAAGCTATGGCTAATACATATTTGGAACTGACTTGGTTATGCTTTATATTGCAAGATTTGAAAGTTCCGCAAACATCTCCTACACTATTGTTTTATGACAATCAAGCAGCATTGCATATTGCAGCAAATCCCATTTTTTATGAACGAACAAAGCATATTGAAATAGATTGCCAAATAGTTTGAGAAAAATTACAAGCCAAGACAATCAGTCCTTATGTTCCCTCACGTTTTCAGCTAGCAAATATCTTTACAAAAGCCTTGGGAAAAGAGCAGTTTGTAACATTATGCAGCAAGTTGGGACTTCATGATATTCACTCTCCAACTTGAGGGGGATTATTAAGAAATATTATTGTAATATTAGTTGACTTACCTTAGTTAGCATATGTTATAATTATAATCCCTCTAACGTAAGAGAATAATGCTAGAAATTAGCTCTAATTTATTTCCTCTATAGATCTGTACTCTCTGATATATACATATTGTTATGTTGTTGTTATCAATACACAGAGAAAACCATTTCATTCAGCTTTTCTTCTTCATATACACTACTATTTTTACATACCATGAACCATGCTAAAAAATATGCCCTTATTGCCACTTATGTTCCTGACTCTGAACCAACTAGTTACAGATAAACAAGTCAATATCAATAATGACGTGATGCCATCACTAGTGAGATGGAGGATTTGATTTGAATAAACATATGGGAACTTATTCCAAGGACTTTAGATGTAAATATAGTAAAAAAATTATTGGGTTTATAAGATTAAGAGGCATGCCAATGGTACAATAAAGCATTTCAAAGCTCGCTTGGTAGCTAAAAGGTACACCCAAGAACATAGTGTTGATTACACACATACCTTTAGCCCTGTGATCAAGCCAATAACTATTTGGGTTATCCTTTCTGTTGCGATTTTAAAAAATTAGGATATTAGGCAATTGGATATAAGCAATGCCTTTCTACATAGTGATCTCAAAGAAAATGCTTATATGATTTAGCTCCATGGATTCATTGATAGACAATTTCTAGATTATGTATACAAGCTTCATAAATCTTTGTATGGTCTTAAGCAAGCATCACATACTTGGTATCATGAACTTAGTACATTCTATATCTCAATTGGGTTTCATGGTTCTACTATAGATTCTTCCTTCTTTATATATCAACATGATAAAATCACATATTTTTTATTAATCTATATTGACGATATTATTCTAACAGGAAGCCATTCTTCTTTCTTGAATGAAGTCATTAATAAACTCGTGAACTTAGATCACTGAGCTACTTCTTAGGAATTCAGGTGTCTTAGCTACTAAAGGGATTTTATTATCTTAGGAAAAATATATTGATCAACTTTTGCATTTTATAGGTATGACTGGCTACAAACCTTTATCTACACTAATGGCTACTGGGACTCCATTGCATATAGACAGCTCACCATCATTGTCAAATTCTAAATCCTTTAAAATTTGTCAGTGTTGTAGTTCTTTGCAATACATCACCTTCATAAGATCAGACTTAACATTTGCTGTAAACAAGCTTACCTAATTTATGCATTCCCCTACTCAACAACACTTCCAAGCTCTCAAGAGGGTGCTTCAGCATTTGCAAGGTACCAAAAATAATGGCCTTTTCATTACACCTTTTGTCAACTCTAATTTAGTTGCATTTATTGATGCTGACTGGGCCAAAAGTATGGATGACCGAAAATCAATTGGTGGATATCTAGTCTATATGGGCAATAATTTAATCAATTGGAATTCAAAAAAAAATTATGGTGAGATCTTCAACTCAATTAGAATTTAAATCAGTTGTTAATGCTAGTGCTGAACTTTGGTGGTTGTCTCAATTATTTCATGAACTTGGTATTTTTGTTGATCATGCTCCACACATTTGGTGTAACAACATTGGCGCAATATTTATTTATACTAATGCCGCAATTTTAGCAAGAACACACCATGTTAAAGTGGATTTCCACTTTGTTAGGGAATAGGTTATTGCAAAACAACTCATGGTTACTTCTGTGTCTTCGTCTGATCAACTGGCAGACATCATGATGAAGCCACTGTCCAATATGCCATTCCAACACATAATTGATAAGCTTCATCTTTGATCAACGAAGCTTTCAACTTATAGGGGGTATTGAAGATAAATACCATCAGTTCAAGATAATTCCTATTTGTAACAAACTCTCGTTATGTTGTCACTATCATATTGGAGCAACGTCATATTTGTATGTATATTTATTGTAGCCACTCAATACAACATATATACTTTTCCCTCTCAATGGTATTCTGAACTCTTCTCGAATCCATCAATCTACTTTTTTTTTTTTTTTTTTTTTGCAAATCTATTCTAAAGAAGATACACTACTTTCAATTAAAATTTGATAAAATTGAAATAATTAGTGAAGTTGATAGAATTATAAAAAGGATGAAAGTTAAGGATATATTTGTTAATAAAATAAAAGTTAAGAATACAAAAATTATCAATTTTTCTTTTAATTACCACATAAAAAAATAATTTACACATGTATGTCATGTCATCATGCCAAGTCAACATAGACACATTATTTTGACCATAAATAGATTTGCAATAAATTAAAAAATTTATATATTAACTCGCTATAATTTCAAACATACGATAGACTGATGAAAATGACTAAAATTCGTGATAGAATAATGTAATAACTGAATTTTTAATGATATTATTTAATACAATATCAAAATGTAAAAAATATAAAAAATAAACATGCTACCTAAGTGTGACAAAAAAATTATAAAATAAATTTTCTGACAATTCTAAATCACGTGATCAAGATTATACTTTGATAGTTAATAAATTATTACACAGTTAATTTTTTTTTTAGCAATACTACATTAATCTAATAATGTAATTTATGTTGTTAAAACAAAAAAAGTCATTCACGATAACCATATTTGATACATAATTTAAGTGTGGTTAAAATTTTAAATAAATAAAAAATTAACTACATTTAAAAATGTTGGTAAATTTATTATTTAACTTTTATTTAAATAGTAGTATATATGTCTATTAAATAAGAAAAGTGTGAAGAAATAAAGGCTACAATTATTTGACCATTGCTTTATTGAATTGTGGATAAATTCATACCAACATAACATTTAACTAACCATTTACCAATTCTTTTTTATTAAAATGTGGGTAAAAAAATTAAAACTTTGTCTGCCTCTTCGTATCGAAAATTATGAACAAAGAACATATTGTTTTGTTGGGTTGTGGTAAATAATTATATTAATATGTGCAATAGGCTATATAGTGAACATGCACTAAGCATTAGTTTTTCAATGTGTTTTTTATGCAGCCCAACCATTGAAGAATAGGATCAGGATGACAGTAAACTTTTATTTGTGGGAAAATTCTGTTCTTTTATTTTTGTGTGTATTAAATATTTATAAAATACAAGTTTATATAGAATGTACATAAAACTATTTTTTGTCATAAAACTAATTTACATTAATTTAGATTATCTTCATTTTTGAATTGAAGCTAATTTATGCTTTGACTTTCTCACTTCAATTCCACTAATTACTCACTTCAACACCCTACTCAAGTTGGTGTGTATATATATATATCACCAATGTCAAATTTATCCAGTGAGTCATAGAACATTCGGCTTGAAATAACTTTTATGAGTAAATTAACCAACTGATTTTTTAGATTTTATGAAAGGAATTCATATTATTATGGCTTCAACTTTTTCTTTGATAAAGTGTCAATTTACCTCCACATGTTTTGTATGGTTATATTGAATTGGGTTATGAGCAAACTTTATAATTATTTTGTTATCACAATATAAGCTCATTTCAATTTGGGGGGGATAACTAATCTCACACATTAGCCTCTTCATCTAAAGAAGCTAATAAAGCCCTTTTGATATGCCTCTAAACTCGGCTTTCACACTTGACAACATAACAACCTTTTGCTTCTTAATTCTCCAAATCATTAGATTATCTCCCATAAAGGTGAAGTACCTAGACATCAACAATCTGTCGGAGCTACTTCTTACCTAGTGGGCATCAATCTATCCATTGATATTCATATAGTTATTTTTTTTAACACGAGACCTTTACCTGGAGGTGATTCTAAGTACTACAAAATTTGAAATACTACCCTTATGTGATCTTCACTCATATTATGCATGAATTGGCTTACAAGGCTTATAGCATACGCAATATTTGGTCTAGTATGGGTTAAGTAGATTACCTTACCTACCATCCATTGATACCTCTTTTTTTTTTTATAAGTGTTTAATTCTTATGGATCCTCAATCCATAATTCTAAGCTATAGTGTACCTATTAGCTTATAGTTGAGCATTCTAACTTCTTTAAGTAGATCAAGTACATATTTCCTTTAGGAAAAAAATATGTCTTGTATTGACCGAGCTACTTCAATACCTAAGAAGTGTTTTAATCCCCTAATATTCTTCATTTTAAATTCATTTGCTAACCATTTATGTAAGTTCAAAATTTTCTCCTCATTATCCCATGTAATTATCATATAATCAACTTAAATAATTAGAGTTATAATCTTTCCATCTTAATGTTTTAAGAATAGGGTGTGGTTTGAGTTATATTAATTGAACCTATGCTTTTCATCATTGAGCTAAACTGACCAAACCATGCTCTCAAATATTATTTTAGACCATATAATATTTTTTACAATTTACATACTCTTTTTGCTTATGATGGAATAGTAAAGCTCGATGGAATATCCATGTAAACCTCTTCCTTAAGGTCCCCATATAGAAATGCACTCTTTACATCAAATTGATGTAGAGACTTGTCTAGATTTGCTATAAGAGAGAAAGTCTTGCTGTATTTATCTTTACCACTAAAGATAATGTCTCGTGGTAGTCATTACCATAGGTCTGAGTATACCCCTTGGCTATGAATCTTGCCTTGTATCTTTCTATTAATCCATTAGTATTGTGTTTAATGGAAAATTCCCACTTGTATTCCATAGTTTTCTATCCCTTTGGTAATGGAGTAAGAGTCCAAGTCCCATTCTTTTGTAGGGTTGTCATTTTCTCCACTATTGCTCAAGTTCATTTGGGTCATTCAATGCTTCTATCATATTATGGAGAACATTCTTATTAGAAAACTTATGCAAAAAAAATTTGAAGGCTCAAAGAGTCTCTGAGTGGATATAAGATTAGCAATGGGGTACTTCCTCACTTTTCTTTTATGGTTGGGTGAGTATCAATTT
Organism: Mallotus nudiflorus; assembly: GCA_947683625.1. Lineage (NCBI taxonomy): Eukaryota > Viridiplantae > Streptophyta > Magnoliopsida > Malpighiales > Euphorbiaceae > Mallotus > Mallotus nudiflorus. The sequence continues at coordinate 3,211,981 of CANTUR010000509.1, read as the reverse complement.
GGTGGCTTTCCTCGATTATATCTAAAAGATAATTTATGGCTAATGGAATCATTTAAAGACTTTAATGAAGAAGGGCTTAGAATTTCATACCATACGAGTATTCTCAGGAGATCGGTCACTTTGTATTGTGTGGGGCGGTTTCTTCATGTTCATGACCAATATTATCTTCTAAGTTCTCTTCCTCTAGCCCAATATTATCTTCCAAGTTCCCTTCCAAACCATGCTCAGAATGTTTATCATGGTTAATAATCTCAAAGGTAGACTCATAATGCTTGGTAATCTTTTATTCTTCTAATATCATTGTCCCCCATCCATCCAAGTTCCTATCTAAGTGCCTGTATTCCTAACTTATCTAATTTTTAGATACCCAAATCTGTTATTCATTCAAAAGCTTCCATTGAAAAGAAGAATGAGTAGCAATATGTCTAATTTGAGAAAAGTTTTCATCTCTCATAATAATTGACTTTTCAAAACATGAATGATGCCATCTTGGAAAAGATGAAGAGAGAATACATGCTTCAATAAGATAATTAAGCCATCTATGAGAACCTAAGTCTCCTCATTTGATAATACTCTTACCAATAAAGCATGTAAAGTGTAATCTCATTGACAGTTTATTCTTTTTAAGGATGCATATCCATTAAAGCTGCCTTTTCTATTTGCCATCATGAAGTGGTTAAGCTGTTGGTTATTGTTTATGAATGCTAAAACTATTTGTGGCTTCTAACAATGGTCTTCATTGTAATATAAAGGGGTTTAGAGGACTTTGTAAAATATAGGGAGTGTCTCGAAATGTATCCATGCTAGATTTGAAAATAAAGGTTTTCTTTGCATAATTAAATATGTTTATCAGTTATGTATCGATAGTGATCATCTACCCAAAAATGAAATTCTAAAGATGATCAAATTGTACAAAACTAGCAATAACCATTTCACTTCATGCTTCAATTAAATGTTTTTTTCAAATCAAAATTTGAATAAAATATGATATCCTTGATCCTTTACTAATTAAGTGTTTAGCATATAATTATGAATTCAAGCCTTAGATACCTTCCTGCTTGTTACATTTTCTAATATTTTATGAAGTATAAATTCACACAATATAAAATAGTCTATAATAAAATAACCAAGACTATGAAGTTCACACATTTTCTACAAAAATTTTACCTATTTACAGTGTTGTGTAACGATATCCTCCTCAATTTGGCAATCATCATTTTTTGTTTACTAACCATTAGTGCTTTATGAGATGAGAACAAAAAAATTCATAAGAAGTCGAATGATGTATCTTTTCATTGTTACTATTATGCAGTCCATGCTCTTTTTATTATATATAGTCCAAGCTCTTCTTATTATTATGTAGTACAAGCTCTTGATGTTTAGAATGCAACTCGATCCATTAAAAGTGGAATGTGGGAATGTAGAATCTAGAATACAATATAGTGCATGCTTAATTAAATAGCCATTATGTAGTTCAATTACCACATATCTCCTAAAATTGGATTATAAGGTTTTTTTCATTTAGGTGCAATTGGTATGTGCGTTAATAAAACAATAATAACAAATTTCCCTGACATGATAAAACTTTAAAATAATGGATGTCACATATAGATAACTCATTCTTAACCAAAATTCCAACAATGGTGAAACATTGAGAATTCCAATCCCACCCAAAATAATCCCTAACACAAAGCCATCCACCATTATGTTAATTAACTCAAGACTTCATCATTATAATCCAAGACAAGTAAAAGAATTATGCATAAGTCTAAAAGTACATATTGTTAGTGGTATGCACTAGGTCAATCATTTGATTATGCATTGACTTTCTTATTTTATTAATAAAGAGGTATTTCATTATCATTTGATTTTATGATAATTATATGAATGGTTAATTCTTACTAAGGCCATCAAGTATGTGACTTGATAGTAAAACCCTTAGATTAAAATGAGAGTTCTATTCTAATTATCCTTAGCCATTTATTCATTATATAAATATTAAAGTATTAAGGCTAGTATGATGTTGACTGATGGTTATGTTTTACTAATCATGAATATGAGATATTAAGCCAACTCATAGGTACATGATGAGAGATCATGTACTGGATTGACCCATTATGAGAATACTACATAGATTATTGTCATAAGTATTTCTCATCATAGTAATTTTATTTTGGTCCTTTGAATTTGAAATCATCATGGATTTTTATATAGTTATTTTATGTTTTGACACATTCTAACATTGTCTTTAACCGGAAGATTAAATTGGAATGTTGTTGGATATGAAATTAGTTATGTGAGGAATATGAGTGATTCAGAAGGAATTTATCCCTTATTAATATGGGAAAGATATCTATGGGCCCCTTGATGAGATAGACTGAAGAAAATTGCATGGCCATGCTGAAATGAATTGATAAAGAGTTATCATTTTTAGTCTACTTGGAATCAAGTCATAATATTGAACTATATAAGGATGACATTCTATGCCTTATGTTCAATTAAGATATCATGTGATAAAGGGACGATAAAATTCATTGTAATTAGGTTATGTCGGATTATTGACTTCATATGACTTAGGTAGTCATAATGTCTTGCTAGAGGCCACTTATGACTTGTATGCCTAAATAGAGATTTAGGCCCACTACCAATGTTATGTGAACCTACAGGGTCACACACTTAGAACAAGCCCAAAATGAATATGGGTTTAATAAGCCCAAAATAAACTCTGTGGAAATAAATAATTAAAGTGTTTTATTTATTTATTTGTTTATTTATTTAAGATAAATGTTATTTTAAATAAATAAATAAGATATTATTTCTGATTTGTTTTTAAACAAAATCAAAATATAATAAATAGAAATTAATAGAAGGTCATTGGTAGGTGAAACCCTAATTTGGAGTCTATAAATATGTTATATTCTCTAGGGTTTCATACACTTGTTTTTCTGCCTCAAAATTCATTTTCTTTCTCCTTAAAAAACAAAGACAGAGTTTTTCTTTTGTTCTTGATTTGTGAGACAATCAAGGAGGTTGCTAACACACACACTCTAATTCATTTTATGAAGGGATGTTCATGTGGATACCTATAGAGGACGTATAATTTTTTTGAGACGTCTTGATCCGAATAACCAAGCCAAAAAGCTCGAGGTAAGGTGTCACCGGTGTGAACCTCCTCTCATCCTTCTAGAAAATCTTGCCTCTTCTATGTTTTGGTGAGATTCTTGAAATCCTAAATTTAATCAAGTAGTCGAATTACATGGATCCAGGCTTGGGTATGTGATAAAATTTTAATTTTTCCGCTGTGTTTGTATCATGAATCCCAACACATATGGCGGCATATTAAGGTTGATTTGGTTTCCTTAAGTTACATCTAGCCCGAATCACTTCATCCACCAATAATAACTAGGATACAATCACAGGCCTGCAAAATGCATGAGCACCATTATTGCTAAATGATATAAAATTTCTGAATGTGCAGATCCTAATATGATCTAACAAATTTTAGGAAGTAGTGGTTTGTTTGTAATTCTTAATTTATAGCTCCAATATCCCTTCTTATGAGCTCTATATTCCAAAAAAAGCTCAGCATACTATATAGGGATCAAGTTTTGAATGTTGATTTTTATGAATATAAACATGGACTACTAAGCCAAATATTCTAAGTGGCAACATGTGAATAAAGCTAATGTACATGGTGACTAAAAGTTTGAAGTAGATTTGTAAAGTTTAGGACACGAGAGGGCATTTGATTCATTAGGTACACTACAGTACAAACAACATCCATCAAGTGTTGCCGGGGTGCATAAGCTTCAGTGGGAACTTAATGAGTAAATCCACTTTCATGTCTTGCTTTTATTTATGTATCGAGAGTTAGTATACATATTGCTTGACATGCTCAAGTTGTCTCAAGTATATGTCTTTTCTTTCTCTTAATAACACCATTTTATTATGGTGTATATAAACATAAAGTCTCATGGAAAAAGCCATGATTTTGAAATTATTTTTAGAACTCATGATTCAAATACTCTCCTTCATTGTTTAATCGAATAGAGGCTGAGGTAGTTGCAATTATGTCTTTAATATATTTTGTAAAAGATCTAAATATAATGAACACTTCATGCTTACGTTTTATTAAATAGAGCCAAGTCATACATGTATAATTATCAATGAAGGTCATAAACCAATTAACAATAAAATTATTTGAAATAGAAGCAAGTTCCCATATGTCGGACAGAATCAAAGTAACTGGAATGCCACTTTTATTTGAATTTATAGAATAAGAAACATATAAGTTTTTGCTTGAATATAAGTTTGGCATATAAATCCAAACTCATTTGGCTTTAAAAATATACTTGGAAACATGTGCTTCATGTAATCAAATGTTGGGTGTCCCAAATCGTTAGTGCCACAACTAAATATATTGGTCTTTATTGCTAATTCAATGTGCAATGTTTATTTTACCAAGATTAAAGTCATCCATGTAGTACAACCTCCTCCTTTTAGTACAACGATCAATTATCTCTTCATGATAATTTCCTAAAATAAATAAAAATTAGGATACATTAGTGCACTCCTTAGTAGTTCAGCCCTATAAATAATAATTTATTTAAAAGAGAAAGAACTAATAAAATATTTAGTAAGGAAAATGAAAGGGAGAGTGCCACTTTTCAAGCCCATAATGGGGTACATCATACCATTAGCATTAGCAGTACATGTTACTATTATTGTTTAAATTCTGTAAAGTCATTTGAATTAAATGCCATATGGTTAGTTGCCCTTAAATTAATAATCCAACCAGTTGAGCTACCTTGTCTAGAGCAATATAGACCATCACCATTGTTACTTGGACTACTAGGAGATTTAGTTATGTTTTAAGTGAGATAATATTTTCTCAACTCTAATGTCCATTAAGGTTCAGTACTAGTGAATACTGCTTAGCCAATGATTCCACTTGTATTAGCTTTGTGTTTCTTCTTTTCTTTTAGCTCGTGCTACCACTCGGATACCCATGCAACTTAAAGTAGGTTCCTTAATTATGTTTGGTATTTTCATAGTGAGTACACCTTCCTTCCTCAATTTGTCATTGTCCCTTTTTTTTTGTCATTGTCCATGGATGATTGGCTGGCTTCGGATATCTGTAAACTAGGTTTGACTTTGTACTCTTTAAAAATTATCCTATAATTGGATATAGTCCACCCAATATGACAACTTGTTGAATATATTCTCTTTGGACATAAATATAAGCTTGCTTAACTATGGGAAATGGTTGTAGTTACAACACATCACTTCGAACTTTGTTTATTCAATCATCTAACTCATCTAGGAAAGTATAGACCTTATCTTCCTATATATTAGCATTGTAGATTTTTGTATCTTAGACAAACTTCATTAGGTTTGGTATCCTAAAATTGATCTCCCTTCATAATCCTTGAAAATTATTATTACATGATTTGATGGATTCACCATTCTGCTTCATTTGAGCTACTCACTTTTTTAGCTTATACACATGTATGGATTTTGATCATCAAAAAAATGTTATAGCAATTAATCCTATACTCATTTAATGATGGGGTATTAAATAAAATTTCCAATAAGTGATGGGTCCACAGAGTTTATTAGTTGACGTTTGAAATCTGCAAGCATATGGAATCGTGGAAGTAGTAAATTAATATCGTCCCATAAAGATTGTAAATCGAGTATTATAATACTAAATGTGTTTGTTTATTTAAACAATGAATTTTGGGTTTTTGAGTTTAATTAAAAGTAAACAAAGAAAATCTAAATTAATTAACAATCAATTTAAAAAATAGGGTTCTTATTACCAATTCAATTATTTCTTATGATCAATTAACACCTAACCATGTCTAATCTTAACCCATCTTGAAGGCACCTAATGAATCCTAGATTTTTCTCTCGTATAAACCCATAATTAACCAAGTAAACTAACACTTAGATTTATATCTCTCACTAATTGGTTCATAACTCGATTTTATGCTCTAGCCCTTAATCAATATTAGTTGCTTTAATGTCTCTCAACTAAGAAAGAACATAATAGGTTACTATTTAAATCTAATGTAATCTATTTCTCAATCAAGTTTCATTTTGTGAATTCAATCAAGGGGTAATAAAGCCTATGATGACATTAAGTTCAATAACAACCCATGAATCAAAATTAATAGCTAAGGTTTAATTACAATATTCATATGGTTGAATTGAAATAAGAACCCTACAAAGAACTAAGTTACTCATGTTGATAATAAGAGACAAAAAAGAAGAAAAAAGAAAGTAAATATCATCATTAATCAAAATTGAAATGAACAATAATAAAGTAATAAGAAGAACCCCTTTCTCCGCTTAATAAGTTAAAATATAAAGGCAACCAATGAAATAGTTGTAGCTAATCATGAGAAATTATAGATTGTAGCATTATAAAGGTAAGCAATGAAGGGGTTGCAGCTAATCGCAAGTAGTTATAGACTGTAGCATCAAAGACAAGCAATGAAGGAGTTGTAAATAATCGTGAGTAGTTATGGATTGTAGGATTATAAAGGCAAGAAATAAAAGGGTTGTAGCTAATCATAAGTAGTTATAGACTGTAACATTATAAAGGTAAGCAATGAAAGGATTGCAACTAATCGTAAGTAGTTATGGATTGTAGCATTATAAAGGCAAGTAATGAAGGGGTTGCTGCTAATCGTAAGCAGTTATAGACTACATCATTATAAAGGTGAGTAATTAAGGGGTTGTAGCTAATCGCGAATAGTTATAAACTATAGCATTATAAAGGCAAGCAATGAAATGGTTGCAACTAATCACGAGCAGTTATGGACTATAGCATTATAATGGCAAGCAATGAAGGGGTTGCAGCTAATCGTGAGCAGTTATAGAATGTAGCATTACAAAGGTGAGTAATAAAGGGGTTGTACCTAATTGTGAGTAGTTATGGACTATAGCATAAAAGGCGAGCAATGAAGGGGTTACAGCTAATCATAAGCAGTTATGGACTGTAGCATTATAAAGGCAAGCAATTAAGGGGTTGCAACTAATTGTGAGCAGTTACAGATTGTAGCATTATAAAGGTAAGCAATGAAAGGGTTTCAACTAATCACGAGCAATTATGGACTATAGCATTGTAAAGACAAGCAATGAAAGGGTTACAGCTAATCACGAGCAGTTAAAGGTGAGCAATAAAGAGGTTACAGCTAATTGCGAGCAGTTATTATTATTTTGTATTTTTATGTTCTTCTATGTTTTTTTAGTGTTGTTTATGTTATTTTCATTGTGTATTTGATTTATGGGTTGTACTATTAGTTTTAATTTTATCGTACATAGGTTATAATAACCCTGATAGTAGGAAATAGTGAACCATTTAATTTTTTGCACTTTAAAACTGATTAGTAAATTAGGTTCAATTTAATGAAACTCAAATAAAATCAATAATGGCAGTAGATAATTCAGGTTTTATGTAAATAAAATTAGGGTTATAAATCACACTATGCATGTCTTTTATTCATTATTTGTTTTAACTTATTGTTTGGGCTTATTTGTTTGTTTGTTTTTTTTATCCGTTTTGGGCCTCAAGCCCATATTAGGCTCTAATTTATTAATTAATAGCCTTTTTAAAAAAAATATTGGTTTTAGGTTTAATTAATTTTAAAAAGAAATTTAGGCCCATTTAGGTTAATAGACTTAGGCCCACTTTAAATTAATTAAAATTAACTTAGACTTAGCTCAGCCCATTAAAGCATTTCCTTTAAATATATTTAGGATTACTTTATTTAAATTATAATTAATTAGAATTAGGCCTACTAACTTCATCTAACTCATTTCTATTAAATTAGTAGACTTAGGTCCACTTTTTAGAATTAGAACAAATAAACCTAGGCTCATTGAATAATTAAAAATGTAGGCCTACCTTTAGTTTTTCATTTCACTTTATAAAAATATGTAGATTTAACTAACTTAATTAAAATTAATGTAGACTAGACTAATTTAGGGGCATTGCATTATATAGATGCATATTTTATGTACTCTTTATAGACTAGTTGCCTTGGAGCTAGATGGATGCTAAATAGGGTTTAAATAGGGAAATAGGGAATAACTTAATAATTAATAAAGTAATTCTAAATGAACATGAGACTAAATAGGGAATAACTTAATAATTAATAAAGTAATTCTAAATGAACATGAGACTAAAAGAAGTTGGTATTATATATCCAGAACCTCCTAGTTGTGGTGCTAACTTTCTTTTAGAGAATTAAGTTACCATTACCTTTAATTTGTCTTAGTTATTACCTTGGGTGGCAGCTCTTTATCTCCATACTATACCTTTGTGATATAATAGTGTGTTCTCTGGAGCTCTGAGCTCAAACAGTGTCATGGTTGCTAAAATCTTAGACATATGCTAAACCCCGCCATCTATAGTGGCAACTTGATTAAGGATAAGAGATACTAATTCTACTTGTGTTTTATAGAATCATTTTATTAATTATTATTTGATTCTTACATTCATTCTGCATGTCCCTATAAACCAATGGTGTTGGTTTATAGTTCCATGATTCCACTAGCTTTATGAAATTGTAGATTGGCTAACCATCATTCTTAGCCTTAACTTAGTTTAAGGGAGATTACTAGGCTCATCTGACTAGAGTCTGTGACCTAAGTCTTTAAGGGGGATAGTCTTCTCTTGAGTTTGCAAAGGATATTGGGCCCCTCTAACCCTTGGCCTGTAACTCAAGTCTTAAAGGAGGGCATCTTGCTAAGGGAACCTTGACTTTTCCACCAGACTTAACTCCTATAGTAACCTAGTAACTTCCAATAGGATTTACTCAAATTGCTTATGTTTATTGCTATAAGGTGTTTCTATCTATAAAGGCTTAAGCCTATACCTTTTATGGCCCATTTGGGTTAATAAAGATTGGGCTAATCTTTTATGCCTAGAAATGTTATTTTTATGCTTTCTGTTTTGAGAGATTTGGCATGTGCATCGATTCTTGATATCCCCTATTGATATTAAGGCTAAGATAAAACATTCTAGGAAAATAGACTCAACATTAAATTCATGTGTGGGAGAAATAAGGTTAGAAGGATGTATCTTATACACTTGACTTATTACTTATATACTTGACTTGACTTGCTACTTATTACTTATTGCATAACATGTACATTATGCATACATGCATCATATATAATTCATGCATCATTCTAAAACTTTATTTTTCAACCATCATTTATTCATTTGAGTCTTCTTGTGTTTAGAAATGGAGTAGTGGCAAATTAGTAAGAACTAATTTAAGGCCAAAATCAATAACTAAAGAGATCCTTTCAAGATTAGAAAACATTCTTATAAACCACTTTACTTAGAAGCTACACCAACTCTAACAAGTCAAATAAAAAAAGATGGAACAACGACAAGGAGGAAACTAGACTTTAAAGGACATTAAGGGAGCTTTGATGGATGACATGAGAGCCATGATGTAAGATGAATAGAGACAAACCTTAGTTGGGTTAGCACTACCTCCTCCTACTACTATACCACCTGCTGCTATTGTCCCACCTTTCATGGTTGATCCACCTACTAACAATAATAATGTTAAAGAACCACTACTGAATGATGCTAGGAATGTACCTACTGTTGAGATGAAATTTTAGGATGCTAAAAACTATATGGTAGAGAAAGCAAAGAAAGAATCACTTGAGCTAGTTCAGGAACTTGAGTGAAAGCATATGCAAGCATTGACTCAAAAAATTTCCATATGGAAGAGCTGATAAAAGGGCAAGGCATAGGTTAATCATTCAACTTCAATGACATATTGTGCATGAAAAGTGATAAGCTACTTGACAAGTTCAAAATGCCTCAACTATAAAAGTTCAATGGTTCTAGGGATCTAAGCATTCATCTTAGCCAATATACAACAACTATAAGCACCACTAAAGCTTTATTATCTATAGTCACGAAGTTATTTGTACTTTCCTTTGAGGGTATTACTGTGAACTAGTATTATGGATTAGAAAAGTCTGTTAGGGCTGACTAAAGATAACTACAACTACTTTGCTAAAATAATATAACCATAAAATGGAAGTATCCATTAGGACCTTAGAATTGACTAAAAAAAAGCTAAATGAATCATTCTCTAATTTTCTCACTAGATTCATGAATAAGCAGGATTAATGAAAAATAAGTTAGCTAAAAAGGATCAAGTTAGGATGATTATCCATAATGTATCTTTTAATTTGGTTAAAAGGTTGTAAATGATGAATCCTAAATCTTTTGTAGACCTCTATAATGATGTATTGAAAGCTAAGGAGATAGAGAATGAAAAAAGGACAAGCTATAGAACTATTATAACAAGAAACTATCCAATTAGGGGCACATAATAAGGAAACACTAGTTGAACTATGGAAGTTCATACTATCCAACAACCAAGGAGACTCTTAAACTTTAACGAACCATTGTCAAAAGTCCTAGAGCACCTAATGCAAAAGGGCTAACTTTAATCTTTACTTAATCCAAACCTACCAAACCCAAAAACCCCAGGCTATAGCATAAATAAGCACTGCAAAATCCACCAAAACCTCCAACACTCCATAAGTAACTACATATGCCTCATACATGAAATCCAAAACCTTATAGACTTTGGAAAAATCACAGACCCTAAAAACCCAAGTACTAGAAATAATCATTTCCTAAACTACAAAAGCGTACCTCCCTTGATAACCATGATGATCAACTTAGGAGTAAGTGAGGAAGAAGTGCTAAGCTCCTTTAAGGACCTAGACTTGAAAACTAATGAGAAATTTTCTAATACCCTTAAAGATGTGGACAGAGTAAAAGATTTATTAGGATAGCCCTCAAGCAAGTTTGACTACAAGGTGTTTTACACTAAACACCTTCTTTTAATATACTCTTCGAGTCAATTATGCATATAGGATGGGGTGATAAGTTTGATGATAAGAAGCTACTTGACAATAAAGAAACATGCATAATTGAGGTACAAAAAGATAAATTCATGGAGACAATTAGTGAGAAGATGCAAGAATAGCCATTATGTCAGCCACTTGCAAGACGGCCACTATGAGACTTAACATCCCTAACATTTAAAATTCAAAATAGTTTTCTTATTGTTTTCTTTGAATAAAATTTTAGTTTCTTTAGAACTTTTGTTTTATTGATCGATAATATGAATTATAATCATGTTTACTTATGTAATGTGCATCCTAATGGTACTATGCATTACGATATCAATTGCATCTAGATGTTTGACATAAACTTGATCAAATTAGATTCATTTAGCATGGACATAAATGAAAATTCAAAGAACATTCATATATCACATGATATAACTTTTGAAGATAGAAAATTTGGGGGAAAATAAAAAGAATGATAAAAATAAAAAAGTGAGAAGATAGAAGAAAAAGGAAGAAATCATAAAAGGATAGTCAGGTACAAAATGAGAGAAAAATAATTAGTCAAAAAATAAAAATAAAAAACCTAGCTAATAACATGGGTTATTTCATGTGATGTAATGAATGTTCTCATTTTTTCTCTAATAAATGAGTAAAACTGAATCTAAAATTTTCATATTGCATATTCATCTTTATCATACTGCATAAGTATTTGAATGGAAAGACAATATGTAATGAAAGCTAAAATCAGAGCTATAAGATCACTATTTTCATTATGCTTTCTTTTTTTGCCACCTTTTTGTGATTTTGTTTGTAAGTCTAGTGTGCCTTTTTACCTAAGGAATTCAGGTGGCTCAATAACTCATATTGCAATCCATACCTTGTAACTATCATCAATTATTGCATCAACATTAAACCTTATATTTTGCTTAAGAGCTCTTCCAATAGGAGCAAGTCTAGTTGATTTCAATATCAAGAACTCTCTTCAGTTAGTTCACTTATTCCTCTACATCTTCAATACATAAGATTACAACTGATGGGGTTAGTAAGACAAAGGGTTAATAAGAGTAGTGAACAAATTGGGTTTCTTACACATGATGAAAAAAACTACCATAATAGCATTGATGAATTCAGAATGAAGTCAAGAGGTAAAATGTAATTTTGGGGGCAAAACAAAATACAAATTTGGGGGAAAAAATTGCAAAATAGTGAATCTACATTCAAAGATTGAAGATAAAACATTGAACAATAAGAGTCAAAAAGAGTTATGGGCTTAAAAACAAGTAAATTACAAACAACATCCAATAGCTCATCAAAACAGCATAGCTTGGTCATCTGCTTGACAAACTACATTAGAAGCTTTAATATAAAAGATACTAACGTTAGAGTGTTCAAAACCTAAATGCACAAGTTGTTGATGAAGTGCCTCATTATTACACTCCAAGATCAACAAAATAGCTTTGTTCTAAACAAAAGACCTATTAAGATCATGTATATCATACATAGCATGCATACACTTGCATACATCCATTGACTTACTTTGCATAATAAAAGATCTTTGAGCCTAGTCAAGGTTGTACAAATACTCTAATACTAATATTTAAATTTAGTGTTGTAAAAGTATAGAAAAGTAATTATAATATTCACATGTGAAATATATGAAGGAGTTAAAATAAGAGGAGAAATGCTATCAAGATGAACATGATGCTTCATGCGCTTATCGAATAAGGCGATAACACTGATAGTACTTATAGAGGCTAGATAAGATGCTCAAATTCCTCATGCTCATCATTTATCCCTATAGCTTTGTTTAGAGCATCATCTTGAATATCACCTAGAATCTCAATAAAAGGAAAACCTACTCCCATAATTCATAAAAGCAAAAGATAGTTAAAAATATGAGGAGTAATAAAAGACAAGCGTACCTCATATGGGTCAATAGGAATCTACTCCACTAGATGGTCCCAACTATACCTATAAGACAAGAATGCTCAAGCAAAAGGCAGGGCATTGAATGCCTAAAAAGCCTCAATCAACTCCTAACTAGTTAGAGCAAAACTCTACATCATCAAGATCGGTATAGAATGTGGAAAGCAATTATAACACATACCAATAATACATATGTCAACCTAAAAAAGGAAGAATGCACTCAAAACTTGAAATGAGTGCACTCTAAAACTCATCTAATTATTAAATGAGACCTCTAATTTCTAACCTTTTGCAAGGATATTAAGAGGAGGAATGGGATCCTTCATTATAGCATTAATAGGAATGATATGAAGACAAATTTAGCCCTAGGCCATGACCTCAATGGAGGAGTATCATGACTTTTATGATTAAAGACATTGTACCAATAATCAAAAGGGAGTGTAAAAGAACATCATTACATTTTGATAAAATTTCTTCACCTGCTTAAAAATAGACATGACTAACTTATGGTATTTTTACATAGAAAAACAAAAGGGAATGAAGAAGAAAAAAAGAACTAACATAATAATAAGATTGGGTAAGATAGTAAATGCCAATCTCTCATCGAAACGTCACCCCATATGACAAACACCTTAATAAATACTCAAGGTAAGTAATACAATTATATCTCCTTAAATTTTGCAATAAAGAAAATTCACAAATTGAAAGAAAATTTATCCATTCCATGAGATCATGTGCAAAAATTTATCACATGAACTTTGATCTTAGTGGCTTTCTTTTATTAGCCTTGAAAATTTTAGATGAGCAGTTAATAACTCAGTGTTGAGAGTTTCCAAAACTTGAATCAATCTAATACTTGCTTTACACCCAAACGAGCGAAAGAATATGCAAAAACAAAATTTGTAAACCTGAAGCATAAATTGCTTGAATTTTAGGAGTATTATTTCAGTCTTTGAAATGATAAATGTACATATAATCTACTCCAATGCTAAAAAATGAATACAAGTACAAATTCCTTTGACATTATCCATGCTAAGTAATACGAGAAAGGTGGAGGAGTACTAAGAGGGAATTAAAATAAGAGCATGTGATAAAAGGCACTTTTGACTTACTCCAATGCTCAGAAATTAGTAAGAGTATTAATGTGAACCCTCTGGAAGTTTCCACGTTGAGTAATATGAGAAAGATAGGGGAATACTAAAAGAGAACCATGTCAAAAGCTGCTCTATTTACTCTAATGCTCGAGAAAGAGTATGAGTATTCGAAGGACCTACCTAATACTATCCATGTTGAGTAACATGAGAAAGGTAGGGGACTACTTGGATAAGGAAGAAAGCACATCAATAACTCAAAGACTATTTTGATATTCAAAATTTGATATGTTTATGCTCATTTTTCATGAGTTTTGTTTAGCAGATTCTCCCTAAAATTAGATATGGAAGTAAGCTCTTCACTTGGTAAAAAATACGCTCTTAGACAAAGATGGTTAACGATATCTCTGTCCTTTGCAAATGGCAAATAAATGATTAGTGAGATTCGTTAAGTGCATGCTATCTCATGATAAAGTAATGAATTTTCTCATAAATTTTCAAAATTATAATGTACTTTTGTACATTCATCATGCTAAAACTAACTTTAATAAGTCTTTAGGAATTACAAATTCAGAAGGGGGGTATTACAGCTAATCCTGAGTAGTTATAGATTGTAGCATTATAAAGGCAAGCAATGAAAGGGTAATAGCTAATTATGAGCAGTTATGGATTATAGCATTATAAAGGTAAGTAATGAAAGGGTTATAACTAATCATGAGTAGTTATGGACTGTAGCATCAAAGGTGAGCAATGATAGGGTTGCAGTTAATCATGAGCAGTTATGAACTATAGCATTATAAAGGCGAGCAATGAAAGGGTTGTAGCTAATCACGAGCAGTTGTAAATTGTAGCATTTTAAAGGCAAGCAATGAAAGGGTTGTAGCAAATCCTAAGTAGTTATGGACTGTAGCATTGTAAAGGTGAGCAATGAAAGAGTTATAGCTAATCACGAGCAATTATGGACTATAGCATCAAAGGCGAGTAATGAAGGGGTTGTAGCTAATCATGAATAGTTATGGACTATAGCATTATAAAGCTGAGCAATGAAGGGGTTGTAACTATTCATAAGTAGTTATGGACCATAGAATTATAAAGGCCAATAATGAAGGGGTTGCAGCTAATCATGAGCAGTTCTAGACTATAGCATTATAATTACGAGCAATTAAAGGGTTGTAGCTAATTGTGAGCAGTTATGGGACTTTGACATCAAAGGAAAGCAATATAAAGGTTACAAGTAATCAAAAATGCAAGCAATCATTGGTTGTAGTAGCAAGCCAAGAAATAATAAAAGGGTTACAGGTAATCAAAATTATCAGTGAGCAATGAAAGGATGGCAACTGGTAAAAAATTATAAGCTATTATAGACTATAGCATCATAGGTGAGCAATGAAAAGGTTACAACTAATCAAAATTTGTAAATAATTATGGATTGCAACATCAAGGTGAGCACTAAAAGATTTACAATTAATTAAAATCATCAACAAGCAATAAAAGGATTACAACTAAATCAAAAGTCATGAGTAGTTATGGATTGCAGCGTTAAAGATGGACAATGAAAGGGTTATAACCATTTAAAACTTGCTAAAAATTATAGATTGTAGTAGCATAAAGCCTACATTATGGAATGAAGAAAACAACATTGCATATTTTAGTGTTATAAACAAAAACTCTATAACACGTCAGGTAAGTATCCTAACTCTTTGCTTTGAAATTGTGCGTTTATTCACTTTGTTGCAATTTGACAAGTAAAGAATGAAAAAAGGAGGCAACTGTAAGCAAAGTCGAGTGTGGATGCGATAGAGGACTCCAATGATGAAAATTTGTTACAAATAGGTCTATAGACATTGATTTTTCAACCTTAAGGCTTAATTGCATTTTTTAAAGGACTTAATTGTATTATTTTCTTTAAGGACCTAATTGTAAAGTTTTTTTTATTTTAGGGATCTTTTGTAATTTAGAGAATTTTGTATTTATGATAAAAAAAATTATAATTCCGATCGGCAGTGATTTCATCTTTTATTAATTTTTATTTTTAAAATTAATTTTCTTTGATTTTTATTTTGTAAAAAATAAATAAAAATAAAATGAATAAATAAATAATCTTGATAATGTCATCATTATCAGGATGTTTTATGAAAATCAAAATTTATCTTTTGTATAAGAGATTAAGGTTTTCCTTTAAGTTATATATGTCACTCATTCTACGTGAGTGGCAAGAGGTCTCCTTTCTAAACAAAGCACACAGAGAGTTTTGAGATGAGAAAAAAAAAATTTGGGGTTTTCTTTTACATATTATTCTTAAAAAAATCAATCTAGCCTGAGAAATAAAATCAAAGTTTGCATATCATATTCCAAAACACAACAAATCAACAGTCTTTAAGGGGCTAATCAATATAGCAGCTGCATCACATCTCATTCTTCTTTTCTTTCTTTATTTTTTTATTTTGATTTCATTTTTACTATTTTTATTTTTTTTCATTTTTTTAGAATTTTCTAATTATTATTTTTTGTTTTTTGTGTTTATTTGTTTCTTTAGCTGTGATGAAAATCTAATAGATAGGCGATTGAGCTAGAAATAAATCCATGAAGATCCATGGAATGTCATGGATTTAAGTCAAGTAGCCATTTTACATATACTTTAGGTTTTATTATTATTCTCTATTTTTATGTTCTTCTATGTTTTTTTAGTGTTGTTTATGGTATTTGCATTGTGTATTTAATTTATAGGCTATATTAATTAGATTTAGTTTTATTGTACGTAGGTTGTAATAACCCCGATAGTGGGAAATAGTAAAACCATTTAATTTTTTTTACTTTAAAATTAATTAGTAAATTAGGTTCAATTTGGTAAAACCCAAATAAAATCAATGGTGGCAGTAGATAATTTAGGTTACATGTAAATAAAATTAGGGTTAGAAAATCACCAAATGTATGTTTTTTCATTCGTTATTTGTTTTAATTTGTTATTTAGGTTTGTTTATTTGTTTTTTACTCGTTTTGGATCCTAAGCCCATGCTAGGCTCTAATTTATTAATTAATAGTCTTTTTTTTGTTAAATTTGTTTTAGGTTTAATTAGTTTTAAAAAAATAATTTGGGCCCATTTAAGTTAATAGACTTAGGCCCACTTTAGATTAATTAAAATTAATTTAAACTTAGCTCAGCCCATTAAAGCATTTCCTTTAAATAGATTTATGATTACTTCATTTAAATTAAAATTAATGGGAATTAGGCCCATTAAATTTATTCAACTCATTTCTATTAAATTAGTAGAGTTAGGTTCACTTTTTAGAATTAAAACAAATAGGCCTAGGATTATTGAATAATTAAAAATGTAGGCCCACCTTTATTTTTCCTTTTCACTTTATAAAAATATGTAGATTTAACTAACTTAATTAAAATCAATGTAAAATAGACTAATTTAGGGGTGTTGCATATATGGATGCATTTTTTATGTACTCTTTCATGACTAGTTGCCTTGGAGTTAGATGGATGTTAAATAGGGTTTAAATGAAATTGTATGTAAATATAGAATAACTTAATAATTAATAAAGTAATGCCAAATGAACATGGGAGTAAAAGAAGCTAGTATTCTATATCCATAACCTCTTGGTTGTGGTGCTAAATTTTTTTTAGAGAATCAAGTTACCAACACCTTTGATTTGTCCTAGTTATTACCTTGGGTGGTGAATCTTCATCTCCACACTATGTCTTTATGATATAGTAGTGTATTCTCTAGAGCTTTGAGCTCAAATCATGTCATGGTTCTAAAATCTTGAATGCGTGTTGAAGTGGGTCAAATTGTGTTAGCCTAGTCTTTAAGACTTAGTATAGAGCAAGAAGGGTGTCAAACATTGGGAATTTATGGAAGTTTGTATTAACTCAATAGGTACTAAAATGGATAGGCAAAACAAATTAGAATAGGAATAATAATAAAAATAAATAAGAAAGTCTAAATACTAACTAATTTCTAAATTTAACACTAAACAAGAATTGCAATATATATATATATATATATATATATATATATATCGGACAATCACAATTCATAATCAAATAAGAATTTAAGAACAATTATCATATAAACGTGTTAGTTGGGAATTAGTCTATAATCTCTAAAAGCAATTTTCATTGTCAATTAAAGTCAATTCTTCTTATGGTCTATAATCTTTTAAAGATAACTCTCATCATCTATTAAAAGTATTTATTCTTAGAATCCACATTCATTTTCATGGAAATGTAATGACAAGAGAAAATCATTAATCACTTTACACTAATTCTTATTCCCTTAAGATGAATTCCTTGTCTCCAAGTTAAATCCAATTCTTAAGAAATCTCAATTACATTCCACAAAATTAATTCAATTCTCCTTGTAAATAATTTGATTACTAAGTTACATATGGTGATCAAGCATACATAACATAATTAAGCACTAATTGAAATTAAACCATAAACAATATAAGATAGAAATGTAGTTCTTATTCAATTCAATATTGTAATTCCCATACAAGACTTAGCCAAGAAACATACTTAAAGAATAATAAGAGAAAATCAATTTCAATATAGAAAAATCGATAAAGAAAGTGAATAGATAAAACCCTTTTACTAAAATCTTCTAACACTTGCTTGGTGTAGAATAATCTTCTCTTCTTCCTTCTTGACTTTGTCTCCTTCTAGTTGTTCTATCTAGTAGTCATAATAATCCTAATAATCATATCTTCAATTCTCTTCTCCCTCTTTTACAGATCATAAATGATGTATATATAGACCTTAGAGATGTTTACAAGGGATCAAAATTCATTTAGAATTGGAAAGGTACCCTTTGACATGAAAAGTCAACCCTGTACAGATACAGTAACTTTAAGGGAATTTTTGTCCATCAGATGACCTAAACTCTAGAATATTCCTTCATGAAATTATATATCATTCTATTATCTTTCTATCATAACTTGAATTACCTAATTTGGATGTCTGTAGAAGAAGTTATGGCCAAAATACAAAAAACTATTCAAAGTTGGAAAGTTGCAACTCTTTGGACAAACTCAGTGACGACTCAACACGAAAACTCTCTGTGATGACTCGATGCCATAATGACAACTCGACACAACTTCTAACTTGCTTCCTTTGGCTTCACATGCTCTATATTTCATTCTAGAAAGTTTAAAGTTCTTTCTATATACCAATCAAGTCTAAAGTGTAGTTATGCCCATCCTCTCAACTTTTGAATTTAGTTCACCAATGTTAGAGTCAATCACTCCAACTTGCAACTCTAAATTGTACAACCTCTCTATGACATTATTAAGAGTTGCATCTTGATCTTCCTCCTCTTCCTCTTCTTGTGGTTCTTCCAGATGTGCAGGTTGGTTAAGGAATGCTCTTCCTCTATGATCAATATGAACTAAACTCATAGCTTCCATCATGCAAATGTCAATGAAGAAATGACCCTTGGCCTTCTTAAATGACATGTTTTCAATGTCAAAGCCTAAGTAGTTATAATAGTCACTAATCACCTAACTTTGATAGCCCTATTCAGTCTTGTAGCCATATCTTTTAATTTTCTAACTAGAGCATAATAGATATCCAATTTTCTATCATTGACCATGTAATACAAAATGTTAAGTTTGTGGTGGTGACCATGAAACCTCCTTCTTTCCTTGGAAACAAGGAATGGGCCATGAGCCTATGCAAATATTTCAGTATGGGCAATTGAATTCGGGATTCTTTCTTTAACCTAGCCTTATAGAAAGCCCCTCAATTATTTCTCTCCAAAACACATCTCTATCATACTTAACATTTGCATTTTAATTCCTAGGGAAATGAAATACATTATTAAGTACAAATAATCCTAAATCATGTTCATTACTTCTTAATAAAAAATTGAGCATGAGAGTTTGCTCATTAAAGGTAAATAAAGAGAGATATTCAAAAGTAGGCCTAATATAAGAAGGACTTTCCATCATGAAAAATTATCCCCAGCCAATCCTATTAACATACAACATAACCTCATCTTACAATCCAATTTCATATAAAGAAGTAGCATAAACATGCCTATTAAGGACAATCTTTTTGCTTATCATTTGCTTAAATTTATTCTTATACCCTTATGTCTAAATTGAATTTGATTAGGGAAGGATTTTACCATTCTTTCTTCATTAGCACCACTCGAATTGTTGGAACTTCCATTAAGCCTTGCTCTTATAAGAGGAGGAGTGGATTTCTTATTTGCAATGCTCTTCTTCCTTTGCTTTCTTTCCATAGTTATATGTAGGAGATGAAGAGTTGAGAGAATATGAATAAAGAATATATGAAGAATAAGTGAAGGATGAGTGAATGTGAATATGAATGTGGAGTGGAGGTAGAGTAGTGGGAATTTATAAGTTCAAGGGTTTGGGAAGTAGGAAAGGTGGTTAAGGTTAGAAACCCTAGGTTTTTTAGAAATGGAAAAGTTTCACTTAAAGGTAGACTTCATGTCTTTTTTTAAAAAAAAAAAGAAACTCTACAGCACGAGCACGAGGCACACGACAATATGACCTACATAACTTAAATTCAATGATGAAAGGCACACGACTGTGTGAAAAATGTGTATGGCACAAGCAATTTTTCATCTTGAAAAACGCTTCATAAAATTTTTAAACAATGCATCACAAAAATGACTTGCATATCAAATTAAATAAATTCCATACAACTTAAACTTATAAAACCTCTTCTAAAGCTCCTCCTTTCCTTCACTTCCTAAAATTATAAAAGAAACAAACATTAAAAGTCTAACTAAAATAAACTTGCAAAAAATAAAAGAAATGATTAAAACAAAACTAAATTAAAACAATCTTAGTTGAGCCCCTAAGAAGTGCTCTTTTAAAGCTATATGAGCTTGATCGCTATATTGATCGCTTAGAAGAATTCCTTAAGTATGCACTTGATGGAAATTCTCCACTATGCCTCTATGGTACAACTTTAGTCTTTGTCCATTAATGTTGAATCTTTCTCCTCTTGTGTTACACAACTCCACAGCTCCATGAGGATATGATTGAGTTACTATAAATGGTCCTGACCATTTACTCTTTAATTTTCTAAAAAATAATCTGAGCTTTGAATTAAAAAGTAACACTTGATCACCTTCCTTGAATTTTTTACTCTAACTTTTGCATCATGCCATCTCTTTGTGCGTGCCTTGTAAATTCTTGAATTCTCATAGGTAACCTCTTTAATCTCCTCAAGTTTACTCAAGTGTAGCATTCTCTTTTTACCTGCTCTCTTAAAATCAAAATTGAAGGCTTTTATAGCCTAATAGGCCTTGTGCTTAAGCTCAATTGGAAGATGACATGCTTTGCCATAAACCAACATAAAATGAGACATCCTAATATGTGTTATATATGCTATCTATATGCCCACAAAGCATCATCACCTTTCCTTGCCCATTCTTTTCTTGACTTGCTCATCATCCTTTCTAATGTTTTCTTTAACTCCTTATTACTCACCTTAACTTTTAGCTTGTTTAAGGATGATAATGTGTAGCTACTCTGTGCTTCACCCCATATTAAGTCAATAAGGTTTCTATATTTTTTTTGTAAAAATGTGTTCCCCCATCATTTATGGTCACTCTAAGGATACCAAATTGAGAGAATAACTTCTTTAGGAATTTGCATATAACCTTTACATTATTTACTTAGCAGACTTAAGCTTCTACCCATTTAGAAACATAACCCACACAAACGAGTATGTATTTTTTACCTTCTAACAAAGGAAAGGGCTCCATGAAGTCAATGCCCCATACATCAAATATTTCAACCTCTAAATTTCTAGATTAAAGCATTTCATCCCTCTTTGAAATGTTGCCACTCCTTTGACATGCATCATAGTGAATCACACAATCTCTAGCATCTTGAAAAAGTGTAGGCAAATAGAACCCTGCTTCAAGAACCTTAGTAGTTGTTCTATATGGTTTGAAATGTCCACCATTAACCATCCAATGATAATGTTGCAATACTAACCCAACTTTATTTTCTATACATCTCCTCACCATGCCACCATTTCACACTCACCATGCCACCATTGCACAATCTCCACAAAAAAGGTTCATCCTAAATGTAGAATTTGGACTCACGAATCAACTTTTTCTTTTGTTGAGTAGTGAACTCTTATGGCATTTCTCAACTTTAAAAAAATTTATTATGGCAGCAAACTAAGGAGCACCTATGATCCCTATGGCCAAAAGCATCTCATCTGGGAATATCTCCTTAATAGGCTCTTGATTGTCCTTTTCCTCTCGATCTAAATCTAGCCTTGAAAGATGATCAACTACTACATTTTTAAATCCCTTATTGTCTCTAATTTTAATATTTAACATATACAGCAAAAGCACCTATCTAATGAGCCTTGGTTTGAAATCTTTTTGTTTATTATGTACTTTAATGCTACTTAATATGTGTATATAACCACTTTAGAGCCAAGAAGGTAGGATATGAATTTATCAAATGCAAAAATGATTGCCAACATCTCCTTCTCTGTAGTAGCATAATTCAACTGTGTACCAATCAAATTTCCAGCTTGTTTAGTAGACTACATGTAGTTTGTTCTCCTTTCTTTGACCAAGCACAACTCCTATTGTATGATCACTAGCATTATACATTAATTCAAATAGTAGACTCCAATATGATGCCATCACTATAGGAGCTGAGATAAGGGCTTCCTTCAACGTGTTAAAAGCTAATTTATAATTATCAATAAAGTCAAAAGGTGAATCTTTTTCAAGTACTTATAGAGGGGTTTAGAGATTTTTGAAAAATCCTTAATGAACAACCTATAGAAGCCTGCATGACCAAGAAAACTTTTGGCACCCTTCACATTTATGGGATACTGCAGCTTCCTAATTGTCCCCACCTTTGCTTTATCAACTTCAATGCCTTGGACTAAAATTTTGTATCCTACAACAATTCCTTCATCTACTATAAAGTGACATTTTTCCTAATTTAGCACTAAGTTTGTTTCTTCACAGTATGCAAGAACTTGCTCTAAGTTGTTCAAAAATCCCTTAAATCAATTTTCATAGATTGAAAAATCATCCATGAAACATCCATGTTCTCCTCCATCAATTTTGTGAATATGGCCATCATACATCTTTGAAATGTCATAGGAGCATTACATAATCCAAATGGCACCCTCCTATATGTGAATATGCCATAAGGACATGTAAAAGTGGTTTTCTATTGATCTTCCCCAGCTATTGCAATTTGATTGCAACCTGAGTACCCATCTAGAAAATAATAAAAAGCATGTCCTACTATATGCTCTAACATTTGATCAATGAAAGGTAATAGGAAGTGGTCTTTTCTTATAGATGAATTTAGTTTTCTGTAATCAATGCACGCTCTCCATCCACTCATAACTTTTATAGGAATCAACTCCCCTTCCTTATTTTTCATAATAGTTATTCCACCCTTTTTTAGTACACATTGAATTGAGCTCACCCATGAACTGTTTGGGATTAGATAAATGATCCCTACATCAAGAAGTTTAACCACTTCTTTTTTCACCACTTTTTATATGTTTGGGTTGAGCCTCCTCTGCCTTTTAATGGTTGGCTTATGTCTATCCTCCTTTAAAATCTTATGCATGCAATATGAGGGACTTATGCTCTTATTGTTAGATATTTGTTAACCAATTGCTTTTATTCTCCTCTTTAGTATGCTCACTAGTAAATCCTCTTAATCTTTATTAAGTTTAAAGGATATAATCATAGGTAGTATTTGATTTTCTCCTAAAAAAGTGTACGTCAAATATTGAGGTAAAGGTTTCAAGTTTAATTTTAGTGGTTTTATGGTTGAGAGTGGTATGGGTTCAATGTTTGGTAATTAAATGTGTGGTATTTGGGGCTGGTGTTTGATAAGTACTTCATTTTAAGAGAATTGCACCTTAAAACACTTCTCAATATTCTCAATTTCTATAGATTTTTCCAACATTCATCTTTGGACTTCATTAACACATTCATGAATAATATCAACTCTTATACAAAAATCCTCATCATAGGGATGTTTCATACCTTGATAGACATTAAACTTACAACTTTCATTCCCACTCTTGATGTGAGAGTTCCATTATAAACATCAATTATTGCTATTGTAGTGTAAAGAAAAAGCATACCAAATATTAATGGGACCTTTTCATCATTTTTAAAGACAAGGATTACAAAATCAAGTGGAAAAATAAATTTCCTAGCCCTTACTAAGACATCTTCTACTATGCCTTCTGGTTCCTTCATTGTCCTATCTACAAGTTGCAATCAGATGCTTGTGTGTTTTACTTCTCTTAGCACTAATTTTATATAAATAGATAAAGGCATAAGATTAATCAAAGCTACTGAATCATATAATACTCTGTAAAAATTTAAATTTCCAATAGAATATGGAATAGTGAGACTCCCTAGATGCTTTTATTTCAAAGGAAGGTTATTAGAGATAATTGCACTGCACTCCTTTATAAGTGTGACTATCTTAAACTCTTGTAACTTCATTTTGTTGGAAATCATCTCCTTTAGAAATTTGGCATACTTTGGCATATAAGAAAGACATTCCACAAGAGGCATGTTACTGTGGAGTGCCTTAAACCTCTTTAAGAATTTTGCATGTTGATGGTCATGCTCTTATTTCTTTAACCTTTAAGGATATGGTACTGGAGGTTTATAAGGCTTCATTAGTGGTGGTGTTGATTTCTCTTTATTTTTTTCCTCATATTCTTACTTCTTTTCCACTTGCACTTTAACGCACTCATCTTCTTATTCTTTCTCCACTTCCCTCTTCTTTTCTTTCTTATATTCTTCAATTTCTTATGGAATATGAATTTTTTTCACTTCTCAAGCTAATAGCCATCAACAACTCTTTTGGATTCTTTTAAGTGTTACTTGGCAATGAACCTTGATTTCTTATTGACAAATATTTTGCTAGTTGCCCTATTTGCACTTCTAAATTATGGATAAAAGAATAATGATTCTTGAACATAAGCTGAGTATCTTAGTACATTTGCTTAAATCTTCCCTCTAACCTATCTATAGCCTTATCTTATTGGTTCATTTTTATGGACATCATCTATGAACTTTTCCATTTTACTCTCTAAAGAAGTCCTTATAGATGAATCTTTTTCATGCTAAAAATTAGGTTGGTGATGCTATGCATTTTGACTCCAAATCCTGGTAGTGCTTGTGGCCTCTATTAGTTATTTCCTTAATTGCTCCAAAAGAAATTAGGATGATTTCTCCAACTAGGATTGTAGGTGTTTCTATGCACTTGGTTCTACGATCCCTTAATATTATTTACATAGTTAACATTCTCCATTTATAGTCCTTGCATCCATTGACACTCAATAGTTAGATGTCCACCCTGACATAATTCACAAGAAGAAGACAAGTTAGAAATTGCTTTAACACTCATTTTGTCTATCCTCTTAGATAAAACATCCATTTTTGCATTTAGCATTGTTAAGCTATCAACTTTAATTGATCTCCCTCTCTTTAGAATAGCCCTTTTATTAAACAAAAGGCTTTGGGTATTAGCCATTTCATCAAAAAGTTCCAAGGCATCTTTAGGTGTCTTTTACATGATGGTTCCTCTAGAAAATTTATCTATGTTCACTTTGACTATTGGATAGACTACTTTGTAGAAAGACTATATCAAATCCCATAAAGGAATTAATTGCGATGGACATTGTCTCTAATAATCATTAAATTTTTCCCAATACTTATAGAAGCTCTCATATTCTCTTTGATAAAAAAAAAAAGTTGATTTCACTTTTGATATTCAACACTTTAGCTAGTGGGAAGTATTTATTGAAGAAAGTTGTTCAAAGCTCTTGCCATGTGTTTAATGAGTTAGATGGAAAGATTGTGAACCACCTCTTGGCTTTGTCATTAATGAAAATGGAAAGAGGATAAACCAAATTGCTTTAGGCTTCACTCCATTCATT
Source organism: Mallotus nudiflorus (assembly GCA_947683625.1). Classification (NCBI taxonomy): domain Eukaryota; kingdom Viridiplantae; phylum Streptophyta; class Magnoliopsida; order Malpighiales; family Euphorbiaceae; genus Mallotus; species Mallotus nudiflorus. Next base: position 3,186,103 of record CANTUR010000509.1, on the reverse strand, counting down.
TTAAAGGTTGACCAATACTTTAAAAATTAGGTCATGTGACTAATTGGATCCTTATATGGCAACCCATTGAACTATGAATTTTGGATCATCTAAATCATGGCAAGTTTAATTTTGAAATTGTTTACTACAATTGTCAACCTTACAATTGGATTTTGATCACTTTGGACATTAGGACTCAAAAAATCCATTATAGTTCTTTGGCCATTATGCTCATTTTATGCTACTTATTTTACTTGAGGTGGGTCTTTTTCCTCTTCTCCTCCATTCATCCTATTATATTTCATCTTTTTATTATGTGAATTGTCCTCTTAAGCTCTAAATCTAGTGGTATTAACTAGGCTCCTCAACTACTTACACCACGTGTTGTGTACATGCATTACTCAAATCCCTAAAAAACCATACACAATCACTTTATAAACTAAAGAGAGTCTAAATCAAACAATACAAAGTTCATAACAATATCAATTTTGGCAATCCCTAACAATGGTGCCAAAAACTTGACATGTGAAATCTACAAGCTTACAAAATTATATGAGTAGTAAATTAATATTGCCCCACATAGATTGCAAATTGACTATTATAATACCAAATGTATTTCTTTGTTTAAATAATGAATTTTGGTCTTTTGAATTTAATTAAAAGTAAACAAAGAAAATTTGAATTAATTAACAATCAATTTAAAGGTTAGGGTTCTTATTACCAATTCAACTATTTCTTAAGATTAATTAATACCAAAACCATGTCTAATCTTGATCCATTTTAAAGGCACCTAATGAATTATAGTTTTTCCTCTCTAATAAACCCATAATTAACCAAGTAAACTAACACCTAGATGTATAGCTCTTACTTACTAAGTTGTTCTTAACTTGATTTTATGCTCCAAACCTTAATCAATATTAGTTACTTTAATGTCTTTCAACTAATAAAGCATATATTATTTTATTATTTAAATCCAATGTAACCTATCTCTCAATCAAGTTTCATTGTGTGAATTCAGTCAAAGGGTGATCAAGCTTATGATGACATTAAGTTCAACAACAAACCATAAATGACAACTAATATCTTAGGTTCAATTACAATATTCACATGGTTGAATTGAAATAAGAACCTTGCAAAGAACTTAGTTACTTATGTTGATAATAAAAGTCAAAGAAAAAGAATAAAAGAAAGAAAACATCATCATTAATCAAAATAGAAATGAACAATTATAAAGTAATAAAAAGAACCCCCTTCTCCACTTAATCAACTTAAATGGAAGGTCTATTATTCATTAATCCTTATTTTTCAATCTTGAAATAGACATGAGCAAGAATAGTCTTTTTATAAAAATTCATAAAAAGAATCTCAGAATTGTATAATAATGTAGAATATTTTGTTTCTGGTGGCTACACACACCTAAATCCCTAGCCTCTAGCCTTTGGATTTATTTCCTTTCAAAAATTGTAATCAAATTTCCTAAAATTAGCATTTTAAATTCAAATTTCAAATGCTTTCAACAGGGTACACAACCATGCATGTTTAGGCACATGGTTATATTCTAGTCTTTTCTTTGACTCCTCCAAATTGGACTTGAATGCTTTGTTAAATGCTCTTTAGACACTTCTATAAACTTCAGATGCCCCATGCATCATTCCACCACTATTCTTTGGACATCTACATCCATGAAAATAATCAAAAGTAAACCAAAATACTCAAAATGAAGACAAACTGAAGTCATGCAACATAAACACTTAAACTAAAGAATAAAACTCAATAAAAGAGTAAAAATGCAACTAGAATGACACCTAATTCTAACACATTAAGTACTTAAAATAATACATTTCTCACACTTATCATTAGTCATCCCTTTATAATAGTTTTCTTTGTTCTCCACTTTTGAAAGGTCGGATCTGCTGGCTTGGGTTATGAAACATCTCTAGTAATATACCCAAGTTTGTCATTAACTGCTATGTACATCTCATTTACTTAAGACTACATGGTATAGTTGGTTCTATATAATCTAGTATTAAATTTGAGTATTGAAGGCATCATGGCTTATGGTTGAAGTTTTAGTCAGGTTTTGGATAAATGTTTGCTGCATTTTGGTTGTTAATTCATCTAAGATGGTAGTAGTGGGTTTTTCACTAATTGGTTATGCCATATTTTTTGGATTTTTTTATTCTTTAGGATTATCACTCTAATACCATGATAGAAAGCTCTTATTTGGGAGCAAAATATATTCTTTTTTATTTTTTATGTGTACTAAATGTTTATAGGATACAAGTATATATAGAATGTACATAAACTACTTTTTGTTATAAAATTAATTTACATTAATCTAGGCTATCGTCATGTACGCATTAAGACTAACATTATGCTTTGACTTTCTCACTCCATTCCCACTTATTATTCACTTTAACACAAGAGTATCCCTATATGGGAGAGCAACTCCAACTTACATCAAATTTGATGTGACACAAAATATGTCTTTTAGCTTTCTAATCCAATGCTATCTCTCAATACATTTTATTGTGGTTGGTATTGTATATACACATAAGTATAATTTTGATCATTGTAATTTTATCTTATTGTAATTTTGTGATTTTTTTGTGACACTTAAATACCTATATTCCATATTTCATACACAATAGTACCCTTTTAAATGATATCATTCAAAATTTATACTTCAATGTTAAAATAATATGGATTTTTAATAGTAAACTTATATATTGAGTGATATAACATTCAAGTAAATGCAAAGAACTAAAAAAAATTTAAATCTTTATACAATTTAAATTCTATTACGAATAAAAAGAAATGATTTTTAAAATAAATATATAAATTTTTTTTTAAAAAATTAGTTAGATTGATCATAAATTATATATAGAATAAATTTATCGCTGAAATTTATTTTTATGTTAATATTTTAAAAAAATTAATGATAATATTAGTTGATAGAGTATTAAATTGCACAAATAAAACACATAAACTTAATATTGCAAAAAAAAAAAAAATTGCACGACTAATTTTGCCATAAAAGTGAAACTACAAGGATCAAAATTGTATATATAGCTTATTTGTACCAAAAATCATAACCTTTTTTACCTTGTGCATATTTATAGCAAACTTTAAAATTTGAAAAAATTAGCATAATTTGACATATTATTTGTAATTTTAATGTAATTTAATATATTATTTGAAATTTAAGCATAACTATGATGATCATGGATTAAAAAATATAATACATACATGTCATTTGAGGTGTATTAGCTAACATTTATTATTATAGTCTCACATTCATATGAAATCTTAAATTAAGTAAAAAAAAAAGGAGATAAATATAATCTTTACAAATTAAATAAAATTTTCATTCTTGATAAAATCTAACTTACAATTATAATTAGTATTTAAATGATGTGGATTTGAAATTCACAAAAATAGAGATTAGTTACTTTACATTAAATGTTATGCATTAATCAAATTACAATTGTGAAAAATTACAAATAATTTGTCAAATTTTAAAGCTTGGTATTGTAACACACCCCCCTAATGTATTGTCACTGAAGACCCATCTAATGGTAGCAGCTATAGAAAGAAGCATTACTTAAACACTAAGCTAATAAAGGTTTTGTCCAATTGTGTAACCAGTATGCTTCTGACAATTCTAGTAATAATAATAAAACATTCAAGTATCTACTTAGATGGAAAGTGTAGTGGCATTACCTATTGTAGAACCAAATATAGCAAAACAAATAATAAAATACAATTAAAACTCTAATAACCCTTTCTAAATCATCAACTAAAAGGTAGGTGTGCTACATTAGTATGCACATCTCGAGTCTAAATCGTTATTACCTCATATGTTATGGAAATACATTATACAAACATAAAAAGGGAAAAGTAAAATATAATACCTTGTGATTAGACATTGTTTCACTTAAAAAACTTTGATATTTTTTTGTAACATTTAAAGATCCATAATTTGATTTTACTTGCATTTTAGTACCTTACTCAGTAATATTATTTAATATATATATATATATATATATATATATATATATATATATATATATAATGTTAAAATAATATGAATTTTTATTAAGAAAATTATTTATTAATTAGTATAGCATTCAATTAACTAAAATAAATTCACAATTAAAAAAAATAAGATTGAATTATTTTATTAAGAATAAAAATAAAAATATAATATTTTTAAAAATATCTAAATAGTTGTATTGATGGTAAATAAAATATTTTTATTACTGAAAAGTATTGTTATACAAAAATTTTATTATAAAATAATGATGATATTAGGTGATAGGTATTAAAAAATTAAAAAATTAAACTACATACCTCTAAATATCATGAAAAATACCACAAGTCTTTTAAATAAAAATGCGTCCAATGACAATATACTTTTTGTTACTTATCCTTAATAACTATATAGCTACTAAAGTACAAACACCTATGTTGGAATGTGTGAGTAATTTTACAAGGAAATTACTAGTAAGTGTGAAGAAAATTCAATATAAGAAAGAGATAAATAGCATATGTATATATATATATAAGAAGTAAAATATATTTCAGTGTATTGTTTACAAAGGATGTATACAAGATTTATGGAGTGATACATTGAAAAGAGATAACTATAGAACAACAATCACAGTAAACAAATTAAACTAAGTTCTAATGGAGATAAGTGGTATAAAGTTTCATGTGAAGTGAAATACTAGCTAACCCCCCTATAAGCCCTTAATCGAATGGAGAGTAAGATGTCGACAGAGGTCCATAAATCAAGATAAAGATAAAGGCTTGGTAAATAAGTCAACAAGTTTAGCTGAAGTAGGAAGAAATTGAACATTGGTGGTCCCATTCGAAACTAACTCTCTAATACAATGATAATCCAACTATCATACCTTAAATTTGACTATCCCCAAAAAGGTCCAATGACGAACGAATCCCCGAAATGACTAGAGTCTGCTCGTTCAGAACACCTCTAAAGTGTACAACTTTAACAACCTAACCAACCCCATTAGCGTGAAAAATCGATCATCAAGCCATTAAATTGTGCTCTAACATTATAAAATATGAATATTAGAAAAATGAGAGGTTATTTCGAGAAAACTCCCCTTAGAATACTCAGCTCGTTGGGTCAGTGCACATTTCATTAGATTGGGACCCAGCTTCATGAAAAAATTAAAATCAATTTTGACAAAATGAACCTCAAAAACACATTCTTAAGGCCCCAAAACCTACAAAAGTGGTCTCGGAATGGTCCAACACAACCCGAGGATCAATGCATATTACTCATAAGTGTGTGTAAATGCCTTAGATGTCATGTGCTAAAATTGAGGCCAAATTTGGAAATGCATCTAGAAGGCCCAAAAACCCTAAAAAGCAACCTCAAAATAGCATGCATAAAACTTGAGAATTATGCATGGAAGGCTAAAGTGCACAAGGATCATAAGTGTGTGCACGTGACCACACGCCAAGCGTGTGGCCATATGCATACTATGCATGGCCACAGGCAAAATCCTCTATATGCATGTGCGACCATGCCCCTCCCACCCTATTTTACCCAATTTTCCCTATAAATAGACCTCTTCACACCCCATTTTATGGGGGGAACAAGTGGAAACACACACACTCAAAAATTAGTCCAATCGAAGGTGCTGAAAACCATTTTCCAGATATTTTTTGCTCTCCCATGTCCTTTCTTTTAAGTTGTTAAATCCCTTTTCCACTAAAGAAAGCCTTATCTTTATTAAAGAACACTTCAAAAGTATACAATCTATCATCATTGTATTGTCATTTTGAACCTCTCAATGAGGAAAGCTTGATAATCTCTCGAAGCTAAAGCTTTAAAACCCACACAAGCTCAGTCGAGTTTGAGGACCACACAATTATTTTAGCACATTTATTTTATCACATTGCATTTTATTAAACTGTCACCAACATTTAGAAATACTACTATGCTTGTGTAATGAGATTGGCAATCTTGTATGTTATGTGAATAATATACGCTTTATTATGCTCCTTTCATATCATTATTATACATCCTCTATTTTTGAAATCATGAAATCATATCATAAATACCAATAATGTGAAAGTTTATATCTTAGAATAGAGTTATCATGCTCTCAGTCTAGTGATGACCTCATGCATCCTGTATATTATCATCATACATCATCATAGCATAAATAATCACCACAAGCATGTATAATCATCCTATAATTCATAAAATTGAGCTAGTTATGTGAATGATCGTGTTACTCTTGCAAATCAATCATATCCAAATTAGATTTACTTTTTGGCAATCTTTTCCTTTTTATATGTATTTTATTAAAAAAGCGATGTAACACTTAAATTTTTAGCTTTATTATCTTCTACTATTTGATGTATTATATGAATGCTATACAAATTGTCATTAAAAAAACTAGGGTGTTGTGGTATCTATACATTGAATATTGTATAATCAGAAATAGTCAAAAACTATATGCAATCCCCTAAACTCAAAAATCTCAGCCGGGGACAATACTCTCTGAGTGACCCGATGTTGTCCTTGTCTTTTCCTGATTTTCTAAAAATTGAGTGGCAACTCCACAAAATCAAATGTGTCTCATCCCCTTGAGACCAATCATTTGTCCCTATTCATTGAAGTTACCATGTCCCTTAAAAATGAAAAGACCCGCATAATGTCCCATGAAAATATACTACTATCGCTAAACTGAAAATGAGAGAGGTCGCTCACACTAGCTTAATGTGTTTGGTCCTTGCATGAAACACCAAATTTAATGAGAGATAAATAGCATCCATAATATCATAAAGAACAGTACATAATGTAGGAGGATAACCAAGTTCATGTATTAATAATTGAAGCCGTAGAAATTCAGAAGTTGCATTTGCCAAGGCCTTGTATTCACTCTCAGTTGAGGAATGAGCTATGGTGGGCTATTTCTTTGCAAGCTAAGAAACCATGGAATTGCTAAAAAAAAATGCATAATCAAAGGTTGACCTTCTGTCATTTAAATCACCAACCCAATCACTATCAATATAACAATTGACATCAAGTGAAAATGTATTAGACAAATGAAGGCCAAAATGTGTAGTCCCCTGTATATAATGAAGTAGACATTTAAGAGTATGAAAATAAAAGGTGGTAAGAGTATACATATACTAATAAAGCCTATTGATGAAAAATGCTATATCTGGCTTAGTGATTGTAAAATATTGTAATGCTCTAACCAAGCATCGATAATCAGTGTTATTCTGTATTGGGTGTCCAAAATATTTAAAAAGTTTAGGAGATAATGCTTTATGTGTCTTACACAGATTGCATGATTATAAGCCAACTTGAAGAAGTAGATCGAGAGCATACCTGTGTTAAAATAATAAAAGACCATCTGAATGTTGTTTAACCCCAATACCAAGAAAATAATAAAGAATCCCCAAATCTTTAATTGAAAATTTGTTATGACAAGTTATAATGATATTGTTAATAAGTGATGAAGATGATCTAGTGATGATAATGTCATTGACATAAATAAGAATATATAAACAATGATCATCTACATAATAAAGAGAAAGAGATGAATTACACTTGGAGTGGACAAAAGAGTGTTGAATGCTAACAAGATGAAAAAACACTTGAGTTTATATATAAAAGTTAGGCATTCTTCTTCAATAAAACTTGTGGGTTGATCCACATATATATAACCTCATGTAAATGGCCATGAAGAAAGGAATTTGAAATGTTAATTTGTTTGATAACCCACTTATGCATGGCAACAAGATCAAGGATTGTGCGTATGGTAATGGCTTTTACAATAAAACTAAATGTTTCTTTGTAATTAACTCCAACCCATTGAGTGATTCCCATGGCAACTAAACACGCCTTCAATCTTTCAATGGACCTATTAGACTAACTTTTCATCATGTAAATCAACTTATTGGCAATGACATTAGTATTGGGAAGTTTAGGTTCTAAATCATATGCGCTAGTGGACAATCATGCAAGTGTCTCCTTAGAAATAGCTTTTTGACATTTAGGATTTTACTAGCTTGATTAAATGTTTAAGGTTCATATTCAAGATAATTGGTATATCGGGTAGCTAGATGAGTTAAATGTTTGCATAGTGTAAGCACCCAATTTCGAGATGCATTGATACATAAATGTGACGAGAGCTCCAATGATGAAAATTTGATCGAAATTGATCTCTAGATATTGATTTTGGATTTTTAGGACTAAAATTGTGAGTTTTAAGGACTAAATTGCAACTTTTTTTAGGTTTAATTGTAAAATTGAATTTTCTTTAGGGACCCTTTTGTAATTAAAAGTTAAAAAATGGAGGATCGATTTATAAAAAACTTATCAGAATTCTATAATTCCAATTAAAATTCTGTAATTCCTATTGGAAATACAGAAATACGATTAGATTTCCATAAATTTGATCGACGGTGATTTTTTATTTTTGAAAATCCATTTATTTAATTTGTGATTGGTTTAGAAAATAATATAATCATGAAAATAAAAATAAATAAATTTGATAAATGCATTTTACGTCTTTTTTACACGTATATCATATAAATGTTTTCTTTTTTATTGTTTTTCCATTGATAAATGATAAATTACGTGTTTTTTCTAATTTTAACTTAGATAAGGTAATGGGGTCCTAGAATGAAAATGATGGGGACACTACTTTCAAAGGGTTTTTCAAAGAGAGAGAGAGAGAGAGAGAGTTTGAAAAAAAAAAGACAGCTTAAAAAAGAAGAAAAAAAGACTGCTAAAAAAAATGCTTTTGAACCTACGTTCTTAGTTTAAAAAACATAGTATATATGTGATATCCAAAAATCAATCAAGATCAATTTTCAACGATGATCCCTATTCTGAGGAGTATCAAACTACATAGCATCAACATATTGTTTTCCCCTTTCATATATATTATTATTTTCTTTGATTTTTTTTTATTATTGATCATCTAATAATTTTTTTATTCTATTTTGGATGTTTTTTATGACTTTGATTGTGATGGGCATAACCAAATTTGTAGGGTGAATATGAGAGGAAGATACATGAAGATCCATGGGATTCCATAGATTTAATTTTGTAGTAATTTTTATTAGATTTTAGGTCTTTAATATTCTGTGTTTTTTACATTTTTATTATTTATTTAGTTTATTTGGGCATGTAATTAATTAGTTTTAATTTATGTATGTAGGAATTGTAATAGCCCCAATAATGGAAATAATGATTTTTTTTAATTTTTCTACACTTTAAAAATGATTAGTAAATTAGACTTCATTTGGTAAACCTAAATTAAAATCAATGGTGGTTGTAGATTAATATTAGGTTGCATGAAATTATATTAGGGTTTTTAGAAAAATAATTTAATTGCTTGTTTGATCTTTTTATTTAACTGTTTTAGTATTTTTTTTTATGTTTTTGGGCTTGTTATTTATTTTTGTGCATTTTGGGCCCCAAGCCCACGTTTGGGATTAACTCATTTAATTAATAGGCCTTTAAAATTAGATTTTAGGTTAAATTAATTTAGACCCATTAGGTTAATTTAGACTTAGTCTCATTTTTATTTTAATCAAAATTAATTTAGATTTAGCTCGGCCCATTAAAGCATTTTTTTTAAATAAATAGATTTAGGATCACATCACTTAATTTAAAATTAAGTAGAATTAAGCATGCTAATTTAACTCTATTTTATTTTTTAAAATTAATAGACTTAAGCCTATTTTTTAGAATTAAATTAAGTAGACTTAGGCTCATTAATTATCTTAAAATATAAGCCCACCTTTAGTTTCATTTTACTTGTAAATAAAATATAGACATAGCTAACTTAAAATTAACATAGTTTAGACTAATTTAGGGACGTCTCATTATAAGAAAGCAATTTTTATGTGTCATTTTATGACTAGTTGCCTTGGGTTAGATGAATGATAATTAGGGTTTAAATGAAATCAAATGTAGCTTAAGAATAAGGTAATAATAATTAATAAACTAATTCTAAATGAACACAAGACTAAGAGAAGTTGATATTCCATATCCAAAATCTCCTAGTTATGGTGCTAACTTTCTTTTAGAGAATTGAGTTATCACTACCTTCTATTTGTCCTAGTTATTACCCAGGGTGGTAACTCCTCATCTCCACGTCATGTCTTTATGATATAGTAGTGTGCTCTCTAGAGGCCTGAGCTCAAACAGTGTCATTATTGTTTAAAATCTTAGACATGCTCTAAACCCCACCATTTACACATTATATGGGTTTGAGGAGAGTTAGTGGGTGTGGTGTAGTGGAAGAAGATTAGTAAGGTCAAAAATAAGTTGAAGACCAAAATGAGAGGGAAGTGATGAAGGGAAAAAGGAGGTCTGGATGATAACGGGTGAAACTGATTGACTAATTTGAGATAGGGACGGTTATAAATTTAAAATAGGTGATGATAAAGGATAAGGAGAAGGTGGTTGAGATTAAATAGGAGAGCACATGACTAATGAAGTTAAAAGTAAAGTAGAAGGAGTCTATCTCGATGTAATAACAAGAGGAGAAGGCACCTGTAGAGTGATCCATGATGCGTAAGAGGGCAGATTGATGGGCAATTGATTTATTGAAATATGCCATTTTTGAAAGGGAAATTATGACAAGATCAAGGACGAAGATGTTCAAATAAGTATTAAATTCATTTTTTATTTAAATTATAAGAAAAATAATGGATTCAACCTCAAGTGCAAGTGTAAACAGCAAGGTTTAGCGTGTGTCTAAAATTTTAGCAACCACAACACTATTTGAGCTCAAGACTCTAGAGAACACACTAATCATTATCACAAAGACATGGCTTGGAGATAAAGAGTCGCCACCCAGGGTAATAACCTTGACAAATCATTTTGGTGGCACTCGATTCTCTTAAAGAAAGCTAGCACCATAACCAAGAGATTTTAGAAACAGAATACTAACTTCTTTCAGTCTTGTGTTTATTTAGAAGTACTTTATGAATTACTATTTTATTATCTATTTACACATAATTTTATTAAACTCTAATTAAACATTTATCTAGCCCTAAAGCAAACTAGTCATAAAACTACAAATAAAAAATGCATACAAAGCTCAACGCCTCTACGTCTAAACTATGTTAATTTTATTTTAAATTTTATCTAATTCTACATTTTTATTTACAAGTGAAATTGACTAAAGTTGGTCTTACATTTTATTAAATAAGCCTAAGTCTATTCATTTTAATTTAACTAAAAAAATGGGCCTATGGTCTATAAATTTAAAGAAAGGAATTAATTAGTGTGTTTAATTCTTATTTAATTTTAATTAAGTGAACCTAAGTCTATTTATTTTAAGCAACTCCTCTTCCTCCCAAAAAAAGCCTCCCCATTACAGACTTCTCTCTCAACTTTTAAAGCCGCCTGAAGCCAAGTTCTCTTGTGTGATCACATAAAAGTTACGCAATATTAGGGATGAGAACAGAAGGTTCTCTATAGATTTTTCTTTTGAATTTTAAAATCTCAAAGAGATAAGTTGAGATATTTATTTTTGAAAAATTTTTCCAATACGTGACATGTGAAATTTGGACCAATAAAAAAATTAAAAAGGCATAAAATTTATTTATTTTTTAGTTTTTTGCAAAAATTGATATTATAAAATGCCAATAGAGCCTACGTAATGCCGACAAAGCCTGCGCAAACTGATGCCCGTAATGCCGACCGAGTCCGCACAATGCTGACCGACCAAGCCCGCGCAATGCCGACCGACTGAGCTCGTAATACTAATCGAGCCAATCAAGCCTGTAATGCCAATTAGTATTGTGGAATGCTGACCAGCATTCCACTTCACCGATCGATCTAGTTCAAGGATGAGCCAATCAGTTTGGTTTAAAACCTAGCTAATTTGTTCGGTTCATAAAAAGGCCCTCAGAAAGTTTCTAATTTTTGCAATCAAAACCATGAAAAATCAATTTGGCAAATAAAACCTTTAAACACAGTAATTTAGTTCTTTAAATCATAAAACTCAACACTAGAGGTCAATTCTCAATTGGATATTCCTCATATAGGTTCTCATCGCACGCGTGCATAATGGCATCTCAAAATTGAGTGCTCACAATGAGTAAGAAGAAAAAGCTAGAGATTGAGAGCATCATAAAAGATAAAGAGTTGGTTATTCATCATAATTATATTAAAAATTTTAATCTTTTTTTTCTTAGTGTTTTGATATTTATTTTGCAGATTTTTAAGCCATATAAAGATCCATTTGATAATGTTGTTGAAATGCATTACAAACCTTTAAAGATTTAATTCCTAGCATGAAGTATGAGAAAAAAAATTCAATATTTTATTTCTTTCAAATAAATATATGGAGTCTTTGCTTGTAGTAAGAAGAACTTGCAATATTCATGTTTCAAGTTTAAAAGGAAGCAATAAGAATTCCTTCAATACAAGTTCATGGATAAGAGTTGTATATTCTAATTTTTCAATCAAGTTCAAGTTTTACTAAAGCTACTTTTATTTGTTATTCTTCAAAGGAGTTGTTTTCAACCAAGAAATTTGTGTTTGACCCTAAAGGATTAACGAACTTATCAGTTTTAGAAGATTACTATATTTCATGGATGAATCATCTTAATGAAGGAGGGAATCACAAGATCAAGGACAAAGAAGTTCAAATAAGTATTAAATTCATTTGTTCTTTATATTATGAGCAAAACGGTGGGTTTAACCTCAAGTGCAAGCCTAGAGCTAGATAATTCAAACTAGTTAGCTTAATTTCATATTTTGAGTCTTGGTAACATACTTTAATATTTTAGCCATAATGTTCGCTACATAAGTCAAATTAAGATGATTTAAAATGTTATGGAAAGTAAGACAAGGAGATACAACTTTGAAAAAGATCATTTTGGCTAATTTGACTGTATTCATTCTAACATGGCTATGTCAAAATCTAACACAACCATGTCTGATTTGAGGTCTATCCAACTTTGTCAACAATGTTATGTCTAAGAGCAATTATTCACAATGTTTTAAGGCACACAGTTATGTCACTTTTTAACATAGTTGTGTACAACGTTAGGCTAAAATTTTTTATTTTTCTAGGTTTTTCCTTTTTGATGTTTTGAAAGTTTATTTGTTTCCAACTTTATTCCTAACTAGGTTTTCTCTATAAATAGTCGTCTTAGGGTTGTAAACAAATTGGTTATTGACTTTTGATCAATTAAATGAGATTTTCTCACCATTGGTCTTTTCAAAGTTTGCATGTTTTCTAGGATTATTTCACTTCTACCTTTCACTATAATTGTTGGGTTTGATTAAACTTAGGATTGTATGATTGTTCATCTATTAATAGTTAAGTATCTTTCTTCAATCTAATAAGCAAGAGGTTTAGCTCCATCAACAGAACCTACTCTTGCTTCACAACAAAGAAATAATAAGGATCAAAGAAATAATTATTGTCAATTACAAAATGTTAAATAGAAAGTAGAGATTCAGAAAGAATATAAACATGGAGAACCTTATTAAAAGTCAAGTTAGTATTATTATTTAAATGACAAAAAACCATACATGTGTTTGATATAGACATAAACTAACCATTATCAATGGTTACATGATCATTGCTAGTGTAGGGTTAGACATTCTACATGTAATAAAGCACTTGTCTCATATGGTAAAAGGCTCACTGAGCAGCAAAGTTAGGAAAATTTGGGGCCTAAAAATTTGACAAGTAATTCTGGGTAGACAATAGCAAGAAAATAGTTGTAGCAAAATTTTTGAATGGTGAAAGAGAATAATGACTATTAAAATTGGCCTGAGGTCGAGTGGTGGTATGGTGAGGTGCATATATATGTTTATTTTTATCGACAGTGTGATTAAATAGCCATAAATCTAGCACTTATGCCTATTAGAGTTATTGCGGGTTAAGAGGGGAATGTTGGGTAGTCTGGTTGATAGTTGAGCAAGTCTAAAAGAAAGGTGAGTTAAAGGAGTTGTGGTAAGGTGAGTTGAAGATGACAAGGCATAGCTTTTAAGCAAAATCTCATGGGAGAGTAATTGGCTATATAATTCAGAGAAAGAGATTATTTCTGGTTAAAGATTGAGTGCAGAAACAATAGGATGGAATTCCATTCCAATGTTTCAATAAATAATTGCATTAAACTCTGAAGATGAGAGTGGTTTACTTGTTGCTGCTAACTTATCAAATGAGGTTTTTTCTTTTTGAAGATAATGAGCAATATCCATGTTCTTTTTCTTTAACTCTTGAAGTTCAACATAAATTTGAGGTTAGTGGTTTTGAGATACAGACCCAAAGGCACTTTCTAGTGCTCTCCATGCATCTAATGATGTTTTACAACCAATGATGTATGAGAATACTTCTTCAATTAATGAGGAAAGTATCCAAGATAATAGTAATTGATCTTGTTTGAACTAGGAAGTATAAAAGGATTGATGGTGGATTCATTTGGATTGGTAGAATAAACAATAGATGTGGAAGGTGCCTATGTACCATCAATTAAATTATTCATATTGTGAAAGTTGAGAAGACGAAAAAATTGGATTTTCCAGGCAAGCAAATTTTTGGGAGTTAATTTGATGCAAAGGTATAATTTGTGGTAGAACCTGAAGTTGTAGTAGATTTTAAAGTGGTTGGAATAATCTAACTTGCCATTTTTTATTAGCTTGATACTATGCAATGAATATGAGAAGTAAAATATATTTCTATGTGTATTGTTTACAAATAAGGTATACATGATTTATAGAGTGATACAATGAAAAGAGATAACTATAGAATAACAAATCACAGTAAACAAATTAAACTAAGTGCTAATGGAGATAAGTGTTATAGAGTTTCATATGAAGTGAAATGCTAGCTAACATAGGATAATGAAATGCAAAATTGAGTCAAGAAATAACCAAAATATAATTTTCATTTTCTCGCACATATCCATGCTTGATTTGGTTCGTGTTTTAACACTTTAAAAGTTGGGTTGACAATTCAAGATTTCTTCTTGTTGCTTCGCTCCTTGAATCAAACTCATTTACTTATTTGAGTCATGATTTTTTAAGTATTAGCATACATGTCGCAGTTATCTTACCTGATGAGATTTCAACTTGTTACAAATTGTCATTAATTCTTGAAATTATATATTTGAAATTGTATGCTTATATATACACATACACTCAACATTTTAAGACACAATTGATGCACTTATCTCAGTACTAAAGTTTCTCAACTATGACTCAACAATATAGTTCTCACTAACTATATCCCATAAGGAATTTTTACGCTGTCCCAAAAACAGTTTATGAGACTGTTGGCCAACTAAAGCTCATCAATACTCGTATCTCCATAAGCAATATATAACATATACTTTCATATACTTATTTCATCCATTTTACACATGGTGAAATATATAACATAAACCTATAGAGTTGACTAATCTTCTACAGTTTTATTCATTTGTGCTCTCAAAGCATAATATAAATTCTTCATCTTTTTATGAAATCACACTAGGGAATTGCCATTGATCTTTGATGGTTAAACATCTCGTTTGTGTTCCACAAAGTTCTGAACGTTCATTGATTCTCGTTGCTGGAAAATTTCAGTCACTTCCGAATGTTAAGCTTGTAAAGTTTTAGATAAACATTAACCAAATTATATTTGAGAGATCAGAGATAATTTACAAAACACGATAATGGCAGTTGTACTCAAATACATCTGTATCTCGGGCATTAAAATTTATTTTAAGAAAAATTCTTAATTTCAAGACTAGCATACCAAGACTTATGTATATAATCATCTTATTGCATTTCAAAATAAAATATTTATTTTTATATAATCATATGATTGTTAAATAAATTATAGAGCCTTGTTTAGCTCTAACAATATCCCTAAAATCTTAAGAATTTACAGAAGTTTTAAACATAAAGAAAATTTCAGTTTAAGTAAATTCTTGCTTTACAATAAAATGCATTATATATATATACACACACACACATATGGTGTCTTGGCTGAAAGGTTTGCAATGGTAACTTACGGATTTCTTGTCCTCTCATGGGGATGAAGCATTTCCTTTAAACTTTTAAGCAAATTATACAGTAACTTATTATTGTTACCAACAAACACATCTCAAGTTTAAACTCAGCTTAAACTACAGTTTTTACATAAGACAACACGACTAAGGCGCCGGCTTTATAAACTTAGGCGACCTACGCCTGAGTGGCCTATGATGGGGCCTGAACACTCTGCAAAAGTTTTCTGCAGAAGCCTGCACTTTAACAAAATCAAAATAAACTATTTGCAACCCAATTTCACCTTAAATTTGAGTTATGAAATTAATTTTACCGCTGTCATTTTTAAGAATCATTATTTTAGCTCAATTTTCATATTAAAATGCAATCATTATGCCAACTTTGAATAAAAAATACATGCATGCATAGAAGGATTTATGTTCAGAATCTTAATTCGCTAAATTAACCACAACGATTTTGAAGAATCAACTCAAATAGAAGGCTAACAAGAGAAGAATACTCATAACCCAAAATTAATATGATTTAAAGGGTGATTTCACTATAAATATAGTGCATAATTAGAGATTTAATAAGAGCTAAAGTATCAAAGCTTTAGTTCTTCAACAACTACCATCATTATGGATAGTTTTTATTTCAAAGTTGATGAAGGGAATTTAGTTCTTTTCTGGACTGATAGTTGGCGTGGTTCAGCGCCAGTTTGTTCTCTTTTTCCAGACCTCTGTCGCTTGTCTATGTTTCCATATGACTTCATTTCTGAATTCGGTGATTAGTTGGCTGAAACTTTGTCCTAGAACTTTCTTTGGCAACACACATTGTCTTCCGATGAGCTCTCAATGTTGAACTCTTTATTGGATGCAATTCGTCGAGTTACTATAATGCGAGGAGTCAAAGATAAGATGCAGTAGCTGGGCAATTCTTCTCGAAGTTTTATCGTGAACAGCTTATACAAAACTTTGCCCTCAATATTTGTCCTTTAGTCCTGAATGTTGTCCATTTTGCGGTGCTTTTGGAGAAACAGTGGATAATGTGTTAGTCTACAGTCACTTTCTTGGAAAACTTGGGCTTTTTTTCTTAAATGGTGGGTGATGCAGGTAGCATAGAGGAACAAGAACTTCAATTCATGCAAAAATTTGACAAATTACAATAGTGGCAGTTCTGTAATTTTGGATAAGTTCTAAGTATTGGATTTGAGCGATTCAAAAGTTTATTTCATGTAAAAATGAGCCAATAGTTCGCAATCATGAGCTAAGCTCATGAGATCCATCACTTTTTAGTCAAATTCTATCATTTAGGCCCTTAAACGGGCAATTTTATGATTTTCTATATTTTAGGATTTTATTTTTTCTATTTTGTTTAGGGTTGTTTTGAGGATTTGCTATTTATTTAAGTTTTCCTTATTATTGTTGGACGACATTTTTTATTATAATTTGAATTATTCTTTTGTTTTCCAAAGTTTTTTGAAATTTTGATGTCTATAACCTAAGTCGCTATAGAAGATCGATTTTTAATAGTCGTGCGTGATTCAACAATACTCAATTTTTATTATCCGCTCTTCCACTACGTCAGTGGGGAGTCTCAATTTCAGTGCCAAATCAATTCTTGTTACTTTTTCAGCAATGGTGTATTAGAGTTCACGGAAAATTCCTTTGGACGATCCTCTTCTTTGCAATTGGGTGGACTCTATGGTTGCATCGCAAAGAAATTGTCCTTTTTTTTAATGATTTCTTCTGAAATTGTTGTTCAGAAGCTAATTGTCATTTGTGTCTCAAGCTGGATGAAAGCTTCATACCCATCTTTTTATTATTCTGCTACTGACCTGCTTGCTAGCTCTTATCTGCATCCGCTGCTGGTTGAATTAAGTCCAATGTGTGGTGTCTTTCTATATGGTGCTGTCTTCTTATTTTTAGTTTAGTTTTTTGGTCTCTTGTTTTCGTTTTGATGGCTTCTCTTGTTGTTCTTTTGGTTCTCTTTTTCTTTAGTCTTAGGGAGGAGTTTTTTAATCACTTGAGCAGTCTCTCCTTTTGTGGGTTTTCCCCTCATTATTTAATAAAATATAAGATTGCTTATAAAAAAAAACAATCAAAATCTTCAAGAATGGTACATAATCAAACACTAAAATTTTTAGAGTTTTTAATGAATAAATTTCAAAGGTTGGCCAAAGAATTGAAGTAGAAAGGAAGAGAAAACTTTACTCACAACTTTCAGCAATCCACTAATCTCCTCTAGTCACTGATTAATTCCCTCTCGATTCAAAATCAAAACTCTATGAACAATTCTTCTCCAAACTGAGAACTAGAAGTAAGCAAATCAATGATTGTAAGGTTTATAACATAGCGGAGACTTATAAAATAAAAAACAATTATTGAAATATGATGATTTGCGCATGAAAATCAAAAAATTAATCTTCTCAAACTTGTTTAATTTAAGATTACCAGAAATTATTTATCAACTTTGTTGATCCAAAATACTGAAATTTTGGAATTAAAGAAATGGTTTCTTTTCAATTCAATCAAAATTGTCTCCCAAAAAAAGAATAAAACATACTTGCATCATATAACAACTAAAAACCTAAAAATAAAGTGTCTAAATAAAATTTAACAAAAGGCTCACAAAGAAAATAACAACAAATATATTCAAAGCATCCAAAACAGCTTCAAACAATCGAATTTGGGCCTGAAACTGTGACAAGTATTGTCACGAATATAGATTTATGGACAAGCATTCATTTGCTATATTATGGGTGCATAACTTATACTGAGTTAAAAGTTAGGCTTTTTTACATAAATACATCAACAACTAAAAAAAATGTCATTGACCAAAGAAATTTTAAATTTAACTTTTCTAACTTTGTTTCTTTCAAATATAGATCACTTACCTTACCACCCCTTATTTTTAGGGTTATCTTTATTTTTTTCCAACTTTTTGTTTCCTTTTTACTAATTTTTTTTAACTTTTTTTGCTTTATATGTTTTTTCTCAACATTTTATTTGTTTTTTTTTTCAACATTTTATTTGTTTTCTATTGTCTTCATCTATTTCTTTTCAATGTTTTTATGCTCAATAATTTTTTCTTAAATTTTTTTCTACTATCTTCCTTTTTCTTTCTCAATGTTTTTCTGCTAAACTTTTTTTTTTCCAATTTTTATGATATTATCTTTATTTTTTCTCAATATTTTTTCTACTGTCTGCATATTTTTTTCTCAACTTTTTTTGAAGGTACTGTCTTTATTTTATTCTCAAAGTTTTCTCCTTTTTTTTGCTCATTATTTTTTTCTCTTAAGATTTTTTTCAAATGAATAATTATGAACTAAACACTTCAATTGTTCTTAAACCAAACAATAAATAACTTCAAATATTGTAACAAAAATAAATAAACAAAATTTTCTCATTTTATATTTTTAAAAAGTAAGAATTTTTTTTACTTTAATTTGTTTATTAAAATGCATAACAACTTTTTTAACCAAAAAAAATTATTTGATACTTGTTGATCATCAATATATAATAAGTCTACAACTTTTATGATGTATATGTAATATCACAAAAAAAAACCGAAAAATAAAAAAAAATCAATAAATCAAAACAACAAAGAAAACAACAATAACTGAAACAACAAAAATAAATAAATAAAGTTTTATAGTTGTTGATTTTTTTTTGAAAAAAATTATTTTTCATTAATAATCATAAAATTAAGGTCATAAATAAAATTTTTACTTTTATTAGTATTCATGATAAAAAAAAATAATTTTTTTTCATATTTCATAATTTTTATTATTTTTTTGTTGTTATTTTTTTTATTTTTACAAAAATCAATAAATCAAACAAATAGAAACAACAATAACAATTGAAAATAACAACAAAAAGTAACAAAATATTATAGTTGTTGATATTTGTTGTTTTTTCAGTTTCTTCATCATATAAAATTAAGACAATAAATGTAATTTTTACTTTTATCAGTATCAATAAAAATAATAATTTATTTGATATATTTCATAATTTTTTTCTCAAAAAATAATTATTGAATACTATGGATAATTTTTAGTTTAATTAATTTAATTTCTAAATTCTGAATAATTATTGAAGACTATGAGTAATTTTTAGTTTAATTAGCTTAATTTTTATATTATAAATAAAAGTAAGTTTCAAAATAAAAAAATTATTATTTAGAATATAAAATTAAATTATTTAAAATATTTAAATTAAATAAATATATACAATCAACTTAAAATAAAAAATACATTCAAAAATAATAAATAGAAAAAAAAGACAAAAAAATGCCGAAAATAGAAGATGAAAACACAAACCAAAACTTGGGACAAAAGTAAAAAGTGAAATAACAGAATTGAAAGAAGAAAGATTATCAGGCCTGCAAATGAAATTATGGCCCTTTGGCTAGACATAAGATGATATTTCCTCTAAAAGTTGTGGCCTTTCAAAACTGGTCTACGCATGCCGCGACTCCTATCCAATTGTTCATGCACCAAAACCTACTGCACGGGCCCGCATCAGTTAATAAATAATCCTACTATAAATCCCAACTGAAGGCTGCCTTGAATCAGCTCCACTATCCCCTTTTGTTCTTCAGCAACAACATGAAGCTCTTCCTTTGTTTTGTTCTCCATTCTACGTTTCTTCTCTATTCTGGAATAAGGAGAACACTCACATGCTACTTGCCGTTTGGCTTGAATATTTCCTTTTATCCTTTACTCTTCTATTGTTATTACTATTTATTTATGTATTTACCTCTTTAACTTCTCACTCCAAACCAATTAAATCTTCTCTCCAATTATTATCTTAATTTATTTGGGACTGAATTGAATATTTTTAACATTAGCACCGACCCAACATGTTTCAAGTACAACGATTTGACAGGTATGAATTTGCAAAACTAAAAAATATTGTAATTTTTAACACTAATATGCATGTTTACATATATAACAACAAATGGAAAAACCCAGTAAGCTGGTTTTGCCAGAAGATAAAGTAATGAAAAAAGTTCTATTTTTTCATTGTATTATAAAAGTAGCTTGGATTGCAAGTGCGACTGTACATCACGTTTAGATGCAAAGTATATATATATATAATTATATGTTTCTTTTTTTTAACAATTGGAAGGTGAAAAGAGAGTAAGAAATTAAATCTATAATTTTATTTTATAATATTTATTATCTGAATCATTATACTACAAAACGATAACACAAAATTATATGTTATATAGCAATTAATACGACTCTTTTGAACTTTACATTTTGACCATCTCTATAGAAACTTATATATAAAATGGATAATAATTTACATATTCCTAGGAAGTGAAATTCCTTTTATACCATCTTTTTTCATTTATATGTCTTTTGTATGTGGGGACATACAAGTAATTTTAACAAAAAAGATTTTGCATTTTAGTGTCCATGGATGTCTAGTAACATGCATATAAAATCATGGGCACTTGGAGGATTATTCTAAGGCCTGTAACAATGATAAGAATCATAAGAAAAAAAAAGATCAAATTATATATACTTCATTTAATCACTCAACCAATTAAAAATAGAACAAAGTCTCATTTGAGAGTAGGAAATGAGATCAAGTCCAGGAGGAAACGTTCCACACAGATCGTTGTTTGAGAGATCCCTAAAAGGAACGTACTTATAAGTTTACAGCTATTAATCATCAAAAGTTAATTAATTGACATAAGAAAAACATTAATTGAATTAAGAGAAAAAAAAAGATACTGACAGAACTTGGAGAGTCGTCTGCATAAAATAACAACAGCAATTAGAAACTGAATATATTGTAAAGTGGCACAATAATGGATCGGTTGTGCGTTTAGGAAGCAAAATTAAAATTAAATGACACTACATAGGTTGGTTAACTCACAAAAATTTAAGGGAGTTCGATGTCATAAGTGTAGAAGGAATAGTTCCTGATATGCTATTCGCATGCAAGTCTATACTGATAAGTTTCTTTAGGTCACCATACTCAGCAGGAATACTTCCAACAATTTTGTTTTCGTATAGGTGCCTGCCTGCATGCATGTATCAACTCAAAAAAGTTACATTATAACTTTTTTTTTTTGGCATTGTGACATGTAGTTTGAAATGAAATACGATTGTCAAAGCTCGGGGAATCAGAAAATGCAAAAATTGTCAATCCAAGAACTAAAATAATAGTTGGATTATCATAATTGTAAATTAGCAATAACTAGCAATCATAAATTATACAAATTCTTCAACTTTAAAATAAGATAAAGTGAAACAGGCAATGACCCAACTAGGTTTTTACTTTGAAGTAATAAACAGTCTTTCACTCACCAACTATATAGCACTGAAAAACGTTAATCTTGGCAACTGAAGTGACTGTATAGACTAAATTTGAAACCCCAATAAAGTGCTTTACCATAAGATCAACCTAGCACCAAATCACACTCAAACGAATCTTTCATCATCATTCTCCTTGAGATTTTTCATTTTTCTCTTAGTGGTGAGATATGGCAAGAGCACTTAAAACTGGAATAAACCCTTATTGCAAGTAATTTCATAGCAAAATCCAACAATTTTACACCTGTAGTAGAGTACTTTAATGTTTTAACTAAAGATTCAAAGTTTTCTTAAAAAGAACAAACCTCGGTTTCTAAAAAATTACTCACATTCAAAACCTCCACTCCATGGGGCAAGATTGATAAGGCTATGTATGCCTTAGCTGTTAGCTATATCTTATCTGATTTATCATATTGTTGTATTTGATATATTTCCATAGTCATAGAAGCATATAGTGACTCAAACTCTTGTATTCAACATCTATATATTAACCTATGTAATCTTGCTCAATAATATACAACAAGCATCAGTTGTTTCATGGTATCAGAGCTGTAAGTGGTTTTAAAACCCAATTCTACCATGTTAGCTTCAAACACTGAATTAGTAGTAATTAGCTCAAATATGTCTTCAACAAACAGACAATCAAATATTCAAACCTTACCTAATGTTGCACATCAATTACCCATCTGATTAAACTCAACCAATTACCTATTATGGCGCACACAACTGATGCCTCTCCTATATAGCTATAAAATAGCAAAACTCATTGACGGTAGCTGCACTCAACCTGCATCCACACTTGTCGATGATTAACCTAAAACTTGGTTTCAGCATGATCAACTTATGCTTAGTTGGATTATTGGTTCCATAATGGAAAGCTACATCCCTCAACTGGTTGTTACAGCCTGTGTACATCTTGAAAGCACATATGCTTCTAGATCAAAAATGCAAATCCCCACCATCAAGTCCAATCTATACCAGCTGCAAAAAGATATCAGTGAATCAATCACACAGTATATTCAATGCGCGAAGAGTATGTATGATTAGTTATAAGCATTAGGAAGCCCCATTATAGAAGATGATTTAATTCATGTTATTACCAATAGTTTAGGAGTTGTTTATCGACAATTTACCCGCTCCCTTGAAAATTATCCTACTGACATCTCTTTTGATGACTTGTACAAGCTGCTTCTTAGTGAAGAAGCTAATCTTGCAAATGAACAAACTCAGAAATCTTTGGTCCCTCCAATGGTATTTTATTCATATCCACTCCCAGCAATAACGATGCTTATCATCATACTAATACATACAGGGGACGTGGCACATCTCGCCCACCACGATGTAGAGGCAGAGCTCACAATTTTGGTTCTTCACTTATGACTCAATCACAGCAGACATTCAATCAGACTTCCATGAATTTAGACTATCAGCCTCTCATTTGTCATAATTATCAAGGCACGGGCCATACAATCTATTAATGCCCATCACCAAGGCATCTCCCAGCACAACTCACCTTCCCATCCAAACCATTTACCAACCTTGCTACTGCTACCTCCACAAATTCTAACTCTCAACCATGGATCATGGACACCGGTGTAACCCATCATTTGACTCCTAAGTTGGAAAATGTCTATTCATTTAGACTACACTAGACCTAATGAGGTCAAAATCAATAATGGTACTAACCTTTCTGTAACTCACACTGGTGTAACTTCTTATTCCACTCCTAATCGCACTTTTCATTTACATAATATTCTTCATGTTCCAAGTGTGTGCAATACTTTGATTTCTGTCTCTTTTTTACTCATCTAATGATGTTTCTGTTGAATTCTTTCCTAGCCATTTTGAAACTAAGGACATCTGAACAAAGGATTTGCTGCTTTCAGGTCTGAATGATCAAGGTCTATATTCACTTTTCCTTCCAATAAGTTCACCCACCATATCCAAAGTTGCCTTCAGGTGCTCTTTGCAACAATGGCATGCTCGTCTGGGCCATTCATCCCTACCCACTGTTCGTAAAGTTCTTCATAATTCTAATATTTCTTTTGTTTCTAATAAATCCTCTTCTCTCTGTGCAGCATGTTGCACGAACAAGAACCACAAGTTACCTTTTCCAAAGTCTGTTTCTAGTGTCAATGTTCTGTTAAACCTTATATGTTTGCATTTATGGGGACCATCTCCAATCCCTTTTATTGATAGACACCGTTACTATGTTTTATTTTATGACCATTACTCAAAATGTCGTTGGATTTATTTTTTCAAGTTCAAGTCCAAAGTTTTCAGTGTTTTTATTAAATATTGCTATTTAGTTTAAAAAATTTAATAAAATATTTAAAGTTTTCAAGCAGATTGGGGTGGTGGGTATCAAACTTTAACATCCTACCTTTTTGAAAATGGCATAACTGTGTTGTCTGTCCCAAAACCCCTAACAAATTGGATGTGTTGAACGCAAACACATACATATTGTTGAAATAGGTCGTGATTTACTACATCACTCCCACATTCCTAATGAATATCACTCCCACATTCCTAATGAATATTGGCACTATGCCTTTGACACTATAGTAAACATAATTAATTGTTTGCCAACGCCCATCATCCATAACACCATACCATTTCATAAATTGTTTACTCATTCACCTCAATACATTGACTTGAAAGTTTTTGGTTGTCTTTGTTATCCTTCGCTCCTCACAATTAGCACCTAGAAGTAAACCATGTGTTTTTCTTAAGTATAGTAAAATTTATAAGGGATATTATTGCCTTGATTTGTCTACTAAAAAAACACTAACATCTCGACATGTACTTTTTCATGAACAGTTTTTTCCATTTTTAGACAATGATAGGACTCACTCAACACAGAACCATGATTCACCACCCATTATTTTTTTGCCTTCACAATTACCTCAATCAACTTCTCCTCCACCACCACAAGTGCAGCGTCCTACCTCATCTCCTTCTTCATCACCAAACCCTCCTTCTCCCACCCTACAACAATCAGCCAAAGGCATCTCCCTTAAAATAAAGTTCACTAAATACACCAAACCTCAACCACCCTCTGGCACTACTGTCCAACATGCCCATTCCATGGTTACTCGATCCTAAACATGATCATTAAAACCTAAAATCCTCTTAGCCCAAGCCACGCCTAACCTAAAACCCACCACCTTTAAGTAAGCAAATAAAAATCCTCAATGGCGCCAAGAAATGGTGGATGAAATTTAGGCCTTGATTTCTAATAACACATGGGAACTTGTCCCTTACTCTCCATCCATGAACCTTATCGATTGCAAATGGGTTTATTGGATTAAGTACAAGCCAGATGGATTAGTTGATCATTATAAGGCTAGGCTTGTTGCTAAGGGTTTCCATCAATGCTCTAGACTAGATTTTCATGACACATTCAGCCCAGTCATAAAGCCTGCTACAATTCGGGTACTACTCTGTCTTGTTGTCTTATATAATTGGCCAACAAAGTAATTGGATGTTTCTAATGCTTTTCTATATGGCCATCTTAAAAAAGATGTGTTCATGCAGTAACTACTCGGCTTCTAAAATCCACAGTTGCCTTCATATGTTTATCAGTTAAAATGGTCTCTTTATGGTCTTCGCTAAGCACCAAGGCAATGGTATAAATGCCTCACCTCTCATCTACATAATTTTGATTTCCAAGGGTAAAAAATCTACACCTCGCTATTTTATTATCATTAAGGCTCCACCACTCTTTTTTATCTTATCGATGTTGACGATATCATCATCACAAGCAATTGCAATCCATTTATTCACCAAGTCTTTACTCATTTTCACCATACCTTTGCTATTAAAGATCTTGGAGCCCTTCACTACTTTCTTAGCATAGAGGCTCATTGGCAATCATAAGGGTTACTTCTTACTAAAAAAAAATACATAAGGGATCTCTTACAAAAAGCTGACATGTCCAGTGCTAATGGTGTTAGCATGCCATCATGTCCAACTGCAAAACTCAAGCTCAATGACTCACCACTTTTTTATGATCCTAATTTTTTCCGAAGCATTGTAGGTGGGCTTCAATGTCTGGCCCTTACAAGACCTGATGTTTGTTTCTAGATCAATAAGGTTTTACAATTTATACATCAACAACATATCAACACTAACAACAGTCAAACATATTCTTAGGTACCTCTAATCTACTCACACTTATGGTATTCTCCTTCATTATTCGCCTTGTCATACAATTACCGCCATTAGTGATATGGATTGGGGTGGTTCTCATGATGATAGATCTATTGGTTATTGTCTTTTTATTGGCTTAATCTCTTAGGGTAGCAAGAAGCAATGAACAGTTGCGAAGTCCACAATTAATGCAATAAATGAAGTTCATTGGTTGCAATTGCTATTACACAAAATTTATTTTCTTTGTTCCCAAGCTCCTGCCATATGGATGGATAATCTAAGTGCCAAATTTAACAACCACGCCAATTTTTCATTCCCATTCCAAGCACTTGGAAATTAACTTCCATTATGTACGGGATAAAGTTACACCAAAGGAACTTGCTTTGCATCACTTACCCATAATTTCTCAGGTTGCCAACATGTTTACAAAGCCATTATCCAAGCGTGGATTTCAGACGTTGCATGAAAAGTTGACCCTTGCTTCCATCCTGGCTCAACTTATGGGAGGGTGATAAGGCTATGTATGCCTTAGCTGTTAGCTATCTCTTATTAGATGCATCATATTGTTGTATATGATATATTTCCATAGTCATAAAGCATATAGTGACTCAAACTCTTATATTCAGCATCAATATATTAACTATGTAATCTTGCTCAATAATATACAAAAAGCATCAGTTGTTTCAAAGACGCCCTACCATCCCAAACACATACTTAAAAACACAACAATTTTCTATGTAAAAATAATTAAAACACACACACACGCACACAAAAACATTTGAGTGTTAAATATAAAAATGGGAAATGAGAACAAACGGAAATTGCAAGTCCGTTAGATTTTTGAGTTGAGGTGGTAAACTTCCACTGAGGTTTAGCACCCCTCCTAAGTCCCTGTTCATCAGGAACAATAAAAAAAAGTCGCAATTAGCTTGGAACCAAATGCATGTTGTGTATATGTGAATAACAAATCAATATACAAAGTTTACGTTTATCAATCTGAATAATTAATGTATGTAGAGAAAGATGTTGAAATATGTACACTCAAGAGACTCAATTGTTTTCATTGCAGGTTATGTGGAGCCAACGGCAAGGATTTGCACTCAAATCCCAGTCTATAAGCACATTGTTAGAATCTGCCAGGTTGCTTTTCAAGGCCATCAAAGCATTGGTATCCTAACTACCATAACCTGCTTGAACTAGTGTTATGATTATTGCTAGACTTAGAGAAACACATATCTTTGATGTCATTGCTATTGAATGTGTGAAGATGGATGAACCCTTAATTGTGTATTGATTTATTTATTTTAACTCTTTAAACTTATGTTGAGATTTTTTTTTTTTTTTTGGTCTAAATTTCTAGTATTCAAAGTTTACTAGATTCTTACTAATCTAATTGGACTTAAACATAATTGTTTTTATATAATAAATTAGTTGAAGGCTTCACATTATGCGGATAGATTAAAATTATTTTTAGTTTTATTTTTGGAAATAGATAAAAGAAATGTTTACACACATTGTATTGCTAGAATTAAGTTATCTATTTTTGCCTATTTTTAACGAGTCATTATTCAATTTTAGCCTTAAACTTTTTTTTAACATTCTTTTTTTTTCTTTTAAAAAAAAAAAAACACAACTTCAGTATTTTTACCCACCATTTTTCTTGTTAAAAGCATTCTTTGACCTATTTAAAGATATCTGCATTAGTTAACGAGAGATATAAAAAGGACAACGATAGGTGTTGAAGCTGCACAACAAATGTTTTTTAGGGCTAATTTTTATTTCACCCGGAATACTAATTAGAAATTATTTTTAAAAATTTTTTATTTTTTTAATAATAAATTAAATTGATAAATCTAAAAATTTAAAATGAACTTGATAAATTTATTGTACTATAATTTAATCACGTCTTGTAACTAATTTATTTATTTATTATCATTATTATAATTATAAAAAAAAAAAGATAAAATGATAAAATATTACAATCAACGGTGTCCGTTGACATCGCTGATTGTGACATAAAAATATTGTCCATATAAAAATTATTAATTAATAGTAAAAAAATGAATTGGAATACCTTTATTATAAATTAATGCTTAATTTTTTTTTAGGAGACATCTATATATCGATATATGATAAGTTAAAATCTTTCACACTTGCCACGTCAATGTGGATTAAATCACTATTTATTTTTAAAAAAAAAATTACCAACTCATACAGCAAATATTAACCTTAATTTATTTTTTTTTTAATAAAGCTTTGAACTTTTTAAAAAATGATTTTTGTATTAAGATAAATGTATTTAAGAGTATTGAAATTTTTAAAATTATTATAATAAAAGAAACAAAGAATATTTTTAAAATATTTAATTTGAGAATTTGTAATGCTTTATAAATAGAAAAATTTCCTTTTTCTAACTTATTTACATAAATACACCAACTTTTAAAACTTTTCATATAAACCTCTTTTTTAAAAAAATTCAACTTTCTTTTGTATTCCTTTTTATTTTCTTCTTATTTTTCCTTCTTCCTACTACAAGAAAATGACCTTATAGAGGTAAATTCATTACCAACTCTGCCACTGTAAGTGACAGAGTTGTAAAGAAAAATAAATAAATTATCCAATGCCACCAGTTAGGATGGAAAAATTGACTAATCTACTATGATGGAGGATTCTTTTTTAGAAGAGCTCTGAGAGGAGTTGTCTTCTTTGTCAAGTGAGGAATAAAATCTCTGAGATAATTGACAATGCCAAGAACTTGTCTGATTTGTTTGACAGAAAGATTTTCTTTTGGAAATTTATCCAGTTCTGTTACAACATGAGGACCTGGAAGATACTTTCCTTCTTTGAACCTCATTCCTAGAAAATCTATTTCTGTTTGGCCAATGATCACTTTAATGGGTGAAAGCATAACACCATAATGTCGTACAAGATTAGCAAACTGTTAAAGCAGTTTCTCATGAGCTTCTATATCTGCAGAAAATAAAAGAATATCATCAATATAAACAAGAGCGATGGAGAGGATGGGCTTAAAGATCTTGATCATAGCCCGTTGGAATAGTGATGGGGCTACTTTAAGTCCAAAAGGCAGGACATTCCATTGGTAGTGTCTGTTTGGAATGCAAAAGCCCGTTTTGTATCTATCTTCCTCTTTGATTCCAAGTTGCCAGAATCCAGCCTTCGAATCAAATTTTGAAAAGATTTTTGCTCCAGCCAAAAATGTAAATAATGAGCAAATCTTTGGTAGAGGGAATTTGTCATCTCTGAGGAAGAAGTTCAAAGGCTGATAATCAATCACCAATCTCTTCTTTCGACGGACTTGTTCTGATCTCTTATTTACATAAAAAGCTTGGCATGCCCATTCTGATTTTGTGGGAACAATTAGACCTTGAGCTTCTAATTGGTTACATTCTTCAATTGCCAATTTAAGATCAGAAGGAGTCATTCCTAGATGAGTTACCTTTGTCGGGCTGACATCTTCATTTTGTTTGAAAGGTAAGGAGATGAAGAACTCCTTATTTTTCCACAATGGTGATGAACATTTCTTAAGAAACTCTATATGAGACTGAGCACTACATTCTTTCAACAAAAACTCATGAATAGTTTGAAGGTTTGGTTGAGAAACGGTTTGGCCAATAAAAAGGATGGATGAAATATTGGTGTATGGTTAAAAGTATTTCTTGAACTTAAGTCCATTGGGAAGAATTCTCAATTCTTTCATCTTCCAATAGACATCAAAGCCAATGACAATGTCTTTTCCAGGTAAAGAAGATCCAAGAATATGTGTCTAGGTGTAACAGTTGGAAAGAATTGAATCTTTATTGGGTGTCTGGTTTTAAGGCCAATTTCAAGTAATTCTCCATTGGCTGTAGAAAAATATTCAGAATGATGTTTCCAAAATTCTTCAAGCAAGGCTTTTGGGTTGAGAATGGTAGTTTTGGCTCCAGTGTCAATCAAGGCTACAAGTTTTATGGGTTTGGAATAATTGGTTGGATAAATTTGAATAAGAAACAAAGGTATTGGATGTTTTTCATGAGTTAGGGCTATCATGTCTCTATTTTCATCACTAATTAAGAACTGGTCATTCCAGGACTCTGTTTCAGAGCTGGAAATTTCTGAGTCTGTTTTTTGACCCACAGCAAAAACACATTCCGGTGAAGCTTCTTCTTCTTCTAAAAAGAGAGACTTAAGATCGACATCATTTAGGTCTACTTTAGTGATCTGCTAAATTTATTGAATCATTCGCTCAGTCTTTTTTATTTTTGAAGGGCAATTTTTCGTAAAATGACCTTTTTTCCCACAGATGTAGCATCTGTCAGTTTTCTTTTTGCCACGAAACTTTTTCTTCTTATAATACTTCCACTTCTTAAACTTAGATCTTTTTCCTTTCTTCTTCAGTTTGAAGAAGTGTTTCTTCTTCTTTGGAGGACAAACACAAACATCAGCATCTTTACATTTAATCTGCAAATCAGGCTTATCATATGAAAGTTTTTCCAAAGGATTCTTCTTACTGTCGAGATATAGTTTAATCATCTTCCTTTGGTCATATAACTGGGTATGAGCCTGAATCATTATCTAATATAAATGTCCCATTGGTAGATCTCCAACTTTATGATTTGATTGTTGAAGAATCAAAAACATTCAAGAGGCAAGGATCTCAAGAATAGAAGCCAGAAAGGCTTGCTTTAAATTAGGATTAGCAGTGCCCCCTAACAGATAAAATCTAATAGACATATTTTGAAAATGTCTTTCTAGATCTTTTCTTTGTAGTGAACAGTATTTCATCTGATAATACTCCTTTCGTGCAACTTCAAGATCATCATCCCATTTTCCTAAGAACTCATAATGCAAGAGTCCTAGAAAATCTTCTAGTGAAATGGCATCTATCAACTGAGTCCTAACATAAACATTCAGAGAGGCATACCAGTTTGCCAGCTTTCCTACCATTTTTGCAAGAAATGTTCCAATAACAATCCTGATCTCTACTCCAGGAATAAGCATTTATCTAGCTATCCATGCTCTAAACTCCAGAAATCTATTCTTGTATTATGAAGGAGGAATATCATCCAACGTAAAGTAATTTTCAGTATTTTTCTGGAAATTTATCTATGGATCTAGCTGTGGTGTTCTAGGCTATTCAAATTCTTCTTTTGGATCATCAACTTCTTCAACCTGAGGTCCTCTAGAAGATGTAGCATCATCAGCCATCAATTGGTAAGGTATTTCATAATCTGAATCAGAGTCACTTTCTGAGGATTCAGATGATGAACTTTCCTTATAAACAGATCCAATTGAAAAGCTGGACATGGCATTTTCAGCACACTTTTCCAAAAAAGAAGAGATGGGATTCATCATCATTTGAGGGCGTTTTGACTCTTTTGAGGATAAGGTTGGTGAGGCATTTTTGGGTGCTGATTCAGAGGGTGGTTTTTTAGGTTTTTAAATTTGAGAGAAATGAATTATTTTTCCTTTTTTTTTATTGTTTCATCAGAGGACTGTGTTTGAGAGGGGGTTTTTAGTGAGGATTTAAATCCTTGAAAATTTGGAGGAATATTCAAGGGAGCTGTTGGTGCAAGAAATAAAGGTTAAATGGAAGAGGTTGTGTATGGCAAACTAAGAATTGAATAAGGACTGTATAAAAGACCCAAAGGATCTAGAGAGAAAGATTTTGAGGAAGTTTATGAGGACGAATCTTCTCTCTTCTTTTTAAGATCTCTTTCAAGTTGGTCAACCTGGGCTTTTAAGTTTAAAATTTATATTTCTTTGGTTAAAGGAGGAAAGTTTGTGGGTTGGAACATACAGATTTGGGGTAAAGACTTTGGCTTTTGAATCTCGGCTGAATTTTCTTTTCTTACCCATTTCAAAGCTTGATTGTAACATGGGAGAGGAGTTGACTTAGGTTTCGGTTGGAAAGGAGGTGTTTGAGGTTTACAAGGTTCAGGTGGAGTATTTTGAATAGATTGTGGTTTGTACCAAGCAGGAGGAGAATATGATACAAGATAATCATATTTTCCTAAAGGTTGTCTCAGAGTGCAGATGCTTGAATCTCCATCTTCATATCTCCTTCTGAATTCCTTTTCACCATATTTTCCTGGAGATTTCTTTTTTTTTTCTTTTTCTTCTTATCATCATCAAAGTAGGATTTAGCATAACAATCATCACAATCATAATAATCAAAATAACAATGACCATCACGCTTAAAAGCATAAACTGGTCTTCCAGAATTATCAAAAGAGGCTACAGGAATGTTTTCTTCTGGATCCCAAGGGTTAATCATGAACTGGGTATTAAAAACTGTAAGAGTCTCTTATTTTCGCCTAAAGATTGTATCCACTTATCCATCAGATCTTTTGATATACACTGGGTCTGTACCTTGAATTGGCTCTACTGTCTCATGCAACTTCTCATAATTGGTTATCCATTTTTCTGGGAATAATTTTAACAAATCATTCCTAGAAAGTTATTTAGGAGTGTGAATACACGTGGGAGTATTATGAGAATCTGCTTTTATGAACAAAGCATTATTTTGGACACAGGGTAGTGACAAGTTGATAGCATGGTTTTGGAGATGGTAGAAAATTTGGTAGTGAAGGGTGGCTACTTTGGCTGTGGAAATTTGTTCAGTACCGAGGATCTCGAGTTGGACTTTTAAAGCTATTAAGGTGTGAGGATCAGAAAGGGCAAGATTATAATTTGGGAAAAATGTAAAAAATACTGAGCCAGCATTTAAGGATGTCTCTACAATCCCAATTACAGCATGATGATACTACTTATATCTAGAATCCAAAAAAGCAATCATAGAGAAGACAGGTTGCCCTACTCTGCCATGGTAGGAGAGTCCTAACCTTATAGCTCCAAAGTGGATTGAGTGTATCCCTGGTTAAGCCAAGTTCTCAGAAATTCTAGAGGAATTTCTAAGGTTACAAATTGTTCTGTCTGAGAGGCTGGTATGTGGTGTTGATCAAAGCTAGAGGCTTGAACATATTATTTTATAGAAGAAGTGGGTCGGTTTACAAGAGCTTTGAAGGATTGTTTCCAGTTTATTTTGGATTTTGAAAAGGCATCATAAGGGTTTAATAAGGGAAACTTTGATTCTTCAATCTTTTGATCTTCAGGAAGGTAGGTAAACTCATATAAGTAATCGATCTTTTTTTGGTGGTTTGGTTGATAGGGGGTGATAAGGTAATAGCAACAAACTTAGTTGGCAGATACTTATAATCACATTTTATAGAGGGAGTATAAGAGGGACCAGAAGAGCTTTCTGGTTCAGTCATGTTTAAGAATTCCTTCTCCTTTAGTCTTCATATGTATTATAATAATTCCACCTTATACAAAAACAAGGCTCTGATACCAATTCAGAACTTGCACAAAAAAATCTTCTGGATCTCCAAATTCCCTCCACAGGAAAAAGAATCCTTCAAATAGATGTAAGTGATCAATTTTGGGGAGCTATTCTTTTAGAAGAAGATAAAAATAAGAAAAGATGAATTTATGCACATACTAGTGGAAAATTCACAGATGGAGAATGCCATTATCACTCAACCTTCAAAGAAGTCTTAGTAGTTAAATATGGCATAAAAAAGTTCGAATTCCATCTGATTGGTCATCATTTCAAAGTTGTGATGGACTGCTCATCATTTCCAAAAATGCTTGAATTCAAAGGAAAGACTCTGCCTCATCCTCAACTTCTTAGAATGAAAGAATGGTTTAGTAAGTATGACTTTGAAGTAGAACACATCAAAGGAGAAGATAACCTGCTGCCAGATCTTTTAAGCAGACCACCTATCTCATGTGAAAAACCTTTTCAGTTAAAAGTCCTTCCTCTGATATACATGTATCAAACCATTAATGCCAATTTTCTTGAAAAAGGAATTCCTCCATCCTTACCATCACACATTTCCATGACCACCCTTAACCAAGAAGCCAAAACTCAAATTTTTGAACTTCAATCCAGACTAATTAGAAATTATGGGATAGATTTCTTTTACATATTAGGATTTCATCCTATTTATCCTTTTACCTGTATTTTCAGCTTCTTAAACCAAAGTCCTAAAAACCAGTTTTATTGGCCTCCTGAATTAATCATGTTTTGGTATCTTTTTCATTTATACTGGATTTCATTCGACCTTTAACCATTAAAGCTAGCAAGGTATATCAGTCTGCTTAAGAAGAATGAAAGTCTGAATCCACATTTGTTAACTTTTCCCAAATGGTTTTAGAATTTGTCAAGATGGAAATCCTATTTGACGAATAAGGCTTATACTCAATAGGTGGCACCTCCTCTCGAATGTCATACTGTCATCACCCTCAAAAGAAATTTCTTCAAAGCTAAAGGTGTTTTTACTAATGTACTATGCTTTAATATCTATGGGACCTGTAGACACTCAATGATACACTATATTACCATAGATACCATAGATTCTTCACCATAGAGAGAGTTTTAGAGACACATGTTCGAGAAAATGGTATTATCTCAAAAAAGATATGGCCAAAGATATCTGAAGATGCCCCATGGGAAATATTTCCCTCTGATTATGGAAGACAGATGTTGGCAGACAAAGAGTATTGGGAAAAGACACAAAGGACTACATCTATTCCATCTCGCATGTAAATAGATGATCCTTATCAAGCCAGCTCATCAGCAAAACATCCTTATCAAACCAGCTCACCAACATAACATCCTTATTAAGCCAGCTCATCAGCAGAACATCCTTATCAAACCAGCTCACCAGCAGAACATCCTTATCAAGCCAGCTCATCTGCAGAATAGATATGGTTAAACTCTTTTAAATCAAACAATTCAGAGGACCCCGTATGCCATTAGCAGGACATTCACAGGATCCTGATGAAGACAGTCTCTTTTATAATAGTGAAGACAGTACTAAATATAAGAATCAATCTCCAAGTCACGAGCTAATTTATCACAAGTGGTTGTAATTTAAAGCTACTTAATCTTTGTATTTACTTTTATCAGTGGACTTCTATCCACATTTGTCTATTTTCTTTTATTAGTGGACGTCTATCCACATTTGTCTGTTTGTCTTTTATCAGTGGATGTCTATCCACATTTATCTATTTTTGTGTTAGGGCCTTCTTGTATCTCAACTCCTTCTCTATATAAGGAGCCTTCTATCTCAGTTAGAGGTAGAACCCCTCTTGTGAAATTTTCAGAAGCTAAATAAACAATGACCTTCTAAAAATCTCTCTTCTTCTCTAGTAGTCAGATTATGAATTATAATCGTTCCACCTATCTAAATTAAGGAGTATGCTCTGTACTTGCCTGTATGAAGGATCTGGTACATCAGAAACTTAATTAAGAAAATGATCCAGTTACCAACTCTGTTAAGATTATAATTTATGGTTATATAGATTATAAAAAGGGGATAGACTGTCTGGCCGGAAATTGGTTATGTGATGTTGTAAGTACGGTTTTGGCTAGTCCATGATATAATCTGTATAGTCATGAAATATAATTTTAATGGAGCTCTGAAAAATTGGAATCAGACCCTTATTTTTGCTTCATATGTCACATCACTAAAAACCACCATAAACAAGTCATTATTTTTTTCAACCATAAACTTGGAAATTTTTTTTTCAAAAGCACCATAAATGAAAATTTGTTTTGTTTTGTATTTTTTTTTTTGTAATAAATTGGCAAGAGCCCTATTTTTTAAACTTTATTATTCTTTTTTTTTGTCAGGTACTTCTTCTTTTTTTCTAATTATTTTATGATTGATGTTAGGTTGTTGTCTATGTTTCATGCTTGTCTTAAGTTGTTTTTTAATTATATATTTGTTGTTGTTGTTGAGTTATTATTAGGTTGTTGTAAAGTTTTTTGTTATGGTTGTTTTTGGTTGTCGAAGGGTTATTGTTGATTTGTTAAGTGTTCTTGCTATTTTGTCATTGTTGAAGGGTTTTTGTCAGGTTATTTTGATTTTTTTAGCTTATAAGGTTTGTTATTTTATTTTATTATTTTTTTTTGGTAGTTGTTGCTATTTTTTTATTGTTGAAGATGTTGTGCGGTTGTGTTATGTTTTGTTGTTGTTTTGAAGTTGTGTTTGCTGTTGTTGCTGTTTTTGCTTATTTCTTGTTGCTTGTAGTTGTTATTTTTTGGTTGTTTTAGGATTGTTGTGGAGTTATTGCTATTTTTGGTTGTTTTATTATTGTTGTGAGGTTGTTCTTCATTTTTCTATTGTTTGTTTTGTTGTTATTTAGTTGTTTTAGTTATTTTAGTTATTGTTTAGAAGGTTGAAATATGATTGTTGTGTGGCTGATATCGCTACATTTTAGAACCACAACAAAAGACTTGTTTTTTGTTTTTGTAAATGTGATTTACCACTATTTCATAGAAAATTCAGCAACAATCATTTTTTGAAATATGTAGGATTGTGTATTTTTATAGAAATTTATATAAAATTGATAAAGGAAGAGAAAAATATAGATTTAAAAGAATAAAATGCTTTTCTTATTGTTTTGATACGTACCTCGAATGTCTCTATTTTTTTATATTGATCTCTGTTTCTATTTCAATAGTTGTATTTGCCAGAAATTTAAAGATTTGTTGCAGATATCATTATTGTTTGGTAAATATTTTCATCTTGATTTGATGTTGATATGGTTATTATTTGGTGAAAATGATTAATATTAGCTATAGAAGGTTTTGGTTGATTTGTAGAGGTTTTTAA
This sequence comes from Mallotus nudiflorus, assembly GCA_947683625.1. NCBI lineage: Eukaryota > Viridiplantae > Streptophyta > Magnoliopsida > Malpighiales > Euphorbiaceae > Mallotus > Mallotus nudiflorus. The sequence continues at coordinate 3,148,953 of CANTUR010000509.1, read as the reverse complement.
TTTTGATTAGAGAAGTATAAAAAAATTGCAATTTCATTTTTAAAGGGGAGAAAATTGAGGATCGTGTTTTGGTGTTCGCAAAGGGCTGTATTTAAAAAAAAAACTATAGAATTTGTTTAAAAAAAACAAATTTATAGAAAAATTAGTTTTGAAGAAAAAGTTAACTATAATTTTGAAAATATTTTACATTTTTTAGTTATTTTTGAAAAAATTCCAATATTGTAGAGGTTGAAATAAGAGAATTAATGATCCTCCATTTTTTACACTAAAAAAAATTAATAATAAGACTTTAACATGTTATCTGTGAGATCAAGCCGGATCAAATAAAAAAAAAAAAAAAACGTGATGCCCTGAGGTGAGTATATTATCTGTCGTTTCAAACGCAGAATTATTTATATATTATTACACACCAAATTAATATCTTGGCAAGCAACAACAAACATGGTGGATGAGATTAACAACTTCTTTAACAAGTGGAGCTTTAAAAAAAGCATAACGTAAAATAATTATAGTGTTTATATATATATATATACTTTCTTTCGAAATAAACTACTGTACTTTATTTTGAAAATTTTGTGTAAATTTACAAAAAAAAAATGTGAAAAAATATATTTTTTGGTTTTGTGAACTAAAATCATGTTCTATAAATATAAAAATTATTGCGTTTTTTCGTTATAACTTATTGTATTTTGCATTAAATTGTCACACTATAGAAAAATAAATCACTTTTAATGAAATTAATATGATTTTTACATAAAATTATTTTTAATTAATGAAAAATAATGATAGTTCACGAAAATATACAAGTTACAATAAAAAAAAATTAAATTTTACATTTAGGAAATATAGTGATATTTCACCCAAAAAAAAATATTCTTTTTATATTTTTTCTAAATGATGTCCCATATACATATTCCTATTATGACAAAGGTTAATTGTCCTAAACAAGGATTACTTGTAGAAAAAGAATATTCAATCCAAATAGGAAAAGAGTCCCTAATGAAGAAGACTGCTAGATTGGAAAATACCTTGCAAAAGGCACAAGGCCTAGACAAATTAGGATTCCTAATACTCTCAAGTTTGAGCATCACTAGCTCTATAAATACTTTTCATCTTCCTCTTTCTTATTCATTCTATTCTTTGCTTATTGTTCTTTTGATCTCTCTAAACTCTCTCTCTCTCTCTACCATCTCTGACTTAACCATCGGAGGGTTTGCAAGAATTCTCCCCACTTCTCACCTTACTCTTTATTGATTGCTTACTTGTAGGAGTTATAAATTTTGGAAACAAGTTATTAAGTGGTGTCATCTATAGAAATCTCTTGAGTTTAAGCCATTGTTATCTACCAATTCACATCATGGCCTCTAGTCTAAGCACAACTTCGGTTACTCAAATCAACCTGTCAATCCCACCAATCAATTTATCAACCCCCATCCCACCCATTAATCAATATGCTCATATTCCTCTAATTAATCTGTTAGCACCTCTTTAACATATTAGACCTTCATCCTAAATTCTAATTGATACATATACACCACTTAGCATTACTTAAGGATGTGCAACTCCGAGAGCTAATTTCCCTTATTATGCTCCTTTGCAACATACTAGCAAACCCATACCTTTCCCTAACTTTCCAGGCACTCCTACCACAAACACTGTAACCTGAACACTCAACCTACCTCTATCAAATAGAGAAGCAATGATAAAAAATATCCAAGCCCAAATGACACTAATGCAACAACAACTGAATGCTTTAATTCAAAACAACAACCCCGAAGCAGCTAATCTAGAGAATAATATGATAATACCACTAGTAGTAACTCAAAGCATACTTGGCGAAAGTAAATAAGCTCAAAAAGATCTATAAGGAGAGTCTAGAATGAGTATTCCATCCTTAGATGATTCAAAGATAGCTCATAAGGTTGAGGAAGTAATGCAAAAAGCTCGTACTAGTCCACGCACGAAGGACAAATGCATTTTGGACAGGGCAACACCCTTTGTGAGCATAATAGTCAAGACAGAGATCTCATCTAAATTCAAACTACCTAAGTTAGATCAATACGATGGTACTAGAGCCAATCAACCACATATCATTTTTTAAAACTAAGATGATGCTTCAGAATGTGAATGATACAATTATGTGCCGAGTTTTTCCTAACATGCTCACCAAGACTGCTCAGAGATGGTTTCATCAACTTCCTAAGAACTTTATTTCATCCTTTGAAGAATTGGTTAAAACATTCATATCACGACCTAAACCGAGAGTCATGAACGGCACTAAAGAACGAGAATTCTTTCAAATTTGAAAGCTGTAGCAAACCTTAAAAATAAAAAGCATGCAATAAATAAATAAAAATAAACTAGAATTAAAATCTTAAATCGATATAAAAATAAATACTTATATCATATCATAAAATACAAATATTTCATACAATATTCAGAGAAAGGTATATGACATGAGAACAACATTCTACAGATACAAAGTTCTACTACTATTGCAGTTTTCTAGAATATAAAAAAAGTTAGATAAGAAATTTACATAAACTAGCTGGGGCTAAAGAAGTCTAGTGTATGGGCTTACTACTGAGGTCTGAAGACGAAGAATCTCCTGAAAAATAAAATACAATTGAGGGGAGTTAGACCTCACTGAGTGAATTGTTATATTATATATACATGCACCTCCTAATGTATGCAATCAAGCATCAGTATATATAATAAATATATACAGGCATTTCACACAGTGCTGAAATCACTTTCATATATAATAAATGCTGAAAAATGTTTATTTTAATGAAGGATCAGATAGAACCCTAATTATACGCACCTTTAATAAAAAAATATCTCTCTAGCCATACAGGCTCACTTAATTCCACATTAATTCTCTTATTCCATTTTGGATAGTAGACTGGCCCCCAGACACTAAGTTAACCAAACTCCAGAAGTCTCACTATTAATGTGACTAGCCCTGAGACACTAGGTCAACCGAGCTCCCGCAATCACACTACTCAATCACATCAATCTCAAAATCAATCAATCAAATAAATTTCACTTAAAGTGATTTATAATTCAACCCTAAAAATATATCGCACCAATACATATACGGTCCTAGTGCTGCCCACTAGGTAGCATGTTCTATTGATATCCTTCAAGTAAAATTGAATATACACGTGGAAAATAAATAATGTATAATTAAACATAATAACAAAATAAACCATATATATACCGAGAATATACTAAATATATTTCAAGTATATATAAGCTACATATAACAAAAATCAACCATAAATATACCAAATATAAACCATGAATATACTAAAAATATTCTAAGTGTGTATTGAAAATATAACAAGCATATATGTTGAAATATACTAAAAATATGATGAAAAAATACCTAACATATACTAAAGCATTTAATAAAACAATTCATGTATAATGCATATTAAAAAAAACATGAATACTCAATATCATGTTAGTATGAGCTGTCACTTAGGATTGATTCTAATTTCAGTCAATTAGTCCCTAACATCATGTATCACCATTATCTCAGCCTAGACTCATATATATAGTTGTTTCTTTCCATAGTTAGCAGCCTTGTATCTATTAAAATACAGAAACTTATATTCAGTAATAGTATCGAATAATAAAAAAATAACCAAAATACCATTTTCACATGGTATCAGAGCACTAGTCTCTAGGACCTTTTTTTTGTGGAAAAATGAGAGATCATACTCCTTCAATAGGAAGTTCCCAAGCAGACTCATCTATGCTTGAGGATATAACATCCAAGATATCATAGATGTTGAGTCAGACACTAACTCCAATGATCCATGAACCTATTGCTATACCAATTGGCATCAAACTGGATGATACGAACTATGGACTTTGGTCCCAAGTTGTAGAGATGTATATCTCTAGAAAAGACAAGTGGGGATACATAAATGGAGATCTTCCACAACCATCAGAAATAGACCCAAATTTCAAAAAATGGAGGACTGAAAATGCGATGGTAAAGGGATGGCTAATTAATTATATGGATCTGAAACTAATTGGAAGCCATATTAGATTTCCAACGGCAAAGGCAATATGGGAAGCTATTGCAACAACATATTCTGACGGCATTGACACCTCACAAGTCTATAATCTCAAGAGAAAAGTGACATGACTCAAACAAGGTGGGGGACCAATTGAGACATATTACAACACTCTTCAAGGCCTTTAAAGAGAAATTGATTTTTGGCATCTAAATCCTATACGGTGTGAAGCTGATATACAAAAATATAACTCTATGATTTAAGAAAACAGGGTTTATACATTTCTGGATGGATTTGATGATCGTTTGGATAAGATTCGAGCTGATGTACTTCAACTCCAACCTTTTTCGATAATTGAACAAGCTTACGCCCATGTTAATCGGGAAGACCTGAGACAAATGGTAATGTTATCAAAAGAAGAGACCATATCCAACATGGCAATGATATTAAAGGGAGGACTAAAATCACAACAGCAACCTTTACTTTAGGTAATATCAAGCAATTCAACGAAGCCAAAGAACCGAGCTGATGAAGGAGGCTGCACATACTGTGGGAATATGAAGCACACTAAAGACACCTGTTTCAAGCTTCATGGATATCCAGACTGGTGGCATTAACTTAAGGTAAAGAAAAAGCGTGATGGTGGACGTGTTGCACTTGTTAATATTGAAAGCAATACCCCAAATGAACCTCAATTCTCTCTTGTACCTCAAAATGAATCTTTACCAACTGTAGCAAATTGTTCTTTAGCTCATAATGAATTAGGTAATTTGAGTTGGATTATTGATTTAGGGGCAACTGATCACAATAAGATTTTACTAAAATAACTCAACCCAAGTGAAAACATATTACTAATGCAAATGGTGTCCAATATCCAGTTACAAGGGTTGGAAGAGTGGCCTTCTCATCTGCTCTTTCTTTATCAAATACTCTACTTGTTCCTGCTCTTTCAAATAAATTGTTATCGATAGGACAAGCTACCGAAGAATTCAACTATTGTGCACTAATCTATCCTAAATTTTGCTTGTTTCAGGATATTCTCACAAAGGAGATTATTGGTCGTGGTACTAAACGAGAAGGGTTGTACTACATGGATGACTTCAATATTGGTCGGGCAAATAATGTTGGTCAAAATGGTGATAAAGAACGGGAAGTTTGGTTATGGCATTATAGATTGGGACACCCATCATTTCCCTACTTAAGACACTTGTTTCCAAGTTTGTTCTCCAACTTAGATGATACAATTTTTAAATGTAAAACTTGCATTTTAGCTAAAAGTCATCAAGTCTCTTATCCAATAAATTCAAAAAGATGTGAGACACTATTTATGTTAATCCATTATAATGTTTGGGGACCAACCCCTATCTCAATTTCTTCAGGCATTAGATGGTTTGTGATTTTTGTGGATGATTGCACATATATGACTTGGCTATACTTGATGAAAAATAAAAATGAGGTAGCAGGAATTTTTCAAGTTTTTCATGCTATTATACAGACTCAATTTTCTACCAAACTTCAGATCTTTCATTCAGGTAATGGAGGAGAATTTGACAACAAGGAAATGTAGGACAATTTTCAAACACATGGGATACACCATGAGGCAACATGTTCCCAAACACCAAAATAAAAATGGTGTTACGAAAAGGAAGAATAGAAATCTTCTAGAGACCACTCGGGCTATCTTAATTACAGCGAATGCACCTCAACGGTATTAGACAGATGCAGTTATGACTGTTGTTTACTTATTGAATTGAATGCCTTCTAGAGTATTAAATTTCAAGACCCCATTACAAGCTCTTGCACATCATGTGCCACTTCCTTCGGTTCTTATATTGTCTCCAAAAATATTCAGATGTGTAGCATATGTTCATCTCCACAAAAATCAGAGAACAAAACTTGATCCATGTATAGTTCGCTGCATCTTCTTGGGCTATGCCACACATAAAAAGGGCTACCGATGTTACGATCCTACGACTAGGTGTCTTTATGTCACCATGGATGTCACTTTCTTTGAAACATAATATTTTTTTCAGCACCAAGTTCCAATTCTTCTCCTCAAGGGGAGATGACCGATGAAGAACAGAATAAGAATAACTAGGAAAATTGGCCATGTTTTCAAGAAAATATGGAGATGGTTAGAACTGAAAGTGTAGAATTGTCTACAACTAAAGAAATGCCTCCAACAACGCAAAATGGAAAAAGTGATGAAAAAGAGAATGGGCAAGAACAGGAGCAGCCTCTTCTTGATTTAGTACCAACCAACCAGCCTCCTGAGAATAATCTTGATCAGGTACAATCTTCAAGTCCCTCTTGTAATAATATTAAAGATACTTCTATTGGATACAACTTACCTTTCAGGTATAATCGTGGCAAGCCACCAAGTCGATATTCACCAGATCATAAGGAGGGGAGAAGTAAGTATCCAACTGCTAATCATGTTAGTACCAAAAAACTATCACAACCTCTAAAGACCTTTGTGCACAAGATTTCCTCTAAGCACATTCCAAATACAGTGCAAGAAGCTTTGAATGAGCCCAAATGGACCCAAGTAATCCATCAAGAAATGAGCTCTAGAGAAGAACAATACCTGGAAACTCGTTCCTCTACCCGAAGGGAAGAAAGTGGTAGGATGCAAATGGGTTTTCTCAATCAAATACAAGGTTGATGGCACAATTGATAGGTAAAAGGTGAGACTCATTATGAAAAGGTACACACAATCATATGGCATAGATTATTAAGAAACATTTTCACCAGTGGCAAAATCAAACACAGTCAGGGTACTGTTATTAATCGCTATAAACTTGGACTGGTCACTTCATCAATTTGATGTGAAAAATGTGTTCCTTCATGGGAATCTTGATGAATAAGTATACATGGATGTTCCACCAGGCTTTGTTGCTTCTTAAAATGTGGTGTGTAGGTTACAGAGGGCGTTATACGGTCTAAAATAGTCACCAAAGGCTTGGTTTGGACGATTTACTTTGGCCATGAAGAGATGTGGTTTCAAGCAAAGCAATTTAGATCATACCTTATTCTTAAAAGCATTAAAGAGAGTTGGTAACTGCTCTCTTGATCTATGTCGATGATATGATAATCACAGGAAATGATGACGAAGAAATTGCAAGCCTCCAAGAACATTTAGCAAGAGAATTCGAGATGAAAGATCTTGGAGGCCTTAATTATTTTTTGGGAATTGAAGTGGCTCAATCAAGTCAAGGGATATTTCTCTCATAAAGAAAATATATTCTTAACCTGTTAGCTGAAACAGGGATGCTTGACTACAAACCTGTAGACACACCAATAGTCCAAAATCACAAGTTAGGAGAATACCCATACCAGATACCTACCAACAAAGAAAGATACTAGCATCTTGTAGGGAAGTTGATTTATCTATCACACTTAAGGCTGGACATTGCTTATGCTGTGAGTTTGGTAAGTCAGTTTATGCATAATCCAAGTGAAGAACACATGGAATTTGTAGTTCAGATTCTTCGATATTTAAAATCATCTCCAGGGAGAGGGATCATGTTTAGGAAGCATAATCACTTGGATATTGATGGTTACACTGATGCAGATTGGGTTGGCAGCATCACAGATAAAAGATCCACATCTGGGTATTTCACCTTTGTTAGAGGTAACTTGGTCACTTGGAGAAGTAAGAAGCAGAAAGTGGTTGCATTATCTAATGCAGAGGCTAAATTTTGTGGCATGGCTAAAGGACTTTGTGAACTTCTTTGGTTAAGGGAACTATTAAAAGAAATTGGTCACTCATCTGTATCAACTATTAGATTATTTTGTGACAATAAAGCAACTATAGAAATTGCATAAAATCCAGTCCAACATGACAGGACCAAACATATTGAAGTAGACCGACATTTTATCAAAGAAAAGCTTGAGGCAAAGATAGTTCAATTCCCATTCATAAGATCAGAAGAGCAGTTGGTAGATATCCTTACAAAAGTTATTTCAAGTAAGGTATTTTGTAGTTCTCTAGATAAGTTGGGCATCGAAGACATCCATGCTCCAACTTAAAGGGGAGTGTTAGCATGAGCTGTCACTTAGGATTCATTCTGATTTCAGTCAATCAGTCCCTAAAATCATGTATCACCATTATCTCAGCCTAGACTCATGTATATAGCTGTTTCTTTCCATAGTTAGCAGCCTTGTATCTATTATAAATACAGAAACTTGTATTCAGTAATAGTATCGAATAATAAAAAAAATAACCAAAATACCATTTCACATATCATGCATCCTATATGCAATGTATATATAAAATAATAACTTATAATTCTGCGCTCCTCGAGACTAGCTCAATGGGTCCGGTCCAATAGGCCTCGATTTTGGTGCAACTAGAAAATAAATGTAATAACCAATTAGAATAAATTCCTAACTTATACTTCTAAAAGAGACTCAATCTAGGAATACAAAAACTCAGACAAATATAAAAATTCAAAATCGAACCGATGTCACATTTTATGAGATTTCTACCAAAAATTCGGTAGAACTTCATCTGTAAAACGGACATCTCTTTACTAAAAAGAAGAGTTGATCCTGCAAGAAAAATGTACTTCTAACACATATTGCACAACACCTCGGGTTAGAACCTCGAACTGCATAATTTCCTAACCGAGGTTCACAATTCACTAAAACGACAAATAAAATAATAAATATACTAAAAATCATTAAATTCCATAAATATCCTCAAAATACCAAAATATAATATATTTAAACATTAAATCACTAAATACAATTATTTTCACAATAATTAAATAAAAACCTCAAATAATAATATAATATTAATAAAAATCCAATTTTTTAGTAATTCAACATAAAATAATAAAAATTCACTTTTATTTATTCAAATAGCTTAAATATGTATTAAAAGTAATTGAAATCCATTTAATCACCAAAATAGTAAATAATATATTATTTGAATATAATTTTTGAAAATTAGAATTAATTAGTTAAAAATAGTAAATAATATATAAAAATCATTTTAATACCCTAAATAATTCCAAAATCATCTAAAACATATTATTTAACTATAATTTTCACAAAATTACACAATTAACTCAATAATACAAAATAAACAAAGTATAATTAATATTCTCAAAAATTATATAAATTCACCAAAAATTATTTTAAATATTCTAAAATTATTAACTCAAATTACTAACATAAATTCAACTCAATTCTCATTAAAGTTAATTAATTAACATAATTATCAAAAATTCAATATTTAATATTAAGATAATAAAAAATTAACCAAAATTCAAATTAATTCAAAAAATTCATAAAAAATATATATGAGAAGCTTAAGCTACCACAATCAACATTTCTTAAGCAAGTTTACAAGAATCAAACATAATCAAGTTCAAAAAAAATTAAAAACCCTAAAACACATAAACAAAAATTGAAGATATCTAAAAATCTAGAGGATTTGAGCTCAAATAGAGCTCGGAAATGGACTCACCAAAGGAAAAGCTTTTGAAAGAGTCCGATCTGACAAGCTGGGGTGGTTGGAAGGTCATCGGTGTGAGGAAGCTTTTATTATCATAGTTCGAGCAATGGCAGGCAGCTGTACTGGTAGCGAGGAGGTGGAGGAAAAAGGGAGGAGTTGATGGCGGCCGGTGGTTGAGGTTGGGGCGGTCAGACGTGGGCTGGCAAAGACACAGTGAGAAGAAGAAGAAAGAAAGAAAGAAAAAAAAAAGAGGGAGGTGTTGACCCGATAATGTTTTTGCCTTTTTTTTTATTAAATTATGAAATTACCAAGATGCCCTTCACTCAAATTTAATAATAATAATAATAATAATAATAATAATAATAATAATAACAATAGTGATAATGTTAACAATAATAATACTAATAATAATATTAATAACAATGATAATAATAATAATAATAATAATAATAATAATAATTTTAATACAATTAAGTATTAAAATTCCCCATGTAAAATAAATTATTTTACGTAAACAATTCTCTTAAAATAAAATATGAAAATAATATTAGTAATTATCAACAATAATATACAAAGAAAAATTAAAATTATTAACACTGCATATCTCAAAATAATATTATTTAATTTAAAATATAGAGTCATTACAATCTCCCTTCCTTATAAGAATTCGTCCTCGAATTCAAAGAAAAAGAATAGAAACAAGAGTCATCGAGGAAAGAGATCAAGATAAGAAGCTTGCATTTATGCTTCAATCTCCCAAGTATGCTCTTTCACGTTGTTGCTTTGCCACAATACCTTGACCAACGAAATCTGCTTCAAACGCAACTGATGAACTTGATAGTCAACAATTGTAATAGGTTCCTCCTTGAATGTCAGGTCTTCATTCACTTCCACACTATTAGGTTGCAACACTTGCGAAGAGTCTGAAATATACTCCCTCAACATTGAGATCTAGAACATTAGATGCACTTAAGACAAACTTAGAGGCAAAGCCAACCGATATGCAACCATGCCCACTCTCTCTAGAATCTCGAATAGTCCAATATATCTTAGTGGTAGTTTACCCTTCTCGCCAAATCTCATCACACCCTTCATCAAAGACACCTTCACGAATATATAGTCTCCAACCTAGAATTCCACATCTCTATGTCTCGGATCCACATAGCTCTTTTGTCTGCTAACTGCAGTCTTTAATCTCCTTTTAATCACAATAACCTTCTTAATGGCATCCTAAACCATCTCAGGTCCAGTCAAAGCTCTCTCCCTAATCTCATCCCAACTCAGAGGGGATCTACACTTCCTTCCATATAAAGCCTAATATGGTGCTATCCTAATACTGTTATGGTGGCTGTTATTATATGCAAACTCTATAAGTAGTACATGATCATCCCAACTACCTCCCAGATCCAATACACACATCCTCAACATATTTTCAAGTGTTTAGATCGTCCTCTCAGATTGACCATTTATTTGAGGGTGAAAAGTAGTATTGAAATCAAGCCTGGTGCCCATCGCTTATTGCAACTTCTGCTAAAAATGAGAGGTAAACACTGACCCTCTATCAGATACAATGGACATAGGTACTCTGTGAAGGCACACAATATGCTTAACATACAACTTTGCCATTATAAATACAAAATAAGTGGCTTTTACAGGCAAAAAAATGAGTAAACTTAGTCAACCTATTTACAATCACTCAGATGGAATCATATCCATCCTTAGAATGAAGCAACCCAACCACAAAATACATAGCAATTCTCTCCCATTTCCACTCAGGAATAGGAAGTGGTTGAAGCTTCCCATAAGGCTTATGATGTTCAGCTTTCACTTACTAACACGTCAAGCACTTAGCAAAAAAATCAGCTACATCCTTCTTCAGTCTATCCCACTAGGACAAGTCTCTGATACTATGGTACATATTAGTGACACCTAGATGTATGCTGTAGGTTATAGAATGTGCATCCTTAATGATTTCTTCTCTTAAATTATCCTCATTATGAATGCACAACCTACCACTGATCCACAAAATACCTTCCTCATCATGTGAAGTCAGTGAACTTCCCTATATGAATATTCTCTACAAGCTCTGCTAGAATAGGATCTCGGCCCTAACCTACCTTAATCCTATCTCTCAGCACAAATTGAACTCTAAACTGAGCAAATAGTCCACCAGATCTACTCATCTTTATCATCAGACCTTGATCCTTTAACTACTGCAACTCTTGGATCAACAATCTCCTCTCCACACTAATGTGAGCAAGACTACTTGAGGACTTCCTACTCAAGGCATCTGCTTCTACATTAACCTTACCTAGATGATAAAGGATCTCACAGTCATAGTCCTTCAGGAGTTCTAACCATCTCCTCTACCTCAGATTCAAATCTCTCTGCTAAAAAATGTACGTAAGGCTCTTGTGATATGTGAAAATCTCATAAGTCACCCCGTACAGATAATGTCTCTAAATCTTGAGAGCAAATATCCCTACAGCCATCTCTAGGTCATGAGTAGGATAATTCTATTCATACTTCTTCAACTGCCTTGAAGCATAAGCTATCACCCTACCATTTTGCATCAACACATAACCTAGGCCAACTCTAAAGGTATCACAATATATAGTGAACTAATCTACTCCATTAGGCAAAGCCAAAATTGGAGCTGTGGTCAACTTCTCCTTCAGCAACTGGAAACTATTCTCACAAGCATCTGACTACTCAAACTTCACATTCTTCTAAGTCAAGCGAGTCATAGGAGCTGCAATTCTGGAAAAATCCTACACAAATCTCCTATAATACCTAGCTAAACCTAAAAAACTATGAATCTCAATGACTATCATCAGTCTAGGCCACTCAGACACTACCTTAATCTTATATGGATCAACCTGAATACCATCTTTAGACACCATATGTCCAAGGAATGTAAAACTCTCCAACTAGAAATCACACTTCGAGAATTTACCATAAAGTTGATATTCTCTCAGTGTCGACAGTACAGTCCTCAAGTGAAATACATGCTTTTATATACTCTTTGAATATACTAGTATATCATTAATGAAGACTACCACAAACTGATCTATAAATGGTTTGAATACCCTGTTCATCAAATCCATAAAAGTAGTTGGTATATTAGTTAACCCAAATGACATCACCACAAACTCATAGTGGCCATATCGAGTGCGGAATGTCATTTTAGGAACATTGGCTTTACTGATATGCAATTGATGATAACCTGACCTTAAATCAATCTTAGAAAAGAATTGTGCACCCTGAAGTTGATCAAACAAGTCATCTATCCTCAGGAGAGGATACTTGTTCTTCATTATCACCTTATTCAGCTCTCTATAATCTATGCATAGTCTCAGGGTACCATCCTTCTTCCTTACAAATAGGACTAGCACACTCCAAGGAGAAACACTAGGTCTGATAAAACCCTTATCCAGTAATTCCTACAACTACTGCTTTAACTCTTTCAACTCTGCAGGAGCCATTCTATAGGGCGACATCAAAATCGGAGTAGTGCTTAGAACCATATCTGTACAGAACTCAATCTCTCTATGAGATGGTAAACTTGACAACTCCTTAGGAAAAACATCAAGAAACTCACAGGCAATAGGAACATCTATGAGTGATAACTTCTCCACTGAAGTATCCCTTACTAATGCAAAATATCCCTGACAACCCTTCCTCAGCATCTTCCTAGCCGTGATAGTAGAGATGAGATTCTAAGGTGCATAACTCTTATCACCCACAAACTGAAACTCTTGTTTATCACGAATTCTAAAAATCACCTATTTACCATGACAATCCACAATGGCATAGTGCTGAGACAACCAATCCATATCCAAAATCACATTGAATTCCATCACATCTAATAATACCAATTCTGTTGGCAATTCTCTACCTTCAACCAACATTGGAAAACCAAAAAGAATAACGTCGACGTCCAATGAATTGCTTAGAGCAATGGCGATAGACAAAGAAAAAGCCATCCTCGAAGCTTGCCAACACAACTTCGAAGGAAAAATAGGAGATACAAAGGAATGTGTGGCACCCGGATCAAACAAAACCCAAGCATCTAAGAAACAAATAGGAATAATACCTGCAATGACGACATTAGATGCCTGAGCATCCTGTTGAGTGAGGTTGAAAACCCTGGCCTAACCTCGACCTCCCTGCTGACTAGTAATAGCCTGGCCAAAACATCTGACACCTCTTCTAGTACCTCTACCACGTCCTTGCTGAGCAATAATTTAGGTTAAACTCGAGTGCTGAGCTGGAGGCAACTAAAAAGGAACTGGTGCTGCACTAGCAATCGACTGCTATGAAAACTGTAAAACTGTTGTGGCTGATAAGCAGAATATGGACATGATCTAGCAAAATGTCCCATCTATTTGCATAAAAAACACATTAGTGGTGCCTTATAATAGGGTGCTTGATGGACTCTACCACACATCTGGTACATACTGGCTGCTGACCCAGAACTCTGACCACTATTGCTTCTAGAAGCACCTGACCCAAATCTAATCAATCTACACTATCCCCCACAGCCATGTCTACTACTCCTATGCACTCTCTGATGCTGCCTCTGGCACTGATGCACTGAGCCTCTCTGTTGACTACTCAAACCAATTTGAAAGGTCGAATGCATAGTAGTCTAAAATTCTCCTGATTGAATGCCTAATTGGTAATAATTAGGCATAGCTCCTTACCTAATTAATCTCTGATCAATCTCCTTGGCCAACTATATCACTGACTCCAAAGTAAGGCCCACAGTAGGCATTCCAACAAACGCAGAACCCAAACCAGTGACTTACATAGTAACCATAAAAGACTAATCTCTCATAAGGTCCTCTGCATATTTGCCAAGTCAAAGAAACTCTCTAATGCAGTCCTTGATAGATCTGTCACCTCTGGTGATGCTCATCAACTGAAATCTATAACTCATCCGGAGTGGCTCTAGGCAGAATCTCCTCATGAATATCTCTCTAAACTGAGTCTAGGTCATCACTGAATCATCTGAATGAACCAATCCAGGGCTGGTCCCTATATTGACAACTCGACGATCATGATCCACTAGTACTTAGTGGGAGCAATCCGAGTCCTCGCCTCAATCACATGTAGGAAATCTAATGGATCTGGCATCCCATCAAAAGCTATCCTACCAACTCTGGCATATAGAATAGTGTTACCTTAGGGTTAGATGTACCCTACTGATAGGCAGGTTGAATCGGTAGTGCAATTGGAGGTATCACAGCTTCCTCGTATTCTGGCTCTACAGGTTCCTCATCCTATAGCTCATGCTGTCTATAGTGACCTGCCACTCCTCAAGGTCTACCTTGACCTCTGCCCCTCATCGGCGGCTCAGGAGGTAAAACCTTATCCTGAAAGGACTCATCATCTTCAGCCTCAATGATTGATGGAGTGACACACGCTCGCTTCCTCATTCTAAAAAGACAAAGGTAAAGGAATTCAGACAAAACAAACAATCTAAGGATTACGAGGAATACTAAATTAAGGAAAATTTATCAAAAACATACTTGAACTTAAATAACTACAGTAGTTTCAAAGAAAATACAACTCTAAAAACCTAGGTCCACAACACTAATAACCTAGGGTTTTGATACCAACTTTATCACGACTTAAACCGGGAGTCATGACTAGCACTAGGGAATGGGATTTCTTTCGAATTTGGAACCCGTAGTAAGCCTTAGAAATGAAAAGCATGCAATAAATAAATAAAAATACACCAGAATTAAAATATTAAATCAATATAAAAATAAATACTTATGTCATATCATAAAATAAAAATATTTCATACAATATTCAGAGAAAGGTTTCTGATATGAGAACAACATTCTACAGATATAAAGCTCTACTACTACTGCAATTTTCTAGAATACAATAAAAGTTAGATAAGCAATTTACATAAACTAGCTGAGGCTAAAGAAGTCCAGCGTATGGGCCTACTACTGAGGTCTAAAGATAAAGAATCTCCTGAAAAATAAAATACAACTAAGGGGAGTCAGACCTCACTGAGTGAATTATTATATTATATATACATGCACCTTTTAATATCATATACAATCAAGCATCAATATATATAATAAATATGTACAGGCATTTCACACAGATGCTAAAATCACTTTTATAAATAATAAATGTTGAAAAATGTTTATTTAATGAAGGATGGAATAGAACCTTAATTATACGCAACCTCAACCAAAAATATCTCTCTAAATGTATAGACTCACTTAATTACAAATTAATTCTCTTATTCCATTTTGGACAATAAACTGGCCATAAGATACTAAGTTAACCCAGCTCTAGCAGTCTCACAATCAATGTGACTGGCCCCGAGACACTAGGTCAATCGAGCTCTCGCAATCATATTACTCAATCACATCAATCTCAAAATCAATCAATCAAATAAGTGTCACCTCAAGTGATTTATAACTCAACCCTAAAAATCTATCGCATTAGTATGTACACAGACCTAGTGTTGCCCACTAGGTAGCACGTTCTATTGATATCCTTTAAATAAAATTGAATATACATATGGGAAATAAATAATGCATAATTAAACATAATAACATTCATAATAATGAAATAAACCGTATATATACCAAAAATATACTGAAAATATACTAAATATATTTCAAGTATGTATATGCTACATATAACCAAAATCAACTATAAATATACCAAATATAAACCATGAATATACCAAAAATATTCTAAGTGTATATTGAAAATATAACAAGCATATATGTTGAATTATACAAAAAACATACCTAACATATACTAAAACATTTAATAAAACAATTCATGTATAATGCATATTAAAAAAAAACATGAATACTAAATATCATGCATCATATATGCAATGTATATATAAAATAATAACTCACAATTTTGCACTCCTTGAGATTGACTGGACGGGCCAAGTCCAATAGGCCTCAGTTTCGATGCAACTAGAAAATAAATATAATAACCAATCCAAATAAATTCTTAACTTATACTTCTAAAAGAGACTCAATCTAAGAATACAAAAACTCAGCCAAATATGAAAATTTAGAATTAACCCGATGTAACGTTTTACAAGAATTCTATCAAAAATTCGACGGAACCTCCTCTATAAAATGGACATCTCTCTACTAAAAAGCAGAGTTAATCCTGCAAGAAAAATGCACTTCTAACACAAATTGCACAATATCTCGAGTTAGGACCCCGAACTGCACAATTTTCCAACCGAGGTTCATAATTCACCAAAAATACAAATAAAATAATAAATATACTAAAAATCATTAAATTCCATAAATATGCTAAAAATACAAAAATATAATATATTTAAACATTAAATCACTAAGTACAATTATTTTCACAATGATTAAATAAAAACCTCAAATAATAATATAATATTAATAAAAATCCAATTTTTTGATAATTCAACATAAAATAATAAAAATTCACTTTTATTTATTCAAATAGCTTAAATATGCATTAAAATTAATTAAAAATCCATTTAATCACCAAAATAGTAAATAATATATTATTTGAATACAATTTTTGAAAATTAGTATTAATTAGTTAAAAATAATAAATAATATATACAAATCATTTTAATACCCTAAATAATTCCAAAATCATCTAAAACATATTATTTAACTATAATTTTCATAAAATTACACAATTAACTCCATAATACAAAATATACATAATATAATTAATATTCTCAAAAATTATATAAAATCACCAAAAATTATTTTAATATTCTAAAATTATTAACTCAAATTACTAACATAAATTCAACTAAATTCTCATTAAAACTAATTAATTAACATAATTATAAAAAATTCAATATTTAATATTAAAATAACAAAAAATTAACCACAATTCAAATTAATTCAAAAAAAATTCAAAAAAAAAATATATGAGAAGCTTACGCTATAAAAATCAACATTTCTTAAGCAAGTTTGCAAGAATCAAACATAATTAAGTTCAAAAAAAAAATTAAAAACCCTAAAACACAAACTAAAAATTGATGATATCTAAAAATCTAGAGGATTTGAGCTTAAATGGAGCTTGGAAATGGACTCACCGAAGGAAAAACTTTCAAAAAAGTCCGGTCCGACGAGTTGGGGTGGCAGGAAGCTCACTAACGTGAGGAAGCTCCAAGTTTCGGCTTCTCTCTGTCCAACAGTTCCAACGGCGGCAAGCGGCGAGGAGGTGGAGGAGGAAGGGAGGAGTTGATGGTGGCCAGTGGTTGAGGTTGGGGCGGTTCGGTGTAGGCTGGTAGAGATACGGTGAGAAGATGATGATGATGATGATGATGATGAAAGAAAGAAAGAAAAAAAGAAAAAAAGAAAGAAAGAGGGAGGTGTTGACCCGATCCTGTTTTTGACTTTTTTTATTAAATTATAAAATTACCAAAATGCCCTTCACTCAAATTTAATAATAAAAATTATAATATTAATAACAATAATAATAACAACAATAGTGATAATGTTAACAAAAATAATACTAATAATAATATTAATAACAATGATTATGATGATGATGATGATGATAATAATAATAATAATAATAATAATAATAATAACTTTAATACAATTACGTATTAAAATTTCCCACGTAAAAGAAATTATTTTACGTAAACAATTCTCTTAAAATAAAATACACAATAATATTAGTAATTATCAACAATAATATACAAATAAAATGTAAAATTATTAACACTGCATATCTTAAAATAATATTATTTAATTTAAAATATAGGGTCATTACAATTCAGGACCTAGCTTATCACCAATGTTCCTCCTATTAAAAAATAAATGATCTTCAGATAGGCAAACAAGAAGCTAGTGAATCATTAAGGAGCTACTTGGATAGGTTCAATAAAATTGCTATGCAAATTGAGAATTTAAGTGATGAAGTAGCCATTGAGGCAATAAAGAATGGAACTAGATTAGGAAAGCTCAAAGATAAAATTATAAAAAAAGAGCCTCGCACTTTCTCTGAGGCTATATCCATAACGATAAAGCTTATTAAGCTGGATGATGATAAAAGGCTATATCGGGACGATAAAAGGCCACTTTACAAGAAAACTGAAAGAGTTTATCTAAGGAGGCCCATAGCTCCTCGCAACAAGTTTAAAAATCCAACAGAGGGATTCAAAAAAGAAACCAAAAGGTATACACCTTTAAATGCCCCAGGATCAGAAATTCGTAATATTACTCCAACCAGATGATTGAGTCCATCTAGGATGGGAGTGTAGGACAAAAGATACTATTATCAATACTATAAAGATTATAGGCACAAAACAAATGCATGTTAAGACCTCAGATGGGTAATTAAATAATTAATTAGAAATGGAAAGCTAAGTAGATTCTTAGATAATATCAGAAAGGTCCGAGATTCAAATGGTCAGAATAAAGATAAGCTAGACTAGAAGAAATCACAGAATGAGGTAGCTAGAGTCATTAATAAGATATTGCATGAGAAACACTAATTGAGAAGAAATTGAAAAGAACCCAGAAGGAGGGATGCCCGGTGTATCAACAACAGTTGGCTATCACATTCAGACCTGAGGATAGGGAACATGCTTAGCATCCTCATAATGATGCCCTAGTTATAATTGCATACATTTGAAATTATATGGTAAAGAGGATTTTAATTGATGATAGGAGTGTTATTAATGCCTTTCTTAGAAGGCATACCAAGCGATGAGAGGCTCTATCACTGATTTAAAGATCATCCAAAACCTTATCACAAGCTTTTATGGTGGTATAACCAAACCAGTGGGAGTAGTAAAGCTAGTAGTTGAACTTGGAAACTAAGAAACCAAAAACATCAAAGCTGTTAGATCCTTATTCAACATAGTAGATCTTCTACTTACTTATAATGGGATCATCGGAAGGCTAATCCTAGACAAACTTGATGTAGTCATTAGATGACTAACCATGAAAATCCCTTTAAAAGATTAAGGAATAACAACCCTCGAAGGCGAGTCCATGGCTAAATAGTGTTATCATTTGGCTATCAAACCTCAGATAGAAGCATTCTCTCTGGAATCCTTAGGGACGGAGAAACAAAGAGCCAACCTAAAACCAATTGATCAAGTCTAAATTTTGCATATAATAGAGGGAAAGATAGTCAAAATTGGCAATGAGCTTGATAATAAAGTCAAAAGAGGAATAAGTGAAGTTCTCATCAAGCATTCATGTAGTTTTACCTCAAAGGCATCCAAGATTGTTGAAATTGATCCTCCAATTGCATCACATCATTTGAGCATTAATCTTGGGACAAAACCTGTCATTTAAAAAAAGAGGAACTTTGACAAAAAGTGATTATTGAAGAAATAAAGAAACTATTAGATGTTGAGTTCATCATGGAAGTCATATATCCATACTGGGTAGCTAACGTGGTACTAGTCAAAACGTTAAATGGGAAGTACATAATGTGTATTGATCACACTAACCTTAATAAATCATGTCCAAAAGACAACTATCCAGTACCCATAATTAATCAGCTTGTAGACTCAATCGCTTGTCATAACTTATACAGCTTTATTGATATAGCTCAAGGGTTAAAAAAGGAGGATCAAGAGAAAACATCTTTCATCACTCACAAAGTCCTTTACTATTATAATGTTATGTCTTTTAGGTTATAGAATGCCAGAGCAACTTACTAGAGGTTGATGAACCATGTGTTCCAAGATCAAATTAAAAAGAATATGGAAGTATATGTGGATGATATCAATGTAAAAAACCAATGAGCAAAGTAGTATGTAAAAAATCAATAAGCAAAATAGTATACCGAGGATCTTAAGCAAATCCTACGCATACTGGACCAATACCAGATTAAACTGAAAATGGATAAATACATTTTTGGAGTAAAATTTGGAAAATTCTTAAAGTATTGCTCAATGATCTGTATTGCTCAAAAATTTTGACACCAGCTGTGAGCCTCGACAACATATCAAAGCCCAAACCTTAGCAAATTTCATACAGGAGATTACAGTTAAAGACTCTTTTCCTTCTTTACATCTAGAATGGAAATTATTTATAAATGGTGCTTCATTGTTAAAAGATTTTAGAGTTGGAATTATCCCTAAGGGACTGACTAGTGTAATAATTAAATATATGGTGCAAATTAAATACAATACTACTAATAATGCAGCAAAGTATGAAGCACTATCATAGGGTTAAATCTGGCTACGGAAGTCAAAATTGAGCATCTTAAAATTTATTTTGATTCATAACTAGTTGTTAATCAAGTCAAAGGAATATACTAAATTAAGGAATCAAGCATCATTAAGTATGTAGAGAAGGCTAAACAGCTCCAAAAGAAGCTTGAATAAGAAGGGGGATAATAGGAAATCATATAAATTCTAGAAGTGAAAACTTAAAAGTAGGTTTACTAGTTAAGTCAATAGCAGAAGACAATTAGACGTTCAAAAAGCTTGAGATAATTAAAGAACTAGTTAAACCAAGCATTGAAGAAGTAAAGATCATGAATATCCGAGAAATAGCGGAATGGATGAAGCCGCTTATTCAGTATCTCAAGCATGTCATACTTCCCTAAGATAAGCTAAAAGCTCAAAAATTAAAAAAAAATCTACACATTACTCGATGTATAATGGAGAACTCTACATGAGATCCTTATCACATCCATGGTCTAAGTGTGTTTCCCAAAAAATAAACAATTATATACTCAAATAAATCCATGAAGGAATTTGCAGAGCACATAAGTCCCATAACTCATTAGTCAGAAAGGCATTATTTTAAGGTTACTATTGGCCTACTATGGCCAAAGATGCTTAAAAGCTTGTCCAAAAATGTCACAAATGCCAATAATTTGCTCGCCTTAATCACAAGCCCTCCAATACTCAACATCCAATAGGAAGCCTATGGCTTTTTTATAAGTTAGGGGATGGATATATTAGGCCTATTTATAGTCTCAATTTTCATAAAAGAAGTTCTTGATTGTAGCCATGCACCACTTCACTAAATAGGTAAAAGTGGAAGTTGACTCAATAATTACTAAAGCTCAGATTCAACACTTTCTTAAGAAAAAAGTCATATGTAGATTTGGTATACCACAAACTCTGATAACAGATAATGGGAAGCAATTTAACAATAATAAATCCAAAAGGTTCTATTTAGATATCAATATAAAACTTAGATTCACCTCAGTAGCTCATCCTCAAACAAATGGCTAGACAAAGGTTACCAATAGGATCATCATGCAGGGATTAAAAAAGAGGTCAGATGAGAAGAAATGAAACTAGGTTGAAGAACTCAACAATGTCATATGGGCATATAAAATAATGCTCAAGACTTTGATAAGGAAACACCTTTCATATTGACATATGGAATGGATGTTGTCATTCCAGTAGAGATCAGATCATTAAGCTATTGAGTAACTAAGGATATAGATCATGAGGTAAACAACATTAATGCTCGGATATGTCTGGATCTATTTAAAGAAAGAAGGGAATAAGTAGTTATCATAACATGAGGTTAGAGGTAAAAGATCAAGGAATATTATAGCAAGTATGTCTTGCCAATATAGTTTAGGGTTGATTATTGGGTCCTCAGAAGAGCTTATATTGGCAAAGGCAGTTCTAGAACAGGGAAGCTCATACCCAACTGAGAAGACCCCTATCAAGTCATTGAAAAAACCCCTATGGGGGCATATAATATCAAAGACACACAAGGAAAAAAGTTACCTCGATATTGGAAGTCAAATAATCTCAAAAGGTATTATCAGTAGAGGAAATTTACTTAAAATAAAGACAAGTTCTAATGAAATAAAGTACTTTTTCATTGCTATTGATATTGCATTACAAAAAAGGAAAGAGAATTTCACTGAGTATTTTACAAATTAGCCTTAGTAGGTATAATCTCATTAGCAGGATTAAGATCTACATTCTCAAAACTTTAAGACTCAGGCAATTAAGTGGACTTAGAAGTAGAAGTAGTAGCTCTAGTAGTGGATTTTTCTTTGGTAGCTTGCAAATCCTTTGGTTATTTAAAAATGGACTTATTGGCAATATCTTCCTTAGTAGCTAGCCTTGCCAGATCATTACAAGTTACCTTCTCTAGCTCAGAGAAGTCTAAATCTGAATGTTGAGCTAGCAATATCCTCCAACACTAGGATTTATAAGCCTTGAGAAATCCCTTCATAATCTTTTGATAGTTTTTCATATTACTGCCTTAGGAATTTTTTTCCTTGGATAGCTCTTTCTTTAGAGTTTTATGCTCAGCATCCTATTGCTCAATTCTTAAAGCAAGTTAAGCTTGTGAATGTTTAAGTTTTTTTTACCTTCTTTAGATTTGCTTCAGCCTCTAACTTGTTCTTTGCATGATCAGTATAGGCAAGCTCTAATATAGCTTTATGGCATTTAACTTCTTCTTATAATTGTACAACCTCGACCTCCTTAAAATTGTACTCACTTTAGAGGATGAAGTGGCTATCCATTGCTAATAACAACCCTTGAGCTATCTTAAGTAAAAATAAAGAAAGATAAAAATAAGAATATCTATGAAAAATGATTAGAGCCAAGTTCAACCAATTTACCTCTAAAGCATGAGTGATTAAAGAATTGAACAACTCATTTTTCCTATCTTCCTACTACTTTTAGATGTCATTTGGCAAATGCAGGTACTCCGTGTAATGATCCTTGACTTAAGGGCTAAGGACACTTGGAGGATTCATCTTTGACAAGATCTACCTCTTCGGATTCAGGAATCCAACAAGTTTTGGGTGCTTGATAAACACCCCCTTACTAAGTTATTCCTCATCATTTATCTTCTTACCCTTAGAGCATTTTTTAGGAAGCTCAGACGCTTCCTTATAAGCTATGTCCACTATTATTTTCCCCTTATCAATAGGGTGAATATTAGTTCGAACCTCTATGACATCTTCTTCCTGAGTAAGTTGGGTGGTCTATGTAGTCTTTTGCACCTCTAGCCTATCATCTAAAAGGAGTCCCTTTGCAAATGCAAAATAGTTAGTCATCTATAAATAAAAGAAAAAAGAAAAAAGAAAAAGGTCAGAATATACCTTTAGAAGATCAATATTTACCATCATCATTTCCATCCCCAAGATAAACTCTTTAGAGATATCTCTGAGAGAGATTCTCAGCAGATATAAACTTAACTATGCTCTAGAGATGGAGCCTGCAAGCAAAATCCATGTCCTCTTCAAACAGATGTGTAAGGGCCTTTACTTTATGGCTTTCATCAGGCCATATGTGATGGATATTAATAAAATCTGAGGGATGTTCGATAACAAGAAACTTGTGTATCTAAGACTTCTACAAGTCTAAAATTTTTACAAACACACTTTTATGAGGAACAATTGATAATGAAAAGGTCAGCTCCCTTTTCTTTTTATTCAAACTATACATAAATTAGAATATAACTAGATCCAACTCCCTATTTTCTTATGCATCAGTTTTATATACCCAGTCAAAATCCTATAGCTATTGGGGTGAAGTTTCCCAGGATTTATATTGAACATATTTAAGAAATTTTCAAAAAGGGTCCATGGGAAACCTTAATCCCCCTCCCAAACTAGTCAGCATAAACTACCATTTTACTATATCTAAAAAGCTTTTTTTTACAGTATGTAATGTACAATCCTAAGGAATGCTATACATCCTTATATGCTATTCAAGCTTACCCTCATCTACCTTAGACATAAACAAATCAGACTTCACTTATTCTCGTAGAGCCATTAAATCATAGAAGAAAAGAATGCAAGAAAGATAAACAATGAGAAAGAAAAGGCTTTCACTTAGCAAATAAAAAGAATTAATCAGCAAGAATGATGAACACAGGAGTAAAAAGCACTTCAAAGCAAAAATACAAAGAGGTAATAGTTAAAAAAGGCAAAGGTGTAAGATAAAGAGGAAAAACACATTTTTAAAAAAGATGGAAGGTTCTAGAATACCATTAAATACACCTGAAAGAATCAAGGACATCTCTACTGTCCTAAAGGGTATTCTAGGAAAAGGAAAACCTACTAACCAAGCAATTATCATTATGGTTGCCAAAATGTCTTATCTTCAAACACACGAGTAGACATGAAGCTACTTAAATTCAACACTAGATCAAGCTAAATTCAGATAAATGCATTTTTAGAGTAAAAGTTGGTAAATTCTTGGGTTTTATGAAATCCCGTAGGAGAATTAAAGCTAATAAAAAAAAGATATACGTCATCCTTAAAATGAAAGCTTGAACATCAGTAAATGAACTCTATATACTTAAAGGTAGAATAACAGCATTAGGACATTTAATCTCTTATTCTGCCAAAAGGTGTCTACCACTATTCTAAGCCTTAAAAAATTCAAAGAAGTTTGAGTGGAATAAGGAATGTCAGGATACCTCTAAAGATATAAAAAATTTCTTATCCTTATTACTATTGCTCAACGAACCAATTCCTAGAGAGGCCTTATATCTGTATCTCTTAGTTGGCTAAAATTAATTGCATTAGTGGAGGCAGCGGGGTTTTGTGCTCACCCAAGTGTTTAATGACCACAGCACTGTGTGGGCTTGAGGCCCACTAAAAAATACAAAATAGATCTTAGAGCCTACTTAAAGATGAAGTTACCACCCAGATAAGAGATGGGGCACACTTATATAGTAACTAGATTCCACAGAGGTTCTCAGAAGTCGTCATCAGAGAATTGGTTCAAAAACTGGGTACGGGCTATTGGAATACCCACCCGACCTTGTGCTTGGCCTCCGTTTGTGTTTTGTATTTTATTACCTTTAATTATTCAATTATTTCTTTATTAACATGCAAATTATAATTTCTTTCAAATAATTGTCACATTTTATATTTAAGTCCATGTTTGCACATTAATTTAGTTTTGAGCATTTAATCCCAACATTTATCAAAATAGTAACTTACAAAATTTATTTAGATTAAATGGGGAAAAGATTAAGGATTACAACATTTTACACAAGTAAAAGTAAAATAAATAGAAATTAAACCAAAAATAAAAAATAAAATGAAAAAGCAAACTAAGAGAACATAAAATAAAATTAGGTGATTAAATTCACCCCTAAGTTCCTACAATAAAAAAATATTAGTCCTTATAAATATGAAAAATCCTACAAAAAGGGAAACCAAAAAGTTAGATCATGGCCCAAACAAAGAAACTACTTATAATATGCATATGGCTCTACTGAAATGGTGATCGTCTCATCAATGAAGTGTCACCTCATAAAGATAAAGTGATAGAGATCACCTTATCACATAGTGGCACGACATCATTTGATCTACATATTAAAGAATGAGATAAAACCAAAATAAATAAATTAAAGAGAATTTATAACATCAATGAGGCAGCACCCTAGTGCAATAAGGTGATCGCCTCATTACATAGACATGATGCCTCAATGAAGAGGCATCGTTTTGATTATCAGACACAATAGAAAAATTACAAACTTCTTAGATCTCAAGCAACTTGAGGTTAAATGCAAATAAATGAAAATTTATAATTATATTTAATAATCTAGAAGATTATATCATAAACACAACATGCGACAAGTAATGAATTTAAGGACCAGTAACCAAGCAAATAAAACACTTGTGAAGACAAAGAACTTAAATGCTTAAAAGGAAATGAAGACTTTACCATTTTAGATGGATGGATTTTCTAAAACTTAGCCCTCAGAGGTGTGAATTTTGTTTCTGATCTCAAGCTCTACTTGAATGTAATTATTTTTCCTTTTTTCTTCTAAGAATGGACTTTCAAGCTAATCTTTCCCCCGTATCTTCTCAAGGACATCCCTCCCTTCTATTTTAGTGCTCTCTCCTCTCTTTTCTTATTGAAAAATTTCCTCTTTTTTCTTAAAAATTAATTATGGTTGCTAACCTTTTTTCTCTCTCCTCCTCTTTTTTAATCTCATGTCTAGCCCATACCCTATACTTGTTACCCACATTATAACACTTTTTAGCTCTTCACTTCTCCTAAAAATTCTCTCCTCACATAATAGGCTTAGTTGTAGAAGGAGGTGGGCCCACCACTTGACCCTCATGGACACTTTTACATTTAATGCAAAGGAAAGTGGTTGTTGTAGAGGCATCGCCTCTTCGACCTGTTGCTATAGAGGTGACCGCCTTTTCAAAGAGGCATCACCTCTCTAGCTTGGCCCTAAATTAGGCTAATGGGCTGAGGTAGATTTGGCTCACTTTATGGGTTTGGGCTTGGATTTTAGGGTTTTAAGTTCTCAGGTTCATTTTCAAGAAGGTTTTGGGCTTCTTTCTTGCATTTAAGTTTCATAATTCTCATCATGGGGCTCCATTGTGAGCTGATCAAATTGAGCATCCATAATTCACCCCTTATAATGGGCCTATCAAATTAGGTGTTTACAGTTTACCCTTTGATTTTTTAAATAACCAAATGCATCCAAGGACAGTTTTTCAAAAAAATCACATTTAGAATAAAATGATATACAAGGAATAATGTACCTAACCTCTGAGCTTCACTTGTATTGTCGACCTCGAGAATTCAAACTCGAGAGGTTAAAGTTTTAATCATGAAATGTGATAGTGTTCCTCAGGTTTCCCTCGCCGGATTAGCCACTCATTAATATTTGATAAATCATTTAGAAACATGACTGTGATCCTTAGGTTTTCCTGGCCTGATTTGCCACTCATCTAAAATGTGATTATAGAGTTTTCCTGGCTCGATACACTACTTATCCAAAATATGATTCTCAGGTCTTCCTAGTCTGATTAGTCGCTTCTTAAAATGTGAACTTCAAGGATACAACCAATCTAGTCACTTATTGAACTGTGAATTTCAGGGATACAATCCTACCAATCACTTCTTAAAATGTGAACTTTGGGGATACGACCCAATCGGTCACTTTTTGAATAGTGATCTTCAAGGATATAACCCAAATAGTCACTTCTTAAATAGTGAACTTCAAGGATACAACCCGACCAGTCACTTCTTAAACATAATTTTTAGGAATTCTATTAAGCTCGATTAGTTACCTCTTCAAAACATAATTCTCAAGTTTTATTGGCCCGAAAATAGCTCAGTAAAAATGTGAAAACATGATCGTGATCCCTGATTTTTTTTTTGCCTAGTTAACCACTCATTAATATTTTGATAAGTAAACATAGGAGAAAAGAAGAGAACAATAAGGGAAGCCATGTAGCCATGTAGGCATCAAGTAGAAAAATATAAGAAAAGCTATATAGCCATGTAGGCGTTCGACAAAAAATACAAGAGGATCTATATAGCCACTCAGGTGTTAAGCAAAAAATAAAAGAAAAGCCATATAGCCACATAAGCATTATGCAAAAAAACATAAGAGAAGAGATATAACCATGTAGACATCAAGTAGAAACAATAAATAAAAGCCATATAGCCATGCAGCCATCAGGCAAAAACAACAAAGAAAAGCCATATAGCCACGTAGGTGTCAAGCGGGAACCATAAATAAACAAATACCATATAGCGTCGGGGGCATCAGCTGAGATCAACCAATAAATAAACATGCATCAAATAAGATCAAATAAAAAATGTCATATAACCTCTGAAACATCAGGCATATGAAATCACAATAAGCCATATAGCCGCATAGGAGTTAAGTGAAATCAACCAAAATAAGCCATGTAGCCTCTAGGGCATCAGGTGAAATCATAACATGCCACTATAACCTCAGAGGCATCAGACTAAACAGATAATAAATAAATGTGCATCAAACAATGACAAATAAAAGGTGTGATATAACCTCTTAGGTGTTAGGCAAAGACAATCAAATAGGATCAATTCAAAACAAGTCATGTAGCCTTACATGCATTAAGAGATATCAACATAGCAATACTGCATCCTATATATCAAAGCTAGCCCACTCTAAAAATACATTCAAAATATTTAATGTTGATGTATGCATGATTATCATTTTTGAAAATCCTCAAAATAATTTAGTAACATAATCTCATGTAGTATGTGCAATGTTTGTAAAAAACATGCATCATTTTAATGCACTTAAGCATGAATATCTTTTTGCGAAAGTGATTCCATGAATGGATGAATTGAAAAAAAAAATTCTTAAATAACTTAACTAAATGCCTTTTATGTTTGGAACTGATCTTCAAGAACTAGCCTTTATTATATCAAAGAACTCGAATTCAAAGAAAATAAGTCCATCAGAGACTATTAATGAGATTGATTTATCTAAATGGGGTAGAAATTGAGACCCTTTTATAATCAAATTGGGATTATGATAATAACACATGCCCCCAGCTTAGTTATTTTCTTGGAATGTCTAACTATAGTAGGATATTGGTGCTCGATCGTCCATGTGGAAGGGATGCTCCACTTGCCCCTTGGTGAAGGACTTGATGGACTCTTTTGCTCTTGCACTATAAAAATAGAATCTTATGATCTCTTGAACTGCTCTTTCTCAAAATGAAAATGCAATCAATTTCATTTTATATTCCCTTTTTTGCCTAGGTTACTCCCTTTCTAGGAGTTGTTGAATTTAGCTGGGCTTTTCTTTTTATTTTCCATCTTTTGCCTAGGTTGCTCCCTTTTTAAGAGTTTTCAACCTAGTTGGGTGGTTGCAAATTCATGGTGATGGTTGACCACTTTTTTTATGCTTGATGTTCATGTTATCACTTTAACCACTGACTGCTCTTGCTACTAATCATCAGATGTTGATATCACTCATGTTGTTAATTGTTACAAAATTGATGAGTCCATATTTGACACTTTACATGCTAAAATTATGTCAGTTATGCTTATCTTCACATGATTACTCCTCTATTATAATCAGGCATGCCACATTATGCTTGCTATTGGCAAGCTCTTTGTGGGTTTTCTAACCAACTATTTTTTAACTCATAATTGGTAGAAGTTTTATTTAAGAATAAGAACTTTCCAAGGATTGCTCAAAATTGACTTTTCAAATGTTGGTGACACAAACAAAGATTTCCTTTTTTCTTTCCTTATAATTTCCTTCCTTTTTCTTTTTTGTTTTCTTTTTCTTTTTTTCTTTTTTATTTTTCTTTTTTTCTTTTTCATGATGAATATGGGGAATTCATTTCAAGAAAAACTGAGGTTGAATATGCTTGAATGAGAGTTTGAAAGTCAATTTTGATATTTTAGTCTTCTCATTTTATGGGTTTTTTCAAATATCTCTCTCATTCAAGCATATGATAACATGCATAATCATAACAAATTCATATTCATGTAAATTAGATAATCAAACATTCATTAGTACTAAAGACAAAATGGTGTAGTAAAATATGGTTTTGAGTTATTATAGCCTTAAATGACAAATAATTACTTATGAATGTCCTAATTCAAGTAAGCTTCAACTTGCACTATGAAGTGGTATAGCTCTTTAAAGTCTCTTATGCCTATATCCTTCAATATATTGGGTAGAGGTGGAATGCAAACTTCTATGGCTATTACCAACTTACCAGACTCTGTAGGTCTATGCTTCATTTGGGCCAAATTTCCTCTTCACCTATTTAAGAAGCTCACAAAGGACTCATAAGGTCCTTTCATTGTATTCCGTAGCTCATGAAGAGACACATCAAATTGAGACTTTAGCCCGTATTGCTTAATAAAGACTAAACACAGCTCCTTCCAATCTTGTTGGACATATCAATCTAGAGTATAGTATTTGTTAATAGTAAATACTTCTAAGGATAATGGAAATTGCTTGAAAATTTGAGCTTTAGACAACCCAATGGCCATTATGTAGGTGACGTATTGCTTTAGATGCAAATGAGGGTCATTAGTACCAAAGTATTTCTTTATATTTAGGAATTTGTATTTCAAGGGCAATAGTTCTTCCTTCTCTAAATCTAGGTCCAGCTTGACAAAGTTATGATTGAATATGTGCTTCTTCAATGCAATATGTAGTTGATCCATTTCCCTTTGCATGTCTTTCATCCATTCTAACTTAGTTGGATTTGTCGATGCTTTTAATTTTTCTTTGAATGGCTCACCAATAATAGTTTTGGTTTCAAAGTCTTGTCCATTTGCAGGTATCTTTCCCATCATCTTAGCAAACTTGTCTTTAATCATTTGATGTGCCTTATCCTTGAATTTTTTCAAAATTTCTTTCTTGAAAGATTCAACAACAAAATTAAAGGTCTTGCCATGTTGTTCTCTTTGTCAAGTGGTCTCAACTATTTGATTGGATCCTTGATATTAGTGGGCCAAATTCATTTGACCTGCTTCTAAACAAGAAGAGGCATATCGTTAAGAAAATGCTCTTTTTTTTTGAAAATTAAGATGAATTTCATGTATGCATGAAATGCAAACAATTTATTATTTTTTTAACCATATAAAAAAAGAAACAAATAAACATACTTAAATAACACAAAGATAACAAATTTATGCATGAACACTTCCACCTTTATTTCTCCCACACATGTGTTCCATGGCAAGTTTCTTATCATAAGATTTGTTGTCTAGGCTTTAATTATCAATAGGGGATAATAAAATCGATGTATGCAAGATAACTCTTGAAATGAAAAAATAAGTAGTGGTTCCTTCCAATAATTCCAAAGTCCATACTTAATAGGCCAAAAGTGGCATAAGGGCCCACTTTGTCAATATCCATTTGTATGAAAGGCCCACTTTAGAAATATCCACCCAAAATGGGCTAAAAGTAGGCATAAAGGCCCATTTTGATAAGGTCCACGTACAATGGGCTTGGGATTTATTTTAAGAATCCATTATATGGCATAAAAAACATGCATTTGGGGAAAGAACTTAAGGAAAATTGCTAAGTCATTATATGTGCTTGAGTCCTGGGTAATAGGCAACGGCTCCCATAGTGATATACCTCCATTATGTATCCCTACTCAAGGGTTCATATGACGTGAATAAGTACATGTCATGAGTGACAATAATTAAATATTTCACCACTAAGTTTGAGTGAAATGTAGGTAGCAAAAATAATGATTATTATTAGGTGAATTGGGACTAAAGTGCTCATTGTGTGCAAAAAGTGTAGTGAATGCAAAAGAAATAAAGGAATAATTAACGGTGATAAATTCTAAAATGCTTAGAATCAATTTCTCTATCCTTAGTGGAGTCGCCACTATAGGCGGCGGGTTTATAGCGTGCCCAAGTATTTGGTGACCATGACATTGTGTGGGTTTAAGGCCTACTAAGAAATACAAAATAGGTCTTAGAGCCCAATTGAAGATGAAGTCACTTTCTGGATGAGAGCTAGGGCACACTTATACAACAACTAGATTCCATGGAGGTTCCCAAAAGCCATCATCATATAACAGGTTCAAAAATTAGGTATGGGCTTTCGGAATGCCCACCCAACCTTGCAGTTGGCCTCCAAAAAACAATCAATTATTACCTTTAATTATTCAATTATTTCTTTATTAATATGTGAATTATAATTTCCTTTAAACAACTATTATATTTTATATTTAAGTCTAAGTTTGCACATTAATTCAATTTTGAGCATTTGATCCTAACATTTATTAAAATAGAAACTTACAAAATACATTTAAATCAAATAGGGAAGGATTAAGGATTACAACATTTTACACAAGTAAATGTAAAATAAATAGAAAATAAACATAAATAAAAACAAACCAAAGATAAACATAAATTAAACCAAAAATAAAAAATAAAATGAAAAAGTAAACTAAGAGAACATAAAATAAAATTAGGTGATTAAATTCCCTAAGTTCCTATAATAAATAAAATATTTGTCCTTATAAATATGCAAAATCCTATAAAAAGGGAAACTACAAAGTTAGTTTATGGGCCGAATGAAGAAATTACTTACAATATGTGCATGGCTTTACTGAAGTGGCAGTCGCCTCATTAATAAGGCATTGCCTCACCAAGATAAGATGATAGAGAATTACTTTACAACACAAAGGCATTGCTTCTATGAAGAGGCATCATCTGATCTATAGATCAGAGAATGAGATAGAACTAAAATACAATAAATCCAAAAGAATTTATAACATCAATAAGGCGCCACCTTAGTGCAATAATGTGATCGCTTCATCATAGAGAGATGACACCTTAATGAAAAGGCATTGTCTGATTGTCAGAGGTAGTGAAAAACTAACAAATGGCTTAGATCTTAAGAAAATTGAGGTTAAATGCAAATAAATGAAAATTTACAATTATATTTGATAATCTAGAAGATCATATCATAAAGTGAAAAGTACTGAATCTAAGGACTAGCAACTAAGTAAATAAAACACTTATGAAAATAAAGAACTCAAATGCTTAAAAGGAAATGAAGACTCTATTATTTTAGATGGATGGATTTTCTAAAACTTAGCCCTCAAAGGTGTGAATTTGGTTTTTTTTTTATCTCAAGCTCCACTTAAATGCAAGAGTTTTTCCTTATTTCTTTTAAAAATGTACTTTCAAGCTAACCTGTCCCCCTCTATTCTTAAGGACATCCCTCCCTTCTATTTCAGAGCTCT
Source organism: Mallotus nudiflorus (assembly GCA_947683625.1). Lineage (NCBI taxonomy): Eukaryota > Viridiplantae > Streptophyta > Magnoliopsida > Malpighiales > Euphorbiaceae > Mallotus > Mallotus nudiflorus. The sequence goes on along the minus strand of CANTUR010000509.1, from coordinate 3,115,995 downwards.
TTCCTCTATTTTCTTATTTAAAAACTCTCCTATTTTTCCTCAATAATTGATAATGGTTGCTAACCTATTTTCTCTCTCCTCTTTCTCCTTTTTAATCTTATGCCTAGCTTATACCTTACACTTGTTACCCTAATCATTACACTTTTTAGTTGTTCACTTCTCTTAAAAATCCTCTCGTTATGTAATAGGCTTAGTTTCAGTGGAGGTGAGCCCACCACTTGACCACTATGGTTACCTTTGCATTTAATGCAAAGGTAAGTAGTTGTCAAAGAGGCACCACCTCATCAACTTATTACCATATAGACAATCGCCTCCTTAAAATGGCATCGCCTCTCTGGCCCAACCTTGCATTAGGCCTAATGGGCAAAGGCAAATTGTTCTTGCTTTATGGGTTTGGACTTGAATTTTAGGGTTTTTAGCTCTCAAGTTCTTTTCAAGAAGGTTTTAGGCTTCTTTCTTACATTCAAGTTTTGCATTTCTCATCATTGGGCTCCATTGCGGGCTGATTAAATTAAGCATCCACAGTTTGCTCCCTATCATGGGCTAATAAAATAAGTTTCTACAATTAGTACTGGTAAGAGAAGAAGGAAGCCAATAGATTTCAGTTTACTACATCAATAAAATACTTTAGGGCTTAGAAGTATGGTATCTAAGATTGGATAAGGTAGTTATGGTCATTGTACACATGTCTCAAAAACTCCAACACGATTTTTAAACCCACTTAATCATCATAAGATCTAATTTTTTATTGAGGAAAATCTTATAAAGACCTGAAATTTCTAGACATTAGTTCAATGGCCAGTATTACTAAGAGAATTTGACATTAGCTATGAACCTCGATAATAAATTGAAGCCAAAACCTTGGTAGATTTCATACAAGATAGTTTAAGGTCTTATGCTTTGTATCTTGCTACTCGATTCTTAAAGTAAGCTGAGCTTGTGAATGTTCAAGCTCTTGCACCTTCTTCAAACTCACTTTAGCCTCTGACTTTGCCTTTCCATAATCAATCTCGGCAAGCTCCAATGCATACTTTGCCATATCTAAATTCTTCTCATAATTAATTATAATTGTACCAACCTTAACCTCCTTAAAATTGTACTCACTTTGGAGGATGAAGTGGAGTTTGTATCTTGGGGATGAAAACTGTGGATACAAACTCCACTGTGCTATATAAATGGAGCTTGAAAGCCATATTCATATCCTCTTTAAATAGTTGTGTAAGGAGATTTACTTTATAACATTCATCGAGCAGTTATTGAACTAATTAATAAAGTATGAGGGATGTTTGATAATGAAAAATTTATGTCTTTAAGACTTCTGCAAGTCTGGAATTTTAACAAACACACTTTAATGAGCAATATCTGATAATGAAAAGGTCATCTACCTTTTCTTTTTATTCAAACTATATATAAACTATAACATATCTATGTTTGACTCCCTATTTTCCTTATGCATCAGTTCTATATACCTAGTCAAAATCCTATAGCTATTGGGGTGAAGTTGCCTAGGAGCTATATTGAACCTTTTCAAGAAATTTTTAACAAAAGGATCCATGAGAAACCTTAATCTCCCTTCTAATTGGCAAGTGTAAATGACCATCTTTAGTATATCTAAAAAGTGCTAATGAGTCCTAAAGATTTTTTCCACAGTATGTAATATATAATCTTAAGGAATGTTATGCCTTCTTTTATACCATTCAAGTATACCCTCATCTACCTTAGACATAAACAAATCAGAATTAACTTGTTCTGGTAGAGCTATTAAATCATATAAGAAAATAATGCAAAGAAGATAAATAATGAGAAAAAAAGGCTTTCACTTGGCAAATAAGAGGAATTCTTCAATAAGAATGATGAACACTGGAGCAGGAAAGCACTTCAAAGAAGAAATATAAAAAATTAATAGTTAAAGAAAGGCAAAGGTGCAAGATGAAGAGGAAAAATGTGTTTTTAAAGAATATGAAAGGTTCTAGAATACCATTAAATACCCTTGCGAGAATTAAGGACATCTATATTATCTTAATGGGGATTCTAGGAAAAGGAAATCCTATTAATCGAGCAATTATCATTATGGTAGCTAGAATGTCTCATCTTTTGACATATGAGCATATGTGAAAATTACAAAAATTCAAAATTTAAAAACTATCAAAAGACATAGAGTTTAAAATCTCGCATATCTTATCGCATATTATCTCCATCTTTCATCAAACTTGGATCACTTTTATATTACTAAGCATCTAACTCCAATGACTAAAACTAGCACTCTCAAGTCATTTCCATAATACTGAGGTTCAGAAACTTAAGTCTATTATATAGTACCAAACATCTAAGTTTAGTGACTAAAGCTGTCACCTTTAGGTCATTTCTATAATACCGAGGTCTGAAGATATATATATATATATATATATATATATATATATCTTCAGACCTCGGTATTATAGTTATAAATTTAGATATATTTTTTCTAAATAAAGTCAATTACTTTGTATTGAAATAAAGTAACTATAAAAACCACCTATAAAGAGAATATAAAAGTAAATAGAGAAGAAAATGTTTTTGGAATTATGTGTATTGTATTAGAGTATAATTGAAGGTATTTATATAAAGAACAAGTTACAAAGATAAAAAATACATAACAAACTATTAATAACTGAATTACTATTTAATGCTTAATGCCCCCCCCCAATAAGCCGATGGAGAGTGGGGAAGGAGTCTGAGTTTAGAGTAGAAGTTCTTAAAAGGACGTACTCCCAAGGGCTTAGTGAATATGTCACCAATTTGATCCTTTAAAGACAAATAGCCAATTTGAACCTGACCATAAGCAATAAATTCTATAATAAAATGAAAGTCTAAGGCATTATACTTTGTGCAAGCATGAAACATGGATTTTGAGGACTTGTAAATTGCCCCCTATATTGTCACACCATAGGATCGACTTTGTGGAATAAGTGAAACCAAGTTTGATCAAGAGAGATTAAATCCAAAGAAGCTGAATTGTGGTATTAGCAAGTGCATTCTACACACTTTCTAAAGATGAGTGGGCAATAGTAACTTGCTTCTTGGCACTCCAGGATATAAGAGAGTTGTTGAGGTAGATGCCAAACCCATTAGTAGAGCAACGAGTATTTGGGCACCCTCCCTAATTATTATTAGAATAGCATTGGAGCTTAATAGTATTTCTTACTGCCAAATGAAGAGAATAGTGAAGTGTATGTTTAATGTACCTAAGAGATGTTTAACAACTCCTCAGTGAGTGTTCATGGGAGAGTGCATGAATTGACAAAGCTTATTAACCGAGAAAGTGATATTCAATCTAGTGAACGTATGATACTGTAACACACCACTACATGTTTATAAAGATGAGGTCAAAGGGTGTGACGTATGACTTTGATAATGGTGGTGAGGTGGCCATAGGAGTGAGATAGCCCTTAGCATCTTAGAGACTAATCTTTTAGAGCAAGTCTTGTAAGTACTTTTATTGATTAATAGGGACACCATTGGATTGTATGGGCAAGCTATATGATGTATTATACCATTGGATTTTTAAAATTTAGTTATTCACTGAAATTCGCCTCCCCAATCTGAATAAAATGCTTGAATATTAATATGAAATTAGGTTTGAACAAATTTATGAAAATTAATATAGACATCAAATATGTCACTTTTATTCTTGAGAAAGAAAATTCATGTAAAGCGAGTAAAATTATCAATAAAATGAACAAAATAACAAAAGCAACATTAGATAAAATTAGGGAAGGACCCTATACATCCAAATCTATAATTTGAAAAGGCGCACCTGTTTTGTGCTCAATTGATGCAAAGGGTAACTTTGAAAATTTGCCTAATTAACATGATCTGCAAGGTGAAGTAACGGCTGCACTAATGGGAATTTGGTGTTGTTTGGCAATTTTATTGACAACTTAACGATGTGGATGACTAAGATGTGAACGCCAAAGGTTATAGGAATCGGTAGCGAGAAGAGCTTCCTTGAAGAGAATTAATACAGACCATGCTTATTGTCTCTCTTTAGTAGTATTTGATTGTTTTCCTAATCCTTAATTTAAAAAAAAAATAAAAAAAATAAAAAATAAAAAAAGAATAGGGCCAAAATTCAAAATGGAAGTTACTATCAAAACAAAACTTATGAACAAAAAGTAATGGTTCAGAAATTTTAGGAACATGAAGTATATTGGATAATAGAAAAGAATGAGAAGGTGTATTAATATGAGAGGTACCAATGTGAGAAATATCCGAACCTTTACCATCACAAATGTAAAGTTTGTCAAAATCATTAAATGATTGAGGGAGAGTTAAGGAGTCGAGGTCTAGTATGATATGTGAAGATGTGCTTGTATCAGCTACCATAGCTAAAAGGAAGAAGTGTGATTTTGAGTGCCTTGAGGAAGATGATAACCAATATGTGCTTGTGGATAAAAAGGGAATGTGGACATATTTGAAGAAGAGCATTAATACCAGCGGTGACATACTGCAACATTGTGATTGTGTAAGCGACAAATTTGACAAGCAAGGCCTTTGCGATTTATGGGTTGCCAGGAAGGGCCGAAGGTAGAGGTGGGAAAGCGAGAGGCAGTTTGAGGTCGATGAGTGGCAGGTGAAAGGGGAGTGGATGGTGTGGGCAGTAGGGGAGGTTTATGCATGAGATGAGCTGAGAAGGAATCATAATGACTTTAAGCAAAATTTCATGTGAGACTAATTGACTATAAAGTTCGTTAAAGGTGACCGGCTTAACTTGCTTGTTCAAGGAGGAAATAATGCCTTGGTATTCAAGACTGATATTTCTGAAGATGATGGCGTTGAACTTTCCTGTTGATATGCTTCTTCTAATGGCAGCTAAATCATTGGCAATTGACTTGGCATGCAGAGATAGTCTGTAACGGACATATCATGCTTTTGAAGTTCTTGCAACTCAATATGAAGTTGGAGCTGTGTGTTTTACGAGATGGCTCCAAACGTGTTTGCAAGAACAGACCGAGCTTGGCGAGAGGATGTGTCACCCATAATGGAAGGAAAGATGTCTTTGGTGAGAGAGGAGAGAATCCAGGATAATAACATCTTATCCCTTTTGAACCAGTTATGAAATTCTGGATTTGAAATGGGAGAAGGTGGTATGGCTGTATTCATGATGGTTTTGGGTAGAGGTGGTTTTGTGCCATTTACATTCTCCATGAGATCTTGGAAATTTAGAAGAGGCACAAACTAAGTTTTCCAGGCTAGATAATTTCTTAGTGTCAGTTTCACAGAAAAATTAATTTCAGTAGAGGTTGAAGATGACAATGATAATGAAACTGGGTAGAGAAGAAAGTGTTTTCGAAATCATGTGTATTGTAATAGAGTATAATTGAAGATATTTATACAAAGAGTAAGTTACAGAGATAAACAATACATAACAAACTATTAACAACTGAATTACTCTTTACCGCTCAATAGAGAATAGAAAAACAAAGAAAATTATAAAGAGTAGATTGAATGTTGTTATTAATCTGGTGAGGGGAAAAAAACTGTTTTATTATGTTTGACATTTTCGAAACTGATGCACTAAGATGTAAAATGAGAGCAATATTTGAGTATTTTTTTTTAAAAGAAAAAACGCTATTATATAATTATTCATAAGCAAAATTCATTAATTTAAATTATATTGAATAAATTTGATCTATTAAAACAATCAACAAAATAAAATAAATTTAAATAAAAAGTATAATTAACAAATATTTATATGAAAAGAATGAATTGTTATTAAAAATAAATTAAAATTCTTCGTAACAATTCATAATTAAGAAGAAGAAGAAGAGAATACTAAAAAAAAAGGGGGAAAGAGAAGCAAGAGCATAAGAAGAACAATACCAAAACACTCAAAGTTTTTGTTATTAAATATTCAAAATCGTTCATGGGTTAATTTTGTATTATTTCGTCTTTATTTATTTATTTGGTTTTTTTAAAGGTGCCCGTTTTTTTAATACAGAATAGACAAATATTTTTTTTCTTTAAATGATAAAAATAATATTTATAAATTAAATGTGTAAAAATATAAAATTCACTTTATTTATTCAGAGAAAAATAATAGAAAGTATATATATATATATATATATATATATATATATATATATATATATATAAGACAATATATATATAAAGACAAAAGAGAGAAAAAAGTTCAGATGTGCCCACCTGCGCAAGTAGTGAAAATGCTTTTGATCATACCAGGCCTATTCTGCTATAATAGTTTTCACTTTATTTTTTTAAAGCCACCAATATCAACACTTTACTTGACTCAATTTAATTATTTCAATTTGATTTAATAAAACTCTAAAGACAGTAAAAATTTCATTAGCCTTAACACTTTTCACCTTTCTGCATTTTTTCCTAAAGAAGCATAGACTTTAGATCATGTCTGAAATTGTGAGATCATCCCAATGAATAATTATTACAATATATAAGTACAACGTGGTGCTACAAGTCTTATATATATTGGGTAAAAACTATTTTTAAATCCCTAAATTATAGTTATTTTTTTATTGAACTTCTATTTTTTTATTTTATTACATTAAACCTTTATAATATAAAAATATATCTTATAAAATTTATCAAATTCAGGTTCAATAATTACATGAATAATAATATAAGAGTTTAATGTAACGCAATAAAAAATAAAGATTCAATTGATAAAGTTACTATAATTAGGAGCTTAAAAATAGATTTTACTTATATATTGTTGCATACACAATTAATTATTGCCTAGTTACCAACGGTTTGAATTCAGAACCGGATTAAAATCAGCCCAATTATTATTTTTTTTTTACCCAAACCCAATTCAATTTGAAATTGAAACTTGCTGGAATTAACATCAAAATTCGCTAAAACTAGAGGAATTTTATTTAGGTTCAGTTTCTCTTCAGATAGAATTAGAATCTACAATTTCAGTTCTGAACTAGCCAGGTTTTAAACTGCAAATTTTTTTTAAAAAAGAAAATTGACTATTTAATTAGCTGAGCCAAATGAATTTCCAAACTAAAATTATGAACCAACTAAATCAAAACCAAGAATCAAAAATTGATAGATTTGAAACCGGCCTTAAACTAAAAGAGGGCCAATTTCATTCCGGTTCCACCCTTTGTAGAACTATGAACCAACAATTCCAAAACATAACTTTCTTGAATTGTGACTAGTTATTTATATATTAGAGTAAATTACGGATCACACCCTAATATTTAACCAAATCGATTAATTTGTTATTATATTTTTAAAAATCAAACAATAACCATTTAAGTTTGATTTTGTTAACTATCTTTCCCTTCTACTAATAAAATACCTTTTAGGTTTGATATTGTTATTATAAATCTGAGGGGATATTAAATTAGCGGAAGAGAGAACTAGTTAATAAAATCATAAATTAAACATAATGGAATATTTAGTTGACTTTTGAAAATGAAAGGATGAACTAATAAATTAGAACAAATCTGAATAATTATTAGTAAATTACCTTATATATTGGGTCCAAGGATGAGATCCAACTTTTTAATTTGGTTATTAAATTTTAATTTGTATCACTTTAAATACCAAACTTTTAATTAGTTTTATAACACTTATTAAAAAAGTTTTATGGTACCTAAATGTTCCAAAATTACTATTTTAATTCAGAATTAAATTTCTTTTTTTCAAATAAATCCATATTTTCTATACATTTATAGAAAATAATTTGTATATATATTATAAGATAAAAAGAGTTAGGGATTAAAATAGTTTTTAAAAGAAATTTAGAGAATTAAAATTTTTTAATAGTGCATTTTTTGAAATAAAATTAAAGTTACAGTGAAAAAAATAATAAAGTTAAGTACTCAAATTGCAATAATGACTATGGTTATATATATATATATATATATATATATATATATATATATATATATATATATATATATATATATATATTATACTAAGTCGCCAGTTCTTTAACGTGGCCGCTTATTTATATATTATTACACTAGGCCACCTCTTTGCAAAACTCATCAAGAACACAAATTACGCAAATCAAATTAATATCTTGGCTAGAAACAATGAACATGGAGGATGAGATTAGCAACTTCTTTAAGGTATGGATTACAGTCTTTGCATCTTTAATCTATTGTTATGCAATTGGCAAGAGTGTTCCAAAGGGCAATTTAAGATTCTTTTTACTACTACCAATCATTTGCCTCTATCTTTACCTTCCTCTAAATCTCTCCACCGTTTATCTTGGTGGTGGCACTGCATTTTTCATTGCTTGGCTTGCAAATTTCAAGCTTTTACTCTTCGCTTTTGGTAAGGGTCCTTTATCTTCTAAACAATCAATATCTCTACCAAGTTTTGTTGTTCTTTGTTCTTTACCCGTCAAAATCCAGGAAAATCCATCTCCAAAATCGCAAAATCCAGATCCTAAAATCTCAAAACAAGCCAAGAAATCTCCCTTGAATTATGCTGTCAAAGGTGTACTTTTGGCTACTTTAATACATTGCCATGAATATAATGACTACCTCCATCCAAAAGTCATCTTATGTCTTTATTGTTTATATATATACGTCCTTCTTGAGATTGTCCTAACCATCCTCGCAGCCACGGTTCGAACGATTTTGAGAGTAGAGCTAGAGCTCCCATTTAATGACCCCTACCTTGCCACTTCATTACAAGATTTCTGGGGCAAAAGATGGAACTTGATGGTCCGTAGCATCTTAAGGTCAGCTGTATATGAACCCACTCTCATGATCTGTGCACCTGTCATTGGTCAAAAGTGGGCTCCTATTCCAGGTGTTCTAGCTTCATTTTTTGTGTCAGCTATAATGCACGAACTAATCTTTTGTTACCTAGGCCGCGTCAGACCCACGTGGGAGGTGACTTGGTTTTTCATTTTACATGGCTTTTGTGTAGTGGTTGAGGTTGGTGTAAAGAAGGCGTTGAAGGGCAGGTGGCAGTTGCCTAGGCTGATTTCAGGGGTTTTAGCAGTGAGTTTTGTGTTGGTCTCAGCTTTTTGGCTGTTTTTTTCCTCAATTCGTCCAATGTAGAGCTGGTGCTAGGATGTTTGAAGAGTACGAAGCAGTTGGAGCTTTTTTGAAGAATTTTTATAGCGCTTTTCTTAGACCTACTGTCAGAAGCTTTCAATGATTTATTTTCCTTTCTTTTTCTTCTAGTTTATGTACTTAACCAAAATATTGTCCAATTCCAATAAAATGCGCGTAGGACTAATGCATTTGTAGTTTTCTTAATTTGTGTCATTGTATTAATTAGTTTGTTTTCTCCATTTATTTTTTAAAAATAAAACTTTGTCAACCTTTTTTATTAGTATTTAAAATGTTTAGATAATATTTTTATAAATTGAAATAAAATTATTTAAACTAATTTAATTAAATTAATCATTTAAACACTTTAATTTTTTAAAATAAAACTTGTCAACATTTTTTATCAATATTTAACGTTTTTAGATAATATTTTTATAAATTGAAATAAAATATTTAAACATTTTAATTAATTTAAAAATATTTATAAATCATGTTTTGTGCATGTTGATGTGTTAAAATAATTAATTTGTAAATTAAAAGATAAATTAATAAAATACATCAAATTGAAAAGAATTGCAGACGTATTAAATTACTGTGCAAATAGAAGAAAGAGGCCTAGATGCATGTTGTTGTATATGATCAAGAGGAAAAACAACTGTTTTCCATACGTTTATGAGATGTAATTTATCACTAGTTGATGCTGTTGCTATCATCAAGTTTCAACTTTTAATTATTGTAGGATTCAAACGGCACAATGCTTACTTTCACCCTAAACTTTACCGGTTTAACCTTTTTTTTTTTTTAGAAAAAGATGATCATTTCGTTCATTGAAAATTAAAAGTATATTTCAAAAAAAAAATAATAGAAAAAATAATATAATTAAAAAATATTAAAATAAAATTTCACTAAAATTATAAAATTCATGGTTATTATTCATTAATCGTATTGACAAAACTCTTTTAATTTGCAAATCGGTGATCCGTATGTTATAGTCAATGACTTTATTTAGTCATAAATCAATTCTCCAGTCTTTGAATGAGTTCGATTACAAAAAGACAAATAGAAAATTTACAATAAGGAGATTTCTAAATACCATAAAGCAAAATCATAAATTCCTATTAAGGGAAATAACACAATGAAGAAAGATTTAAAATTTTAATCAAAAGACAAACTAATCAAAGATCTGTATTATGCAATGTAAAAAAATAAAGCAAATCAAATGGAAATATAAGGGACCACCATTGATCGAAAAGATGATTGGCAATGGTTAAGATGAAAGTTATAATGAAAATAAAAAATTAAGAGAAAAGAGACAAAAAGAGGTGGCCAGAGTTTCCTTTTATACCCAATTTAACCTATACCACTCAACTTTCATTTTAACCAAAAGCAAATCTCAACTTCCATTTTAATCGATTACAAATCTCAACTTTTATGGGTTAAATGCAACAAACTTTACACTTATTGCAAATTGAGTATTAAACTTAAATTTGTTCTTTTTTTTTTTGCTCAACTAACTTTGATTTCATTTTAAAAATGGTATTGTAAAAAAATTTTTGTCTTTAAATTTCCCTTGAAAACCATTTTAATCCGTTAATCTCTTTATCTTTTCAATTTCATCCAAAAAAAATAAAAAGTTTGATAATTTACTTCTCACAGACTCTGAAATCACTTAGGATGAGTATGTTCTTTCTAGGCAGAATCAAAATAATTTTCAAATTTTTCATTATTTTCTATAAATGTATAGAAAATATGGACTTATTTGAAAAAAAAAATTAATTTTGGATTAAAATAATAATTCTGAATTTTTCAAGTACTAAAATTTTTTTGAGTGATTGTTATGAAACCAAATAGAAGTTTGATATCTAAAATGTTACAAATTAAAGTTTAATGATTGAATTGAAACAAAGCTAAAGTTTGATACCTTCAGGTATATTTGACCCCCAACTTTTATTTTATATTTATTTAACTCTTAGTTTATAGAGATTAGTCTTATTTAACGCCTCATTCACCAGTGTGTCTTTGGCGCATGAAATTAGTTGAAGTGCATCGAGTGAAATATTTAAAATCATTGTGATGTGGCAAAAATTAGAGTTGATGCAAGTGACATGTCTACATCTCAAACATCTTCTTCTATTTACATAACAATATGTATGATGAATTATATAAATGTAAGTATGTGAAAAAAAAAGTGCATTCATTCCACTCTTCTTTTTCTTTCCTATCAACAATCGATTAATAACCATCACAACAACCACTTTGTAACGTAGCTTCAACACCCATCGCCGTCATTCATCATTAAATTGTAACTAGATGTAATTTTGAACCTTTCCAACCTTTATATGCCCTAAAAGAAATGGGTGTTATCAGACTTGGATCCTTGCTTGACTCGCTGTTTTGTCTATTTTCTACATTGCTGCTGTAAACAAGCACCACCAATAGACGTAGCACCCTCCAAAAAAATTATATATCGTGAATTACAACTTGATTAGTCGATGTTCACATGGTGATAAGAGTTTTTACCAGTTTTGTGTCATGAATTCTGCCACCCTAATAATCTCCAATCTTCACTTTTTGAATGGTTAGACTCTTCTTGACTCAAGATTCATGTTGAGATTCTCTGCTTCCATTTCTGTTGCCATTAGGTATTTTGATAACCATAATCAAATGAACTATGATCTACTGAAAATTTTAGCTACCTTATTTCAATGGTATAAACTATTCGACACAAATTTTAGGTGTTACTTCAACTTGATATATAATTTACCTATTTTATCAAATTAATTTGGTTGGTTTTGGTTAATTAGTTATTTAGCCAATGTGTAAAACTGATTGTTGATTTTGTTGTGTATGTTTTTCTTTGTCTTCTAATTATGCTTAGAAGATTGTTTTTGGTCTAAGGTTAATTATACAAAAGGTTGCCAAACTTTACACTAAATTTCATTTTGGTTACAAAACATTAATTTGTATTTTTTTTTGTTACAAAAAATTGATTTTAATTTTATAAAGAAGTTAGCCAAAAGAATTCTGGCTAATTTAGATAACATAGCATACCAGGGTTACCATATCATAGTTTAACTCAAAAAAAAATTTATTATGTCATATTGTCACATCACCTTTTTTAAAAAATTGTTCACTGTAATTTCACTTTACTTTTTCTTTTCTTTTCTTTTTTTAACACTCAATCTCATGAAATTAGGTCAACAATCTTATAAAGATTGTGACATGGTAATGTTACATGATAATTTTTATTGAGTTTCACTATTTGCAACTTTAATGTGTCACATTAGCTAAAATTAGTCCAAATTATTTTGATTGACTTTCTTGTGTAATTAAAATTAATATTTTGCCAAAAAAACATTGAAGTTATAAAACCAAAATGAAATTTAATGAAAAGTTTGGTAGCCTTTGATATAATTTACCCTTTTAGTCTATCATCAGTGATATGCATGAAGATGATGTTCCATTTATTTGAAATTTTGGTTAACTACTAATTTATAAATGTTGGTTCTTTATTCATCTATTTGGTAAAATTTAGAGTTCATTGTTTATTTATTTGTTTGATACTGAATGTTATGAGAAATTATAGGTTCCTAATTTAATATGCATCAAAATTAATGAATTTTGGGCCTAATTGATCTTTAGTAATAAATTTAAGAAGCAAATTGGTGAGTCAATTTTAAAGTATCTCCACATAATCGTGAGTTGAAGCAACATGCCATTTCATAGGTTAAAAGGGTTCAAAATAAAAGTTGAGATTTATTATTAATTAAAATGAAAGTCAAGAGGTGAACTAGGTTAAACTCGTATAGTTTACGGATGAAAGTATGCATTCCGCTAATTCAAATCGCTGTATCTCTTTAGCATATGATATAATAAAGTATCTAACAAAAGAGTAGTAAAGTTTCTGCCTTCAAACTCTATCAATATACAACTCAATTATGTGTTTAAATAGCAAAGTAACACCAAATAAAAGAAAAATTATATCTGACCAACGAAATTACTTGCTTTTCATTCATCAAGGCATAAAAATGGACATTCCAGTCATCCATTTATAATTGTTAGAGTGACTAATTTTATAAGAAAAATTAGTGAGAAATTGAGGGAGAGATTGTAGTCTAGATTAATAGTATGAGTGATTATATAACGAAAAATAGTTTCATGTAAATAGGTTATATATAAACTTATATCTTATATTGAGTTGTGACACCCCTCTCTACAGGTACTTTAATTAGATGATTGTCAATCCTAAATCACCTAACCAGAGTATCAATGCAGAAAGGCACCACTTCTAAAATGACCTTAGAAAGCTTTTATTATATTTTTATAATTTACTACGAGGTATAAACCTTCAATCACAACTACAGTACTGCAAAACCTATTTGGGTTGTGTAACATACTCATGATAGCAATTTAAATAGATATCACCAAAGATCATCTCTAATATTATTAAAGGTAGATGGTAACTTGCATCAAACATATACGTATATATATCTGTCATAACCACACACTAGTAAGTTAGTCTTAAGATACAAATACAAAGTTACACAACATTATATACAAAAATTTACACCCAAAAATAATTATAACTTACCCATACCACCAACCTATGTAGGATGCATAAAGAAAAGGGTTACAAGATACCATTCATTTATATATACAATTATACATTAAAAGGAAATGAGTAATACCCTGCATGTCCCATAAACCCTAACCTATGAGAGTTCTTATATATACATCAAAAAGTTCCTAAAAATTAGCATTAGAAAGTCACTTTAGTCCTCCATCAATATTAGAGTGACATGCACATCAAATGTTGTCTTATAAAATACATATATCATAGTACACACATGCTCTCCATGATGCTCTCACATGGTATGCACATGGAAAGGTATAGCTAGCTCTAACTCAACTCTCTAGTCAAAATTTGTAGCTACATTATGCCCTAAAGAGTACTTAGACTCTGTCTCATACTCTCTGACCTTCTGGGTCATGATCATCCAATCACACGTCATACTAATATAGAGCTATACAGTTAACCTCAAAAAGAAAAAAAAAGTGTCATAAAAGTATTTTCTAAAGAAAATACCTAGTGAGTGATGAAGTATGCAAATAATAATTGTAACAAGCCAAAAGTTGTTAATACCAATAGGTCTAACTCGACACTCTTTATATCACAAACCTTTTTTCTTGTTACAGAAAAGCAGAGGGTAGTAAAGGGAGTACTAAATGAGCTTGGGGATAACATAAATGCACTTATAACCCTTTACTCCAGTAGGAGAAATAGGGAGTCACCACTTGATATTACCTGAGAAATTATCTGCTCTAGGGACTTAGGCAAACTCGGATCCCTTGTTTGGGATCACATTCTCCTATTGATAAAGCATTGGGCTCAGATGTCACCGTTAGTATGATTATGCTCTTTTGTTTGAGGCATCTCCATACCACCTGGATGCTGAGCAAAGCTAGCGTTACTTTATTTTATAGTACTTTCAAGAAATATGTACTATGACACATGAACTTCTATATACAAATACAAACATAATATATACACATAAGCATAAAAACAATATGATAAGATGATGCATGAACATGGCAATAGGACATAATACAGTATTAGAAGGATCATAAATAAATGCCAAACTAATATACATGTTATGGAACACATGTTATGGACATAGGATCATGGCAATAGCACAAAAGCATGGCATAGAATTATAAACATGCAATAATAATACATAATGCATAAATCATATGAACATGGCAAACATGAAATAACAAAGCAAATAAATTATTTATGGCAAAAATCATGTTATGGACACATATAAGCATGTTAAACAAGAAAATAGTAAAGTAAATGAAAAGAAATAAATAATAATAAATTAAAAGATAAGGAAGATAAGAATGACTAACATGTTTTTGCAAACATCCTCCATGATTGTTCCATATTCCGAATTTTAAGGCCATAAAACATTTTATTTGAAAAATGAAAAAAAAATAACTTTAAAAATAAAAATAAAGAAAATAAGTATTAAATGCTTGAAAATGAAAATTTTTAAAATCTAAATTGAAAAGAGATAGAAAAACTTTTAAAGGTAACTTTTGATCAATTATGTGAACCATTAATTCACAATGAGTTTCCATCAAGTTAGGCCTTAAAATGTGAATTTTGTACCTTGGATGGATATTTCTCACATCACAAATTATTGAACACATAATCTAATCATTTTATTTTATTTTTTGAAAACTACAAAATAAAAGAAATTATGATCCATATCCTTGCATTTGGATGATTTTTGTGATCAATGAAGAATACAATAATAACATCGTAAATAACCCAAAAAGAAGCTAATTTTATTAAAAACAAAGTGACTTAAAGGATGTTATAAATGAGATACAAAATAAGAAAATAAGACATATTTAATCAACATGAAAATGATAAATCCATAATATAGAAAATGTAAAATTCCATATTTAATAATAAATGAAAATGAAAAGTATTTATTCAAAAATATATGGAAATTAAGGTAAGAAATGTATACAAATGGATATAAAGAAAGCTAATTTATTAACCAAAAGAAATAAAAAAAAGATTCATTTTATTTAATCAATAAAACAACAAAAATAATTTAGTTTATTTTTGGTATATGATATCAAATTAGGCACAATTAAGCATAAGAAATAAGAAATCTCATAACAAAATAAAATATGAATAGTTACATAAAAAGAGATATATAATGATAAAATTATAAATTAAAAGAAATAAATAAGGAATAGGACTGGAGATTACAATTAATGAGAAAAAAAGTAAATATAAGCATAAATGAGATATAGAAATTGAGAGACATGAGAGTTAAGTGTAGATATTAAGATGGCAATCGATATAACATAAAAATATTAAACATAAATTGAGAATTGATAACCAAAATAGACAAATCACAAAGAAAAAGTTTACAAAATAAATAACAATAGTGATAAAAGTTATTAAGAGTTATTAAGAGTTAACAGCTTGAGATTGATAACAAGAGATATATAATGCAATCAATGATGCTAAAGCAAATTCATGCTCACACAAACATTATATAAATTGGGATGCATGTAAAGAATGATGCATGCTGAAATCCAAGAAGCATGTAAAATGATGCAAATTTGGGAAGCATGCAAGTGATGCAAGTTGGGAAGCATGCAAATACACATCTAAATATTCTAAAAATGAGCACATGCATGATAGGGATATGCATTAAGCAAGTGATATGCAAAAAGGCACATGAATGAATGAAAATGCAAAAATGCAAGAGAAATAAGGGAAGAAGTAGAGAATTTGACTGCTAATTATAATATAGCTTGAATAAGGATAGAAAAATGTTAGTATAATAAAAAAAATATAATATTAGAAAAAAAATTTATCAAATGACACAAAAAACAAGACTCTAAAGAAATCAAATAGACATAAATTGCACTTAAAAGCAAAATTAACACACAAATTAACAGGAACATATGGAAATCCCTAAATTAACTTAACTAAATCATCAAATATGTAAATTGAGACTTACAACACTCAAAAATTAACAGCAAAACATGCAAACAAGGTACGTGTATCATATATGATGATCACAAGCACTCAAAACATAAAATATGCACATTTAAGCTTATAAAACCACAATAATTCCACAACATGCACAAATTAAGATTCAAAATTAAAGACACAACGAAAAATGCTTCTTAAATAAAAAAAATTCCCACAAATAGAGCAAACAACATTATTGCAATAGCAATTCAACAATCAATGCATATAAAAACTTATTAATAGTAATTAAACTCAAATATAAGCTAATAAACAACCAAGACATGAATTAATCACCAAAATAGAATAAAAATACATAGAAAAATCATCAAATGCTCAATCAAGAGTCACATAAACACTAATAACACAATCACAATCAACATTAAATGATAAGAGTAAGGATCACACTTGAAAGCTTACAAATAATAGTTTTAAGAAATAGAAGGAAAATATTTTTAAAATCATTTAAAATAGAAAAAAGTTAAAATACTTCAATTCCATCATCCTAGTATGTTAGGGAAGGGTTAGAATCATACTCAAGTGAGTATGAACCCTTATAGACCCTAAAAACCATCATCGGAGTCATCTAGGAGCAAGAGGAGTGAGTGGCTAGATTAGCCACCTGTCTAGCCATATTTTAGGCCACAATAGCTGTTATGAGGGTCTCCAATGGTTATATTTGGACCATGAATAGCCAGTTTGGCTATTATGGGCCAAATCCAACTGTTTATGTCAGAACAGTGCGGATTTACACTCCATTGCCTTTAAAACTTGATTTTAAAGCCCCAAACCCCATAAATGAGATGAGAATAAATGAATAAGATGTTCTTAAAAATTTTTGGCCTTAGAATTTAGGCAAGAACTCACAAAATAAATAACAATTGATTGAAGAGAATTGAGATTGAACTCGAAGGGTAAAGTATGGTTCTTTGTGAGTTTGGGTAATAATATGGTTTTGATTTGAGGTGAGTGAGTTTGTAGGATTTTGGATATGGATTTAGGTGCTTGATTTTGGTATTTTTAATAAGGAACTAAGAAGAGAAATAGAGAGAAATTAGGTTTAGAGGAATTTTGGCATAATTTCCCCTTATTTTCCCAACTTTTTCCTAATTTCTATAGGCTTTTTTGGAGAGATATTTTTGTAATATTTTTTGGTTTTTAGGTTGTAATTTCTCTTAATTAGGAAGTGGTAATAATCTCCCTAAAATCTTCCTTAAAGCTTCTATTTATAGGCATTTTAAGGTTAGTAGCATATGTTGTAATTAAGTAGGAACATTCAATTATGTAATAGTATATCTCCTCCCTCTACTAAGCTAACACATGTTCTAGTATATTGAAAATTTGGAATATTCTAAATTTGGAAAAAACCCTTTAAGACAAGTGTCCTTTTTTGGATAAGTATGGGTGAGGTAGACAGTTGTAAGGTCCAATTTGACCACCAGAGGTCAAAATTTGACTTTTTGCCAAATGGGACCCACTAACATACTGGAATTTTAAAAGATAGTTTTATATTGAAATTTTACTCTAGGAGCTTGATTCGATCACTGAAAAGTCCCATTGACCAAATTTTGACTTGTGGTCACAGGGCTTCTAAAGGTTAAACCTAAGCTTTAAAAATAGAAATTAGACTGAAAACTACAAAATGCAGACTGTAAAGAGTCCTTATTTAGGAATGTACTTATTGGTTTAGAATAAATGACTTGGGTAAACTTCTCACCCATTATTCCTCTCAAACCTTTTTCTCAATACTAAAAATGGTTAGATTAAAGTTGGATCAAGGTTTGGTTGAGTCTCGGAATGGTGTAATTGGTGATTGGGTAAGGTTTCAGTGGTTTGGTTGATTTTGAAGTGGTTTGAATGTTAATTCTTTTCATCAAATTAATTGTCTGATGAGACATTTTAGCTTTTTTATCATTGGCTATCAGGATTTTCAAAAACAATCCTAACAAACGCAATTTGCCATATATATATATATATATAAAAGTTAAATTGTTATTATAGCCTCTTCAAGCTTTATTAGCAATTTACCTTATCCACGAGTTTCTTTAGTGATATATTAGTGCAAAATTTCAAACTTAAAGATCCAAACTTTTGTGCAATTAAATCACTTTAATGTAGTATATGATCAAATGTTTTAAAGCACAAGTTCTTATTTACAAATACATTATCATAAGAGTACAAATGCACAAGCACATAAATTTATAATTTTGTAAGTTGTTATCGATGTAGCAAGTACTATTCTACACATCAGAGTTTCAAATTAGTTGTATGCATACATATAATACCACTTGGATTTGCCACAAAATCATTTGAATCTTACGTGTTGTCCATAAGACATTTATCATAACATTTGGCCATTAATATCTCATTTTCCATTAATTCATATATCATCATACTAAAGTACAAATATTTGTTTAAAATCACACAGGCTGTTATGTCTTGGACATAGTCTAACATCTCTCAAAACCTAGTCATACCCTGAGCACGGTCTTATTACAACCTTTCTTCTCATGTGCGAATGTGCTCATAAAGTTTTTTAGACTTTATTCATTAATTATTATTTTTATACACACATATATTAATATTATTTAACATTTATTCACTTATTTTATTCATTTAAACTTTTATTAGTAATATAGGTGTTATTATTATATCTCTAGTAGCATGATTAGCTAGTTAGTGCTCAACATGATCTTAAAAAGTTTATTTGAATTAACTATAATCAAATTAGCTTGTTAAGTATCTTTATCCTAAATAATTTTAGTCCATTTATGGTCAAGGTCTTATAATTTCTGTAAGTATAATCACTTTTGTTTATGCTTACATTCCTAAATTTATATTTATTCTATATGTTACCCCCCAAACTAAAGCAAAATTTTTGCACCAATCAATGTACCAAGGTACGCCGCATAAGGTTGTGAATAACCATTTTGCTTTAGCATTGTCTTCCATTAAATATGTATATATACATACATGCACTTAAATATAAATGGGGCACCTTTTTTGTTTCTTATTATGAATTTGATCATAGAAGTATGCAGTTAAGCCAACTCAATGAAAGGAAAAAAAAGTGAAGCTCAACCAGTTAATATATTTTTTTAGAAAATAAGGAAATAAATACCTAAGTTAGGGGACAGCCTCCAAGAAGAGCAATTTTGAAGAAAACTCTAAACCAAAAGAAGATAAATAAATAAATAGAAAAAATCCTCTCATCAAATCAAACTTCAATAAGAACAAAGCAATTTTGTTAGAGGATCATCAAACCATTATCACATATCATAGAAAATTTAATTCCCGTCGAATAAAAGAAGCAAATTTTCAAAGCTAGATATAGTATCAATACAGAAGATGGTTCAATTCCAAGTTCGAATATAGAGGTTGTTCACCAAAAGAAAATTAGAAAAGGAGGGGCATCAAGTTGAATTTTAAAAAACTAACTATAAATAAAAAGGAGAGAAACTAGTATAAGATAATAAATAAAGGTGTAACCAATAGAATTAGCAAATCACTCACATGATTATGTTTATGATATTTTGAATTTAAAATGATAACAAGCAAGGTCCCAAGTATTCAACAACATGAACCCATGATTTAATCAATTATATGAGTAAAGAAGAAGAATTAGGAATTTAAACAATAAGATTTTAAAACATAAAAATTGAGTAGAGGATTTAGAGAAAACAAATGGAAGCTGATCAAGAAGGAAGTTAACGTAGGATTCAGGGGATCAAGTTGAATTTTAAAGGACTAATTGTAAATTTAAAGGAGAGAAACTAGAAGAAGATAATAAATAGAGGTGTAACAGGTAGAATCAGTAAATCAGTCACATGATTATGTTTATGATATTTTGAATTTCAAATAATGATAAGCAAGGTCATAAGAATTCAGTAATATTAACCCATATTTTAGTTAATTACATGACCTAAAAAGAAGAAAAACACGTAGGAATTAAACAATAAGATTTCAAAACACACAAACTAAGTAGAGGATTCAGACAAAATAAATGGAAGCTAATAAAAAAGGAAGTTAATGTAGGACTCACTCACTGGTTCACTCCCAATCTCGCGTTCTTCTTCTCAGCAGCTTTGTTTTTTTTTTTTTTAAAGAATGGATAAGACCAAGATTAAGTTAGTTTATCCTCACTAAAATTGATAAGTTAAGACTCAAACCACTAAACATTGAAACCTACACCACTTTTTTTAGCTTGATCCCCAAGGTTGTGTGTGTGTGTCTATATATATATATATAGTCCATATTCTTAATTTACTATTTTTATTTTTATGTATATGAATATTTATTTATTATTAATGTATTTAATTTAATATATTTATCAATATATAATTTAAAGTTAATTCCAAGTATGGGTATGACATAAATAATAAGAATTAGAAGTTACTGTTAGAAAAGCTAGCTGTCATTGTATTAGAGCAACAATCCTAAGGTCTAAATGTTGGGGTTTGGTGATTCATAAATGCAAAGAAAAATTAAAATTTATTTCACAAACCTGAAATAGGATCCATATAATTTTATTAACTAATTGAATTAGAGTTTCCAAAAAGCTTAACATAGTAAAAAAAAAAAAAAGGGGGTAAGATTGTTGGAAGGACAAGAGGGGGTTCACTCCATTGACACCCTACCTCAAGCTTTTAGTATTCTTGACTAGATTAAGACATCTCTAATATGGCTAATATAAGTATCCACATGAACAACCTCAAATCAAAATGAAAGTGTGTTAGCACTTTTTCTTTAATGTCTCATAACTCAAGAACTCTATGTTTTTGTTTTCTGAAAGGGGAGAAACGATTTAGAGAATGGAAAAATGAAAAAGTGCATAAAACCCTAGAGAAAAGGATGTCTTTATACACTTTTCATTAGGGTTTCACTTATCAAAACAAAATTTGGTAACTCCTCACTTACCAAAATGTTTTTGGTATATATATCACCTTTTAATTTTTATTTTGATTCAAATTCCAAAACATAAATTTTTTCCTATTTATTTAATACAATAATTAGCTTAAATAAATAAATAAATACACATGCACATATGAATTTATTTATTTATTTATCACAGAGTTTTTACTAGGCTGGTAAACCTAAGTTCATTTTGGGCCTATTCTAAGTGTGTGACCCTATAGGTTCATATTATTGGGTTCATGATACAAATGCAATGGAAAATTAAAAATTTATCATGTTCCCAAACCTGGATCCATGTAATTCAACTACTTGATTAAATCTAGGGTTTCAAGAATCTCACCAAAACGCAGAAGAGGCAAGATTTTCTAGAAGGATGAGAGGAGGTTCACACAGGTGACACCTTACCTCGAGCTTTTTGCTTTGGTTGTTCGGATTTAAACGTCTCTAAAAGGATGTGTCCTCTATAGGTATCCATATGAACAGCCCTTCATAAAAATGAATTAGAGTGTGTGCTAGCAACTTTCTTGATTGTCTTACAAATCAAGAACAAAAGAAAAAACTTTGTGTTTGTTTTCTAAGGAGAGAGAAAATGAATTTGGAGGCAGGAAAAAAAATAAGTGTCTTAAACCTTAAACCCTAGAGAATATAATATATTTATAGACTCCAAATTAGGGTTTCACCTACCAATGACCTTTTGGTAATTTCCCATTTATTATATTCTAATTTTGTTTTAAAAACAAATCAGAAATAATATCTTATTTATTTATTTAAAATAACATTTATCTTAAATAAATAAACAAATAAATAAATAAAACACTTTAATTATTTATTTCCACATATTTTATTTTGGGCTTATTAAACCCATATTCGTTTTGGGGTTGTTCTAAGTATGTGACCCTGTAGGTTCACATAACAATGGCAATGGGCCTAAATCTCAATTTAGGCCTACAAGTCATAAGTGGCCTCTAGCAAGACATTATGACTACCCAAGTCATGTGAAGTCAATTATCCGACATAACCTAATTATAGTGAATTTTATCATCCCTTTATCACATTATATCTTAATTGAACATAAGGCATAAAATGTCATCCTTATATAGTTCAATATTATGACTTAATTCCAAGTAGACTAAAAATGATAACTCTTTATCAATTCATTTCAGCATGTCCATGCATTTTCCTTCAGTCTATCTCATTAAGGGGCCCATAGATATCTTTCTTATATTAATGAGGGATATATTCCTTCTGAATCACTCACATTCCTCACATAACTAATTTCATATCCAATAACATCCTATTTAATCGTCCGGTTAAAGACAATGTTAGAATGTGTCAAAACATAAAATAGTTATGCAGAAATCCATGATGATTTCAAAGTCAAAGAACCAAAGTAAAATTACTGTGATAAGAAATACTTATGACAACAATCTATGTAGTATTCTCATAGTGGGTCAATCTAGTACATGATCTCTCATTATGTACCTATAAGTTGATTTAATATCTCATATTCATGATTAGTAAAACATAACCATCAATCAACATCATACTAGCCTTAATACTTTAATATATATATAATGAATAAATGGCTAGGGATAATTAGAATAGAATTCTTATTTTAATCTAAGGGTTTTACTATCAAGTCACATACTTGATGGCCTTAGTAAGAATTAACCTTTCATATAATTATCATAAAATCAAATGATAATGAAATACCTCTTTATTAATAAAATAAGAAAGTTAATACATAATCATAAATGATTGACCTAATTCATATCACTAACACATATAACGTTTGGCAATAGGCCTGGAATCCCAATTTAGGCCTACTAGTCATAAGTGGTCTTTAGGAAGACATTATGACCACCCAAGTTATATGAAGGCTGATAATCTTATGTAACCAAATTTATAGTGAATATTGTAATCCTTTTGTCACACGATATCCTAATTGAATATAAGGCATAGTTTATGTTATACTTATACAATTCAACTATATTATCTTTTGATATTAAGTGGACTGAGGATAATAACTCTTTATCAATTCATCCTAGCATGGCCATGCATTCTCTTCAATCTGTCTTATCAAGGGGCCTATAGATATCTTACTCAAATTAAATAAGGGAAAAATTCCTTTTCAATCTCTCACATTCCTCGCATAACTCATTCTATATCCAACAATAATCTATTTCATTAACTTATGAAAGACAATGTTAGAGTGTGTCAAAATATAAAATAATTATATAGAAAACCATGGTGATTTTAAGGTAGGAGGACTAAAACAATGTTACTGTGAAGAGAATTACTTATGATAATTATCTATGGAGTATTCTTATAGTGGGTCAATCCAATACATAATTTCTTAGACAAGTACCTATGAGTTGACTTAATATCTCATATACATGATTAGTAAATCACAATCATCAGTCAGTAACATATAAGCCTTAATTCATCATTATTTTACTTAATAAGGAAAAGTTGCACCAATGGTGCCTGAACTTTTGAATTTTGACAATTGAGTGTTTGAACTTTTTTTTATTAAATTGAGTGTCTCAATTCATAAAAAAAAACCTTTCATGTCAATTCTTCTGACCAATGGAGGCTTATATGGCAATACCAAAAAGGGCATATAGGACTACTACAAGCCTAATATACTTCTATGTCAGCAAAATTAAGGGCAAGGAAGGTGATTTTACACTAATAACCCTAAAGCTATGTTAAAAAAGCAGAAGGAAATTTGGGATTTAGGTTTTATACCTCATAAATGATTCCAAATATGAAATTATCAAAATTTATTGTTGTTCTTCTTTTTCTCACATTTGGGTGAATGATTTTTCTTCATCTTATCATAGAAGAATGACATTAAGGTTTCTTTGTCTTCTTTTTCTTCTTATCGTATTCACCATTATTAGGTTCTTATATCTTTCTTCTGTATTCTAAAAAGA
Organism: Mallotus nudiflorus; assembly: GCA_947683625.1. Classification (NCBI taxonomy): domain Eukaryota; kingdom Viridiplantae; phylum Streptophyta; class Magnoliopsida; order Malpighiales; family Euphorbiaceae; genus Mallotus; species Mallotus nudiflorus. The sequence continues at coordinate 3,091,537 of CANTUR010000509.1, read as the reverse complement.
GGCATGGATGCTAACTATTGTTGTGCATGTGGAAAATGATGAGTGATAAAAACTTCATGGACATTTGTGAATCTAGGAAGGAGATTTTGGTCTTATGAGGACCCAAGTTGCAACAGGACATTTGCACGGTTTGACTTTTAGCTAAGTGATAGATCAAGTAGTATAATTCATAGTTAAAAAGAAGTCAAGATACAAAAGAAGCATCTATGGGTGATTTTGATTTTGCTGATAGTTATGATAATATGGTGTTAGTAGTTTGTGTTTTTTCTCTTTTGTTGTGGACCCATAAAGTGTAGGTCATTTTATAAAGGAACTTTTTGATTTTGTATATTATGAACTATTATAGGTTAACTACAGTTTATAGTTTTGGTGTATTGTACTTAAGGTTCAATTTGAGCCAACCATAATGAAATGGTATTATGGCTTTTCTCTTACTTTTTTTATAGAGCTCTGTGTGTGTGTGTTATGTCTAGTGGTGGTCATGAATTTACTATAGAGCTAATTCATGTATAAACACAACTTGATGACCATTGAATAGCATGAATACAATGAATTATTAACAAAATTCAAAGAAAAATAGCAATTCAACTACTGCCTCTTTTCGTAAAATATTGCTATTAATATGGTCTTGAAAAGTGCATAAAAACTAAACAATTTGCACATAATCCTATACCTAAAAAATGGATAGCTGCAGCTTGAAGTAGAAGTAAAATGCTTTTTTCAATAGTCCTAAACAACCATTAACAGGTAAAATACAAAAACATGAGATTCGCAAATGAGCTGGATGAATGATTAATACAACATAGATTAATAATAATATATATAACTTGACATTAAGATCAAATGGCCATTATCAATTGCAAAAATGACAAAAAAAGCTGCTACAATATAAGTCTTTAACATATATGCCAAAATACTTAAGAATCCTAATAAAAAGGAGAAATTAAAAACCAAGTCTTATAAACTATTAACAAAATATGATCTTTCTCCACTCCAAGTCTCATTAGCTTGGCAATTTTAGATAATATTCCATAAATTTTAGTTAGTAGCCACCCATATTGCAGACTTAGGTGTTATGCCTTGATATTGAGTCTTGTGTTGGAAGCTCATCTTGGCCAGCAATAACTTATCTATTCTTTGCTTTAACAATGGATGTTAATTTCATCTCACTTTTTTCTTAACATTTCTTTGTCTTTGGGCCTGAATATTAAGGAAAAATACACACATTAAATTAAATAATTGATTAATTTATCAACTGCACACAAATTAACAATTACCTATAATTGATTACTGGTAATTAATAGCTTTCCACTTTTCATAAAATCTTCTTTCCTTCGTGTCATGAAAAATGGTTGAAGTTCATTCATTTTTCTAAGCTTTACATTATTATTGACAATTCCTTATTGACTTTTTTATTTGAGGCTATATTAGCAATGAATAAATTCTTGAAAATTAAAAAATGAAATTCTTTAAAACCTTATCAAATAAAATGAGTAATAAAGTACATAACTTACATTACCCATCATGTTCATTGTTCTAAAATCTATATACACTCCATAGCCTTTTTGAGGCTGAGTAGTAAATCCAGGACTTGTGTAAGTCCTCATTCTATGTTGAGGATGATTGGCCAATCCATAGCAAGCTTCAGCATAAGTGAGTTTTCTTTTTCTCTTATAATGAATAGAAAATCTTTCATTTTCTAAGAGTGGACTAGCATATGGCAATTTTTCTACAACATGTTGTACTAAAAGGTGAAGAAGATGGTCCTTGAGGTACAAATGATGGTTTAATATCCCAAATATAAACAATTTGCACATTAGTCTCACACCAAACCAAAACATAATTTAACATGAGTAATGTAAACAATTTGCATACCTAACTTGTTGAAATTGAAAGTAATGAAAGATTAAAGAAAATTGCCTACTTACATGTTGTCTTCTGTCAAAATTTTGTGGGGCTGTGTTAGGTGAATTTTAGGATCTGCAAGTAGTAAGTTAGGTTATTTCAGCTCTAATAGATATTCCTAATTAATCATATGGTCCTAACTCTCCTTGGTTGCCCTTCTTTAAATATGGGCATTTTTTCTTGTTGTGTCCTGTTTAGTAGCATATCTGGCAAGTCATACGTCTACCTATCCTAGACAATTTATGACCACTTTGCATCTCACCTTCCTCTTTTCTTATATTTTTTGTAGGTCTACTAGGCATTCTTCTGTCTGGTGGAAGTTGTGGTGGGTTAACCTCTCTTTTACCCTAAAACTTCTTGCATAACTCCTATCATATGTCCATAAGATTCTTTATATTTATCTTTTCTGAACCATTCATACACATAATCCTTTGAATTTTTCTCAATATGATGTATTGTACAGATAACATGATGGCATGGAATGCTAGTTAAATCTTAACCTCAATAAGCACAAGTTTATTTTTTCAGATCAACCACATATGTATCCCCTTTGTACTCAACCTCAAACCCATTTTCTCCATTCCACATAATATGACAATTAGTGCTTTCTAAGAAATTATCAAGTAACTTTTTCCTAATCCTCGACCTAAAGTCACAAATACATTTCTCATAAAGTTATCTATTATCTTTAAGTCTACCCATAACTAACTTCCTAATACCCTCCAACATGGTATAAATGTTCTTGGTCTTATGCTCAAATCTTACCATTACATGCTTCAATTAAATTATTATCAACAATGTCACATTTCACCTATGTATTGAAGTAAGCTTGACACCACTAACTAGGATAAGTGTTTAACATGTCTTTAAATCCTTGTGGGGACAACCTCTTCATTTCTTGCATATTCTCTTTAAAATTCGGCATATTAATGGACTTCGCACACTTCCAAAACTGCTTATACAAATCAATGCCTTTATTTTTCTTCCTTGAATTTGCACAAAGGTGTCATGCAAAACACCTATGTTCAGCTTTTGGCAACAATGTTCTTAATGCATCAAGTAATCCCTAAAATATGCATGCTTCTTATTAATGAAAAATTCTAAATATTTTTAAGAATAAGTAATAAAAATAATTAAAACTTGAAGAATACACTAACCTTTTGTTGATATGTGATAATAGTCCACTTTTCACCATTATTCAAGTTCAAGTCTTTTGTAAATAATTCTATAAACCATGTCCATGTCACTTTATTCTCACATGTGACCACAGACCAAGCAACGGGGAACATTGATTGTTCCCATCATAACCAATGACAGTTAGGATCCCACCATTCACTTGACCTTTTAAAAAACAACCATTAAGCCCTAACACTCATATACATTCTCCTAATAGCCTTTTTTTCAGACAATCAAATGAAATGTACACCCTTTCAAACATAGGAAGCTCAGTGGGCAGCGGTTGTTATACCTTTATACTTGTAGTAAAACCTGGATTAGACATTTCAATCTCGGCTAAGTAGTCCCAAAGTCTAGCAAATTCCTCCTTCAAATCACCTTCTAATATTCCAATTACCAAAAGCTTTTCTCTTTTTATTTGTGACAAACTAAGATTGACCTTCAAATCTTCCTTAACTATTATTTGTAGATCAAGAAGTGACATAATTACAATGCATTTGTATTTCTATAAATAATTATTTTCTAGCCATTTTACTGTGACTCTTTTGTTTTTAAAAGAAACTCCATAATTATGCTTATTAATAAAATTTTTGATTTGATATGATTGAGTCATAGTATCTTTGGATGCATATAAAAGCTAAGGACAATTTCTCTTCACACATTTAACCTTTGTATGCCTATGAGTGTTTCTTGTAAAATTCAATTCTTTCCTTTCTTATATTGAATATTTAGTTATGACTTCTTTAAATTCACCCGGTCCTTTAAAGGTCATGCGAAGAGAGAACAATACCTTTTGAGCCCTTGGATTATATAATGGAAATTGACTCTGTCTTCTCATAGCATAGTCACAATCACTCCCATCTGACTTTAGGCAGCTCCAATCATCATCATTAGAGTCCCAATCCTTATTTACCTCCTCATCTTCTTGAATATACGCTATAAATTTTTTAAATAAAATTTCTACAACTACTATAGATTCAACTTCAGGATTAATTTGAGGATTATTGGCAACTTCACTTCTTTTCTTATTTCTTACTACTTCCTTGAGTGTTTTCCTAGCCTGTTGTAACTCTTTATTATCATCATTTAAACCATTATAATCAAACTCAAAATTTTATGCTTCATCTTTAAACTCACCTACTACAAAATTTTCAACTTATGTCACTTGTTCTTCACTTTCACCAATCTGCACAGGGACTTCAACATATCTACCAGATTGTTTCTCATCATTTGCTTTACCTTGAACCATATTCCTCCCATATTCTACCTCTAAAATTGCTTAACCTTTTTGACATGTATCCCCTCTAAGCACTTCATCTGCTATACTCCATAATACCTCATCCTCAAGCCCATCATCTAACTGTCCTTCTTACCCTCCTAAACTACCCAAAATTGTCCTAATATTTTCACCTAAAGAGGGTTGGGTAAGTTAAATTAACATCTTCATTTATTATCTCATTCGCTAACCTCTTCTCATAATTAATGTCCCTCTTAAAGCCATCAATTTTTTCTTGTTCATACAGTATCCCATACCTACCAAAACTATGCTCTAAATACAGTTTAACCCTACTAAATTTTTTTAACAATTCAATGAAAGTAATAGTTATTTTCTCACACAACAACATCAACCCATGTGAAAGTGGTTTTTTTCCTTTCCTAAAATGTATCTTCACAATCTCCATATTCCCAAACATATCCTTAAGGGACCTCACTACATCACTTAAGACAAACTTGTCTATATCAATATCTATTTCCACCTTGGCACCCCTAACATCAACCACATGATGCTTGTCCATGTCTACATTATACATACAATTTGAAAAAAATAGTAAATAAAGAAGTAAAAGAACATTTTCACATGCATTTTTATCACTTTATTTATTGTAAAGTGAAGAACAAATATATAAAGTAATAATACAAAGTGTAGTACCCATCATAACTTTATGAGAAATCACCAAAAAACTTAAACTTCAGCATATTACCATCAAAGACAAAGCATGTATGTTATCCCTCCTAATTGCAATTGAAGAAACAATTCTAGCTTGAAGAAATGTCATTAATCTCTTTGTCTCTATTCTTCATCTGAAGCTAAAGGTTCTTTTTTTTTCCTTTTAACCACAAACCCCTAATGCTCAAATTGAAAGAAGTAACTATTTGTTACCAAGGTTATTTTAGTAATTCAATTCTCTGTTTAGGGTATTATTTAGGTCATTGTCTTATTTGCCCTTATTTTTGCTGACATGGAGGTATATTAGGCTTATAGTGGTCCCATATGCCCTTTTTGGTATTGCCATATAAGCTTCCATTGGTCAAAAGCACTGACATGATAAGAATTACTTATAATAATAATCCATGTGTTATTTTAATAGTGGGTCAATCTAGTACATCATTTCCCTAAATATGTACCTATGAGTTTGACTTAATATCTCATATACATGATCAGTAAAACTTAATCATCAGTCAGCCTCATACTAGTCTTTATTCATTGTTATTCCTATAATAATAATTGACTAAGGATATTTAGATTAGAATTCAAGTATTACCTAAGATTTTTACTATCAAGCCATGTACTTGATGATCTTAATTGAATTAACTAATCAAGGATAATACTAGAATTAGCCAGTAACAATAAAAATGACATTTTATTATTAAAATAGAAATATAATAATGTCAAAGTATGGCCATTATATAATTGGCCTAGGGCATCTCACTAATAATCTCCCACTTGCACTAGGCCCAATCAACATTGTATCTCATACCCATTGACTTAGTATGACTTTCATGCTTGGCTTATTGAAGAGGCTTAGTTATTGGATCAGCAACATTGTCATATGTTGGTACTCTGTATATTTTTCACATCTCCTCTCTTAATGATCTCTCTCATGAGATGATAAAGCCTGAGTATATGTTTGGATCATTGATGTGATGTAGGTTCCTTAGCATGTGTTATGGCTCCATTGTTATTACAATGCAAGTCCACTAGATTTGATATATTAGGAAAAACTCTTAATCTAGTTATAAACTTATAGATCCAAATAGCTTCTTTGGCTACCTCCAAGGTAGCTATATACTCAGATTCTATTGTAGAATCGATAATGATATCTTACTTTGAACTTCTCCAGCTCACTGCACTCTCTATTTAAACAAAACACATAACCTGACTACCATTGGAAGTCATCTTTGTTAGATTAGAAGATAGCATATGTGTAACCATTTACAACTAGCTTATCTTCTTACTCGCTATACAGTGAAAATGCATCCTTAGTCCTTCTCAAGTACTTAAGGATATTCTTAAATGCTATCCAATGAATTTCACCTGGGTCTAACTGGTATCTGATCGTTATGCTTGAAGCATATGAGATATCTGGTCAAGTGCATAACATGGCATACATAATGGATCCAATAGCATAAGCTTATGAAATTTTACTCATGTGGTCTCGCTCAATTAGACACTGAGTCTTACTAAGTGTAATGCCATGAGACATTAGCAAGAATCCTCTCTTAGAGTTTTTCATACTAAACTGATTCAGTACCATATCAATGTAAGTGCTCTGACTTAGGCCAATAAGCCTCTTAGATCTATCTCTATAGATCTTGATGCCTAAAATATAGGCAACTTCACCTAAGTCTTTCATTGAGAAAAAATTTCCTAACCATGATTTAACATTTTACAGAGTAGGAATATCATTTCCAATGAGTAATATGTCATCAACATATAGCACTAGAAAAACTATTACGCTCCTACTAACCTTGTTGTAAACATAAGTGTCGACCTTAGCAATAATTAATCTTCATTTTGATCTTAAAAAACTTAATTTTGAGCATTTAATTTGTTTATTTAAGTGTGTATAAGTTAAGACTTTATTGGAAGTTAAAATAAAGTATAATTATGTTGGGCTGATTGGACTTTTGAGATTCAATGAGGCTTTTGACATCCTTAGAGTTTTATGATGAGAAAGTTATCCTCTTAAAATTTAAAGTAGAAAACTTGAGCTTTCTAAATTAGGCTTATTTTTCAAAATCCGAGTTCATTTGGGTATGTAAATTTTGAGTCAAAATTCACGTATATGTCTGCCATCTTAAATTGTATATCTCTTAGTTTTTTGGACATATCTTGAGTTACAAAAGTTCAATTAAGGTGATTAAAAATGATATGGAAAGATAAGTAAAACATCTAAAATTTTAATAAAGAAAGTATGGGAAAATTCAAATTTCTTCAAGATAAAATCATGGCTTCAACTTGTGTATAGCTATCTAACAGTATTCTGCATTTCAGATTACATAGCTCTTAGTATTTTAGACATATCCTGAGCTATAGAAGTCTAATTTAGGTGATTAAAAATGATATAGAAATATAATTCAAATTTCTACAACCTTTATGAATAAATTATGGGCAAATTAAAATTTTTTTCAATAGAAAATCATGGGTTCAACTTGGATATAGTTATTTGATAGTATTCTATGTTTTAGATTGCATAGATCTTAGTATTTTGGACATATCTTGAGCTAAAAAAGTCCAATTTTGATGATTAAAAATTATATGGAAATCTAATTCAAATATCTATAAGTTCTATGAAGATAATGTGGCAAATTCAAAAGATCTTGAATAGCCAATCACGGTTTCAATCCATGAATAGCTGTTTGATAGCATCATTTTCAATGATTCAAAATATAAAGGTTGGACACATCATTTGCACCTCCAACAACTATATTTTTAAGTATAAATACCTTTAGAGCTTAATGGAAGTTAAGAAACTTATTCCAAATCAAGGACACAAGCATTGCTAAGTACATTGGTAAAGTTAGGCAACTCTTAAAACAGATTGAACAATAAGGGGGCTAGTGGGAGATCGTCCAGATACCCAAGCAGGAGAACTCTGAGGCTGACCTCTTGGCTAAAGTAGTAGTTGAAGATAGTCAAGCATTCAAGGATAAGGAATTCACCGAGGCATTGACAAAACCCAGTACAGAAGATCCCGAAGTCTTGGAAATACGGGAAGTCTCAGAATGGATGCGTCAGATAGTCCAGTACCTGGAATATGGAACACTCCTCAAAGATAAATTAAAAGCTCATAAGCTAAAAGCAAAAGCATCCCACTATTCTATCCATCAAGGGGAGCTTTACAGAAAATCCCTTTCACACCCATGGTCTAAGTACGTTTCTCCAGAGGAAGGGAATTATATACTCAGGGAAAACCATGAACGAATTTATGGAGCACATGAATCCCACTACGCACTAACCTGGAAAGCACTGCTCTAAGGATACTATTGGCCCACCATGTCTAATGATGCCCAAAAGCTAACTCAAGAATGTCACAAGTGCCAGCCATTTGCTCGACTCAATCACAGGCCTTCCCACCCTCTGCATCCAATCGGTAACCCATGGCCCTTCACCATGTGGGGGATGGACATCCTAGGTCCCTTCCCAACTTTCACTTTATAAAAAAAGTTCTTGATTGTGGCTATAGACCATTTCACTAAATTGGTATAAGTGGACGCAGTTCCAACCATCACAGAAGCTCGGATATAGCATTTCTTCTCGAGAGAGATCATCTGCAGATTTGACATCCCTCGCACCTTGATTACAGATAATAGCAAATAGTTCAATAATGAAAATTTTAGAGGTTTCTTTTCAGACCTCGGAATAAAGCTTCGTTTCACCTCAATAGCCCACTCGCAAACAAAAGGGCAAACGAAAGTTACCAATAGAATTATCATGTAGGGATTAAAGAAGAGACTTAATAAGAAAAAGGGAAATTGGGTCGAAGAGCTTAACAACATAATTTAGGCCTACAGAACCACCCCTAGATCATCCATCGAGGAGACACCATTCAGACTAACTTATGGCATGGACACGATAATACCGGTGGAGATTAGTTCACCAAGTTATAGGGTCAGTCGCAATCTTGATCACAACATCAATGACATTGATACCTAGATATGTCTGGACCTATTAGAAGAAAGGCCAAAGCGAATGGCAGCTACAGTTGAAGCACACCGGTAGAAGGTGGTACGGTATCATCTCCAGCATAGTCGCCCAAGACAATTCAAAGTAGGTGACTGGGAACTCAAACTGGCAGATATTGGCAAAGGCAACTCAAGCACTAGCAAACTGGGTCCAAATTGGGAGGGCCCATATCAGATCTCAAAACACACATCTAAAGGGGCATATAAACTAAGAAACAAAGAAGGCAAAGAGCTACCATGATTTTGGAACTTAGATTGCCTCAGGAAATACTATCAATGAACTGTACTCAGAATGGTATTCAATAAAGTATCTATTCATTAAAACAATAATGTTTTTACAAAAGATCAATTATAAAAAATAAAAAAACTCTACTCTACTACTTGTATGTCTGGACCATCAAACCTGAAGACGGGGAGGGAAACAACATCAACAGCATTAGAAGGTGCAGTAGGCTCAGCAGCAGTAGATTTGAAAGCATTCCTTATATGGGAGGTAGTTCCCTTTAGACGAGCATCCTCCTCAGCAATAATCTTTGCAAGGTCTGCCAGCGTTATTTGATCTAACCCCTTCAAGTCTAACTCAGGATTCTAGGAAAGTAGGATCCTCCTACATTCAGACCTATAGGCCTTAAGAAATCCCCCTACCATATTTTGGTATGATCTTTTATCATTTTCTTGGGACTTTTCGACCTCAAATAGCCTCTTCTCCATATTGGTAATCTGAGAATCCTGCTCTTCAATCCTCCTGGTTAATTGACCTTGACTATACTCCAAACCAGTGATTTTCTTCTGGCCCACCTCAGCCTCGGATTTTACCTCCACATATTTTTTCTAGCAGAGCTCTAGTGCTGCCTTTGTGCCATCCAGCTTCTTCTCGAAGTTAATAGATATTGTCCCAACCTCCGTCTCCTTCAGACTGTACTAGCTTTTCAAGTAGAAGTATTGGTCCTTCAGCAGTAGCAAGGCCTGGGTCATCTATGAAAAGGGAAGTTCATTTTAATACAAGTAAAAGTGTAAGTAATAGAAATAACATTCACTTACTTCTAGCAAATGGCCGATCATCAAATCAAACAGCCCCTCCAGACCATCCTCAGACCAGCGCTGCATATCCGCTAACAGCCTTAATGACTCTGCATATTGATCTCTCACTTGATTGTTTGAGAAGCTCGGAGGCTCATTTTATTCAGTATCCATCCCTTCATATTCAGACACCCGGACAACCTTAGGTGTTGGACGTTTATTTCTTCATCAAGCCCCTCAGCATCAAAGTCTTGATCGATCAATCATCTTTTTCACCGACCTTCCTTCCTATCATGGGATGATTTGACTACAGTTTTTCCTTTAGGATCAATGGTCGTCTCCTCAGGTGCCACAAGGGCCTCAGGTTCTAGAGAAGGGGATGCCCGTACTTCCTCTGAAGTTATTGGCTCATTAGCTAGAAGGGAAATCCCCTCTACAAAAGTAAAAAAGTCAGCCATCTACAATCAAAAAAATAATGCAAGCCAAAAGGATACCTTTAAATAACCCAAATGTACCAATAGAATGAACACGATCCAAAAAGACTCTCCACAGGTATCTCCTGGATACGTCCTCAATTGATTGATCTTTCGCCAGACCATTGAGATGCAGCCATAAAACCATCTTCGTATCATGATTAGGGAGTCTCAGATGTCGTTTCATCCTGTGGCACTCATTAGACCATATTTATCACCATGAAGTCCGACGCGTGCTCGATAATAAAAAAATTATGCCTCCATTTCTTATAAAGGTCTGAAAGTTTTACAAAAAGGTTATGGTTGGGAATGGCTGATAGGGAAAACATCAATTCTCCCTTCTTCCTAGCTAGACTATACAGATACCGTAAGACATCCAAATTGGGTTCCCTACCCTATTTATACATCAGCTAGATGAACCCAGTCAGAATCCTATAACTATTCGGATGGAGCTAACCAGGTGTTATGTTATATCTATTCATCAATCTTTTGACAAAGGGATCTAATAAAAAATTTAAACCCCCCTCTAGTTGGTCAAAATATACCACTAATTTACTAAGCCCTAACATGGGAGTATGAGCCCTAAACCTCCTATCTACTGTATGAAGGGTGTAATCGGTGAGAATACAGAACCACTACCAGTACCACCCTAGCAGTTCATCATCTATTTTAGACACAAACAGGTCGGAACTAACTTATTCCCTTATAGCAATAATATTTCCTATAAAAAGGAAAAGTACACAAATGGCAAAGAAAATAGGAGGAAGAAGAAGAAGAAGAAGAAGAAGGACAAAGATCACTTGGTTACAAGATGCAAAGATCACGACAGACAAAATGTGGTGGCAATGGCAATGCAAATGCGACAACGGTGAAACAAAAGGGCAAAATGAATCAGTTGACAAGCAAAGGGATATTTATAAAGTAACAGAAGGCTCTGGAAGTGAACCATTAATTTCCCTCATCATTACTTCACTTCTCCCTATATCATTAAGGGTAGTTTGGGAAATGAAAAATCCATTAATTGAGTGGTCATCATAATGGCAGCATAAATGTCTCATCTTCTAACACACGAAAGGATGCATCAGTTGCGTAAATTCAAATTTCAAATATCTAAGCATTAAAGCGGCACAACCATGGCTCAACCTGCAGTCATCTTAATCAAGTTTTATTTCTTCTTATTTGGAATTGGCATCCGAGCTATGCTTGCAGCACACTCCAACTATCTAGCACTCCATGCGCGCTTTTATTGCACCAAGATAAGTCTAACAACTAAAGCTGGCACCCTCAGGTTGCTTCTATAGTACTGAGGTTATTCAAACAGGGAAGGTAGCCGAATCCATTTATGGAAAGGACTCTGCGTCAAAGATTCCTAAGCAAAGATTAGGACTCTTATCCCGAAAGGAAGCCTACTCCTTTCAGGTTTAAGTATCACTATAAATAGGACCCCATACCTCTCATTCTAGATCATCTTATTCTTTCATATTCTAATTATTTCTTGGTCCCTATACAAACTCTCTCTTTTTGTTCTCTGACTTAGGCATCAAAGTGTTTGTAAGGATCCTCCCCACCTCTCACTTTGTCCTCTGTTCATTGTTTGTAGAGTCTTAAGCTCAAGAGTTCTGAAAATAAGTTATCAATACTAAAAATAAGATGTTGCTCCCTACAGAGTGTAATCCCTTGCCAAGTTGCCATGAAGAGTAGTAACTATCAATTCAAAGTTTTTTCCTTATAAAAATAAATCAATTGTTATAATAATTATTTTTTGTAATTGGTTATATTAGATAGACTTCTACTTCACTTCAATGACTTTGTTGTTATACTTGTTTAGATATACATCAGCTGACTTTATTGTTGTTTACTATCTATTTGATCACTTGTATTCCTATTTATTCATTGTATTTGGTACAATTATTCAATATATACAAAATCATTCTTTTACTTTAATCACATGGTATTAGAGCTAAATTCAAAAATGGCAGCTCAACTTGTTCCAGTCACCTCTAACACTACTACACCCTCAGTTTTAACAACTAATTATACCTTTGTTATCAAGCTAAACCCAATAAATTTTCTTACCTAGAAAACCTAGTTTGTTCCACTCCTTAACTTTACAATATGAATAATTTAATTAATGGTTTAGCTCCACCATCTTCAACTATTGCTTCAGCCACAAACCTAAACGCCACAAATATTAATCCCAATTATGTTTAATGGTTCAAACAAGACCAATTACTATTGTCCTAGATTCTTTCATCTCTGACCGAAGAATTTTTCTCCTACATTATTGGTTGCAAGACATCATTGGAAGCATGGAATGCACTAGAAAGTGCTTTTGGCACTGTATCATAGAATTGTCAACTTCAACTCTATGTTGAACTTCAACAATTAGAGAGACATGACATGGACATTACTCAATACCTTCAAAAAGCCAAAGCCCTGGTTGATGAGCTTGCTGCCATAAGCAAACCCCTTTCATCTTCAGAGTTTAAATCAATCATGTATAGAAATATCGGCATGCAGTTTCACCCAATTGTTTCTACCCTTAACCTTCGAGCCACACCAATATCTCTTTCTGAGCTATATAGTCAACTACTTTCATATGAGATCTTGCTTAAAAGTTATTCTACACCTCCCATAGCCCATCTCATAGTCCAACATCCATCATCTTCATATAGACATGCTCCAAACTCAAACAAATCACCAAATGCTCCTTCCTTTTCTCAGAATTTTTCCACCAAACGAAAGTGCCAAATTTGTGGTTATACTAACCACACAACTAATTGGTTTAAGTGTTGTTATGAACCGTGCAACTCCACCTATTCTACCCGCCTCTAAGCCAATTACTTGTAAATATTGTTTCCAAACTATTATGCTCCTTTATTTTCCTCGATTACCTGCTATTCAACCGCCCTAGATTTCAGACATTGGTGCTACTCACCATATGACACTAACACTTCCCCAACTTCACAATCCGCTTCAGTATCATAGCAGTGTAGGTAATGGATAGTTAATGACAATATCACACACAGGTACATCTTTTTTCCCTTTAAATCAGAATACTAGTATTCCTATTTTTTCATTGTATTCGGTATTATTATTCAATATATATAAAACCATTCTTTTACTTTCATCATAGGTTAAATTTAAATTTGTTAACTATAAGAATAAATAGTAAAAGAGGCTATCAAATTATTTTTGAAATGCTTAATAGGTCCTTTTCTAAATCATAAAAACCAAATGGATCTATCTTTAAAGGTAAAAATAAGAAAAGAGAAAGAATTCCAAACAGAAGCACATGATACTCCTCATATTCATGGTAGTTACATAAGAAATGAGCTATGTTATAACTAAAAAGTTCAAAATTGGTTTAGTTAGATGGAGAGTTACTTTTGACTAAAAGGCATAAAGGTTATAGGAAATTGAAGGATATGATAAAACTCTTTTGAGTATTAATTCTTTGAGCATTCTAATTTGGAGGAGGTATGACAATATATTGGAGTCTTTTCCATTACACTTTATAAATCTATGTCGTCATATGACAAAAATATAAGACTAACACTCGACACAATATTAAAATATCCTTATTAATAGCTCAACTTTATTAGATTTAAACAAATTACACATAAAACTTAGTAAACAGTCTTTCAAATTTTCAAAAATAGAATATAACTACAATTTATCAGTTTTAACAACCCAACATTCAATACAATTCAATCCATTTTTATGAGCAATTAATTGATTAATAAAACCTAGTTCAGCATTTGCATTAAATTGACCCTTCGTTCGTTTATATTTTCTACCTTATATATATACTAGTCAATTCCTCCTTTTGGAAAATATATTTATTTCTATTACAATAGTTCTTTTCTCAATTAATTTGTTATGTTAATTATGGATTAAAGTGTAATTTTGTAGTACAAAATATTTCTTTTTGGTCCTTAAAACTTTGTTTTTCTACCATTTGTATCATTTTTCACTTATTTAAAATGAAAATTACAAGACTTCAATGCTTACAATAAAATCTTTCAACATTTTGTCCTACCTTTCAACCAACCTCTTAAATGTAAATTCAAGAGGTATTTATAGTGTTGAAGTGAAACTAGTTGTTACAAACAATATATTCAAGCTCCTTTCTTCTCATTTTTCATTAAATTTAATTTTAACTTTTTGCAGTTGGAGGAGTGCTCATAGTTTTGAGGATGATGCTTGTGATTGTGACATTTGAAAAACTAGCTATTGCAGCTTGATTTAATTGTTACAAAGGTCTTTTAATCACTTGTGAGGATACTCATGATCATGATCAGAAGGGACCGTGAGGAATATTGTCCAAAAACTTCACTTGATTCCTTCTCCATTCCTATAGTGACAAACTTACTTACAGTTGTAAGGGTATGTTCATGGTCATGAGCAAAAGCTTGAAGAGTCTCGTCTCCTTCAAATAACTCAAAATTGATCCATCTTTACCAATGAATGTTCCTCATGATCATGATTAGGATCCTAAGAAGTCTTGTGTTTTCCAAAGGAATTAAATTTGATCTTCTTGTGCTCATGAGGACTCCTCATGTTTGTGATTAGATCGTGAGGGCTCCTCACAATTGTGACTAGATCGTGAGGGGCCTAAATTTCCTTGTTTTGGCTATATTTTCACTTCTTTTAATTGCTCATTGGATGTAGTTTTGAACCTAACTTAAATACACAATCAAATATATAAGTTCAAAATTCATTGTTAAAGTCAAAATCAAATTGATTAGAGATTGATCATGTAGATAGTCAATAAAATAATATTGATCAAATTTTAAATTAAAAATTATGATAAAAATATTACAATAAGATTTTGATCAAATTTCATTACAAAAAGGTTTTATTTTTTTATTTAAATAAAATTTATGTATTATATTTTTTTTCTAACTAATTTTGTCAAATTTTACATAAATGTCAATATTGTTATACCGGTTTGGCCATCATCAGAATTTTGAAATTCCTAAATTATTTTAAAAATTTACTCAAAATTTATATTATGAGAATATATTCCATATAGTTTAATTCAAAATTGCAATTATAGGTGAACTTGAACAAAACGTTTTATTTATGACAGATCCGATCAAATAAATTACCAGACCATATAACATTTTATATTTATTTGAATTAAAACAGTAAAAATTATGTAATAAATATCTATTGCAGTTTCATTGTTATCATAAAATTATTCTTAAAAGAACTATAGACTTTAAGAGAAATAAAATTTGTATAATCCAAATATTATATTTCAATATGAATTGTTTATTTATTTTTAAAAATTTACAATTATTTTTTAAAAAAATATTTAAATTCATATTTTAATTAAAAATATGAAAATATTATTTTATATAAAAATTTATTTCTGTATTCTTAATTTAAACTATGAAAAATTAAAATAACTGAATTTATCTTTAATTATTTAAAAATTGATGTTTGTGATAAATAAAAAAATAAAACAATACATTAATGGTAGAAAGATAAAATTTTAAGAACTAAAATAAATATTTTATATTATAAAATTACACTGTAGCCTATAGCTAATGGCAAAATTAATGGAGGAATGAACCAATATAACAAACAAATAAAAAAAAATTCTCTTTGATAAATTGAAAAGTCATAAGAACTTAGTATCAATTGATTGCATAACAGGAGATCTTTATCTTCTCAAACCTTATACCTCATGATATCTTTAAAGAAGAGTTATCACTTGACTACTCTCTCACTGGCTAACAAAAGTAAATTTTAAAATTATATTGTAATTCTCAAAAAAGAAGGATTGAGCAATGTATTTGACTAAATTTTAGGAGTATTTTAATTAGGCATAATACATCCATAACTCCATGTATTTGATATTTTTTGTCAACTTAACACATCAACTTATAGTTTTGCTATTTTAACACCTAATAAACTTGTCAAAAATACAATTTTGAAACTCCTATCAGCACATATGATATGAAATAACAAATCAGCATGTGCTATATTTTATGGGTTTGATTGGCAAAAAATTTGTATGTTGACATATCAAACTGTTAAAAATTGATAAGCACAGAGAGTGGTAGATGTATTATATCATCATATTAGTGTATACTAGTGAATTTTATATAAATTTAGGTGTTGAAATGATAAAAATATAAGTTGAAGTGTCAAACTAACAATTATATTGAATACAAGAGGTTACAAATGTATTATCCTTTTAATTAGTTACCCCATTTCTATGCTGAAAATGGTTTTGGTATGTGCCAAGCCTGTTATGTCTAAATTCCCACGCAATTCTTTCCACCTTTTTTATCAATAAAACCAACAATCATTGATATTAATCGGTAAAAATCGGTAAAAGAATTAGATTAGTTAAAGTTGAATGAATTTTGAATAAATGATATTTTACTGGAAAAAAAAAAATGCTATTGTGAGAACGTGTTCAAAATTGTGAGATCGAGCCAAATAAAAAAAAAAATAACAGAGAAAAAAATAAAGAAAACCGTGGTGCTCTGAATCTTATATGTTGTTTCATCACTAATCATTTATATATTATTATGTCAGTGTTACTTACTCTTTTCAAAAGCCATCAAGTTAACACAAATCAAATATCTAGGCAAGAAACAAGAAACATGGAGAATGAGATTAGCAACTTCTTTAAGGTATGGGTTACAGTCTTTGCATCTTTAATCTATTGTTATGCAATGGGCAAGAATGTTCCAAAAGGCAACTCAAGATTCTTTTTACTACTTCCAATCATTTGCCTCTTTCTTTACCTTCCTCTAAATCTCTCCACCATTCATCTTGGCGGTCTCACTGCATTTTTCATTGCTTGGCTTGCAAATTTCAAGCTTTTACTCTTTGCTTTTGGCAAGGGTCCTTTATCTTCTAACCCATCAATGTCTCTGCCAAGTTTTCTTGCTATTTGTTCTTTACCTGTCAAAATCCAAGAAAACCCATCTCCAAAATCAGAAACTGACCAAAACCGAAATCCTGAAATCTCAAAACAGACACAGAAATCTCCCCTAAGTTATGCTGTAAAAGGTGTGTTTTTGGCTACTTTAGTGCATGTCTATGATTATAATGACTACATCCATCCAAAGATAATCTTATGTCTTTATTGTTTACATATATACTTCTTTCTTGAGATTGTCCTAGCTATAGTTGCAGCCATGGTTCGAACCGTTTTAAGACTAGAGCTGGAGCCGCAATTCAATGAACCATACCTTTCCACTTCACTACAAGACTTCTGGGGCAAAAGGTGGAACTTAATGGTCTGTAGCATCCTACGGTCAGCCGTATATGAACCCACTCTCATGATCAGTACACGTGCCATTGGCCGGAAGTGGGCTCCAATTCCAGGTGTTGTAGCTTCATTTGCTGTGTCATCTATAATGCACGAGCTTATGTTCTATTACATCGGCCGCGCAAGACCTACGTGGGAGGTGACTTGGTTTTTTATTTTACACGGGTTTTGTGTAGTGATTGAGGTTGGTGTAAAGAAGGCTGTGAAGGACAGGTGGCAGTTGCCTAGGCTGATTTCAGGGATTTTAGCAGTTAGTTTCGTGCTGGTGACAGGTTTCTGGCTGTTCTTTCCTCAATTCCTTAATCAATGTAGGGCCGACGTTAGGATGTTTGAAGAGTGTGAAGCAGTTGGGATGTTTTTGAAGAATATTGCTTATAGTGCTTTCTTTGGACCTACAATCACAAGCTTTCAATGATTCTATTTTGTTTTCCTTCTAGTTTATGTTCTTAACCAAAATATTGTTAAATTCCATATAATGCGGATAGCCCATAGGCATAATGCTTATAAATCAATTATATATGCCTAATAAAAGGATACCCATAGTTTCCTTTCAAAAAAAAAAGTTTCTCTTAGAATTTGACGAATGAATGTCTTAAAACAATTTTTTTTATTTTGTATTTTTATCTTTGAAACCATATAGTTAGCTCAATAATTACTAAAGAAAGGGAAATGATTTTTATCAGAACTCGTGCCAGCATTAAAATCATGTAATTTGCTCAATAATTATTAAAAAAAGAAAAATAATTCTTATCAAGATTCACAACAGTAATAATACTGTTACGAGTTTCGAAATAATTAAAATGTTCGAGTTTCTACTTTCAATCTCTCCGAAAAGAGAATGTATGTAACACCACTTGTGCAGTAAAATGTAAAATCACCAGCTGTAAAAAGTAATTATTAAAAATATAAAATACTATTAAGGTCAAATAAATTATAAATAAGTTAATATTACCGTATAAAAAAGTTTATAAATTTTTTGAACTCAAGAATAGAAAAAATTAGAAGTCAATAAAATTATCTAGCAAATAATTTTTTTAAAAAAAATTGAAATATAAAATATACAACTTAAAAAATAAAAAAAAATATTTACACAATAAATATTTAATATTTATATGATTACAAAAAGTTATTTAAATTTTTTAAAATTAACACTGTTAAAATCTGTAAATTCTTTTTGAGATTTAAACAAATTGTAATAAAAAAAAAAAAACTTGAGAATCTATATTTTATCAAGTAGAAGTCAATTCCTTTCTAAAAAAAAATTTCTTTTGACATGCTTGTAATTTAATTCGCCAAAAAATAACAGTAACAATATTAATATATAACAATTATGTTTAGTACTTTATGGGTAGATAAATTTTTTATATTCAAATATTTATAGGATTATAGAGAAATATTTTTTTTAATAAAGTTGATAGAAAATATATATACATAAATATAAGAAGTAAAAAATAGGAGTATAGACGGAAGGATTTAGCGCGCGTCTAAGTATTGGCAATCATGACACTATTTGGATTCAAGACCCATGAGGATATACATGTTAGGTCTTTGAAGCCTAAATGGAGATGGAGTCACCACCCGGATAAAAGTCGGGACATACTATGTAGCAACTGGATCTCACGAATGTTTCCAAAAGTCGTCATCAGAGAACGGGTTCGGAAACTGGGTATGGGCTTTTAAATGCCCACCCGACTTTACGATCGACCTATTTTATTACCTTTAATTATCCAATTATTCCTTCATTTACATGCAATTTGGAATTGCCTTCAATTAATTGTTCAATTTTGTACTTAAGTCTGAGTTTGTACATTAACTCAATCTCATGCCTTAAGGTCCCGAAACTCATCAAAATAATAAATCAAAGCAATACATTGGAATTCAAAAGGGAGAAGGGATTAAGGATTACAACATTTTTACACAAATAAAAACATAATAAAACAATAATTTACTGGAAATATACGGAAAATAAACCAAGACTAGACTAGTCTTTAGACCCATGAAGACCTCTCAAGAACTAGTTAAGGGATAAATCCTTAATGATTCAAGGGGATCAGTTTCAAGGATCCTACAATCACAAAATATTAGTCCCGAAGTACGTAAAACCTCTTAAAAGAAAGCATTCAAATCAATTCACAAAATGAGTTTTATGCAAATAAAGGTTAAAAATTAACTTAAAAGACATCGTAGAGATAGCCATATACAAATAAACAAGGTATAAGAACCTAAACATGCTTGGAAGTCAGAACCATGCATGCATATTACAAAAAATCTCGAGACAAAGGCATGGGTCATCCTGTCTGAGTGGCAATCGCCTCTGTGAAGAGGCAACCACCTCGTGGCGACGCCTCTGCTGATCAACAAGCAATCTGACTCTCAAAAAAGACTAAACTTTTATTCTAAGGAAGTGATATACAAAATAAACAATAAGAGGTTTGCTATTCTACTACTACATTCAACACCCTAACATATCATATTGATAACATGGCATGACAAGTAGTATAAACTCAAAATATACACTAAATAAACAAATAAGCTAAGGTATATGCAAGTCTAATATCAAGATACCAATGAAATAAATAGGATTTAATTAAGTATAAGCTTTTGACAAAATGGTTGGCCCTCTAAGGTTGCTTTGGATGTTGAACTCTACTTGGATATAAGCTACACTTAAGGAAAAGGTTTTTTTACCTTCTTCTCTTCAAGGAAATGGACTATTAAGCTTGAGTTCCTCCTCCTCTTCTTAAGAACGTCTGACCCCCCTAGTTTCAAAGCTTCTCCCCTTGTTCTTTTTTTCCTCTTTTTTTGGTCCCCCCTCCCTTCTTCTTTTTTTCTTTTCTCTCTTTTCTTTTCCCTTTTTATCTCAACCTTCACCCATGCCCTTAGGTTCCTAGACAATCATGAGCTTCCATAGCCTTTTCCTCCTCTCCAAAAATCTCTTCCATATGCCAAAATCAAGTCTGGAGGATGTGGGGCGTACACTACTTGACCACCATTACTATAGCTATAAATGAAATGCCACAAAGGCAACATTGTTGCAATGAGGCCATCACCTTAGTGGCTGCTGCCATGGAGGCAATCGCTTCTTTGTATAGAGGCGATGCCTCTTTGACCCTACTTCGCATTGGACCAAGTGAGCTAAATCAAACTTAGGCCTTTTCAATCAATTTTGGGTTGGGTTTTGGATGATTTGGGCTAGGTTTTGGGTCCTCAAAGTCCATTTCCAATCAAAGATTTGGGCTCCATACTTTTATCCAACCTTTGCATTCTCATCATTAGGCTTTGATGTAGGCCAATCAAATCGAGCACGTGCGGTCCGCCCTCAATTTATAGGCCGATCAAACTGAGTTTTTACAGTTTGCCCCCTAACTTTTAAAAAATCAAACACATGCAAAGCAATTTTTTAAGAAAATTACATGCACAATACAAACAAAAGTAAAAGACAGGTGACATACCTGAATCTCGAGCTTCGCTTAAGAGGCGAGTGCTTTGACTCAAAATGTAACCATGTTCCCTAGGTTTCCCTGGCCCAATCAGCCACTCATTATAATTTTGTCATAAAACTTGGGTTTTTTTAGCCCTCGTTCCACTCAATAAACGTGATTCATGGATTTTCCCTAGTCCAATTAGCCACTCATTAACATTTGGTAAATTATATGAAGATAGTGATCTTCGAGTTTTCTTGGCCCAATTATCACTCCAATGGGGACGTAAACTTTCAAGTTTTTATGGCCCAATCATCACTCAAGCTGAAATATAATTTTTAGGTTTTCCTGGCCCGATTATCGCTCTACCATTAACTTCAGGGATACAACCCGAACAGTCATCTTAGTCTTCGAGCTTCGTTGATATAACCTGAACAACCCCTTTCTTAATCCTGAGCTTTAGGGACATAACCTAAATAGCCCTTTCTTGATCTCGAGCTTCGAGGATACAACCCAAACAAACCTTCTTGCTGCAGCACGATCTTTAGGTTTTCCTGGCATAAATTATCAATTAAAAAAACTTTCACTTCCTAACCTTAATTCCCGAGACGCACCTAAGGAACTCTCACTATTCTTTTCCATTTTATTCCTTCTCATCATTCATTCATCATCACCATTTTCTTTTTTTTTTCATTTCATTCATCATTCATTCAATTTTTTTAACTTACCCTACCTTTTCTCTTACTATAAAAGCATACTTTTTTCTTTTTTTTTCTTTTCCTTTTTCTTTCTTTCTCTTCGCTTTTCTTATCCTTCTCTTTCCCGTATTCTTACCCATTTAAAAAAATGGACAACGAGAGAACTCCCCTTATGCCCAAATGGGATTACATTCTGCCTTCTCCAGTGTGCCTCATAACTTTGGGTTAATCCAAGGAAATCATATTCCTCTCATAAAGGATTTAAGATCCCACATTTTTTCCTTATGATTAAAGAGGTTAGCATTTAATTCTTCTTATTTTTTCCTGATCTTCTTGTAGGCTAACAATCAGACATTCAAGGGTATGGGAAACTTCCATAGGACCTGTTTCTTCTTCAATTACATGACAAAAGGGCAAAAGGACTGACTCTAAGAGATCAGATTTGATAATTTCATCATCATGCTTACCGTCGAGCAAGGCTAGACTGACTATCAATCCCTCCACTCACTAATGGAGTGGTGGTTCGAGACGATTCATACTTTTAACCTCCCTTTCGGAGAGCTCACCCTAGACCCCATTTCCTTCGTGGCCATTACTAGGATAGCATGCACCAGGGATATTGTCCCCCTCGATGCCAATTTGCATCAGTTGACTCTTAAGAAGGTTACTTTCATTGAGCATCTTATTAGTATAGTCTCAAATATAAAGGGATCGCATACCATCAAGCTTGATTCAATCTGGAACTTCTATACTTAGGAGAGGATCGTAGAGATGATTACCCTGCACCAAGTGGACCAAGTGGTGTAAGCTTTCTTAGTCTATTTGCTCAGCCCTATTTATTGACATTGCTAGTTCTATTAACCTGATGTTCCTACTATCCTTACGGGATTTGGATCGGTGGCCTCCTATGATTGAGGCAATTATACCTTGGCTTACTTATATAAGAGCATAGACAATCTAATACATAGAGCTGAGAGATTTTATGGTTTTTGGCACATTGTTCTGGTAAGCTTCATCTCCAGTCTTGACTGATTTGATTCTATTATTACTTTTTAAACATCTTATTAATGTTGTTTCTCTTATGGATCTGGGCAATGGAGCTAGAGTTGCTCATTAGGGTGACTCGCGTGACAGAAGAGCTTTTGGCCATTCAGAGGTAGGGTGCTAGTCATGTCCTGAAGAAGAACCTGAGTTAAGTTCATATCCATCGACTATACCTAAACTCGTTGATGCAAGATGTAGTACTTAAAACATTTACTAACTGTGTTAGTGATTTTTTTTCAAATTGAAATTTCTTACCTTTTGGCATTTTGGCAAATCCATAATGTCTTATGGGGTCAAAAAGATGAGTAGAACATGGAGATGACCCGTTCTAGGTCACTGTCCCAGAGGAGGATCATTTTGTGAAGGCTAGGATATCTGGTACCTCAACAACGGGTTCTCAATTGGAGTAGGGGTGCCAGGGCTAGGTGCGTACCCAAATCTCCTCCCAATAGCATGCTTTGGACATATGAGTTGGAGGGTGACGATCTTGTCTAGGCTATCACTAGTTCACCGGCTGTGGATCACACCATACAAATAAAGAGTCAGTATGTGGATTTTATTTGGACCCATCTCTTACAGACAGTACGTCTACCTGATGCCTCCACTTTTTAAGTAAGCGTTCAAAGCTCGACTCATGCCTTATAATAGTGTTATTCTAATTCTTCATTTTTACGTTGTACTTGCTAAACCGATGGTTGATGTTAGGCCTCCTACGCATGAAAGAGAGAGCTAAAGATCCTGTAGAGATCCACACAGAGAAAGGACCTTGGCTATAACTGAGCGGATAAGATCTTTTACCATTCCTATCTCTAAGATCATTGTTGGTAGCTTTGCTCACAGTCCTGATCCACTTGTTCATTACTGGGTTCCTTTAGGAGAGTTATTTCATCAATTCTTGACTTTGGATGATGAGCTCACACCTGCTTGTATTCTAGAGGGTGCCACCCACGTAAGTTCACTTTTAACCTGCATTTTAGGTCATTCTTAATGCATTCATTAGTCTTTAATACCCTACCAATGGCATAGATCTTCCTAAACCAAGGGTTGTACATGTATCACATGATCAAGGCCCAGAGGAATCATATGATGGTGGTCACCCAGCAATAGAGGGTAAAGATCTCTTTTATGTATACATGTATGTATGCTTGTATGAGTCACTAACTTAAAGTTTGTTTCAAATAGGACCATGATGCAACTAGTTAGGCTAGGATCTCTACTCTTGCGCAAAAAATTGAGGTGCTTCAGGTTGATGAGGAGAGCAATGATGAGGAGACCGGAGGAGGTGGAGGCTCTAGAGGTAACCCTGAGGGCACTGAATCTAATGTTTAAACTAAGGATAGTTGAGATAGGCCCTAGGCACAGATGACAATTTGTTAGTTTGGAAATTTTTAGAACTTTACATTTCACTTTTCTATTTTAGCTGAGTGTTTGGATGATTACATTTCTTTTACTATTTAATTCATTCATTTGCATTAAACACGAGTAAACTTGAACACTATAGCGTCTCATTCACAACCAAGATTAAGTAATTCCGCATCGCACCCGTGTCTGTTCCCTTATTGAAGTGGCGATCGCCATTGTGCCACCTGCTGAAGAGGCAATTGCCTCTTAGCTATGAGGTGTTGCCTCTATAAAGAGGTGTCACCTTTATAACAATTTGTGACCGACTTAACTTTTCAAATCCGATTTAAAAGACCCTTCTCCTCCTAAAATGCCCCAAAACACATTCTGAATATTTGAATATCACCCAAAACTTGAATTATGACTAAAAGAAGCCTCAAACACTTACAAACCATCCTAAAGGGCTTGGACGGAAATTCACGGGCAAGATTGGAGCACTTTCACTTGTCCTCTTTCAAATCCCTTCATATAAGGAAAATTAACTTATCATTTCTTTACATTGTATCTCAGTTCTAGCATCCTTGTAAGCACATATTTCAGTTTAGCATAGTAGAAATCTGCTCCATGCTCAAAGAATTCGAGGCTATCCTTGGCTATAGTTTGGACTCCTTTTGTCAACTTATAATTCCTACCCTTGAAGTCCTGGATATACATTACAATTAGTATCAGATGGCTCGGATGTTTAACTTTCCACCTCAACTTTTATCATAACATATCCTTAGTTAAGAGGTCGAATTGGAGTTGTTTCTTAATATCACCATAGGTGTAGATAGAGATGAGGTTTATTGACCTCAAATGATGGCTCTCTACTTGTATGCTCAATTCTTGCTCATCTTTACTTTTGGCAATTGTGATGCCAAAATCCTCTATATCCTGGACTAAGTGGAAAATGGATCGAACCCTTTCCCCTTATATTGGCAAAAACCATTATTGGCTTGGATAACCTCCCATCACACAGGCAATTCTAAGGAAGCCTATTTTTATTAGAGGTATTTCTTTCTTTCTCATCATCACTCTCTATTTTCTTGGCATTTTTTATTTATTCATTGCTTTCATAAATATGGCTTCATGAGAAGCTAGGGCTGCTTGAGCCCCCTTAGAGCATTGTACATTACAAGGCCAAGCATTATCATACCAGGAAATTGTACCATATCCCTGAAGATGTCCAAAGTTGGTTGTCAACATTCCCCAATACTCTGATTCATTAGATGTGTCCATGGTGGAGATTACAATTCATGACTTTCATATCATATACCCACTGTGTTTCAATAGCTAGCCTTCATTTTACCATATTTTAGGACTTTTTTTGTCTCTACTGTTAGTATAGCCATAAGCAACTGATCTCAGGATTGGTTCATGAATTTGAACTAGGGCCCCTCTCCCAAAACTTCCTAAATCATTTAGTGGCTACTTGGCCTCACAGAATCATCGAGAGAAACATAGACTATAATGGAGATTAAACTACCAATGATCATTACAAAGCATGGATTTATTGTTAATAGATAGAAAGAGATGAGTTCATTAGAAATAAAAGAACAATAGAGTTATAAGCATTTAGCATCAGGGGTGCTCAACAAAAGACGAGAAGACAAAATTAGCTTAATTCATCATTTTCCTTTCCGTTAGATAGTGTTTCCTTTATAGTTATATAGTTTATAATATACACATTATGTACTGTTTAATAGTAATTGAAGTAATCTATTTCATTTAACTTAAGCATAATATGCATATACATTTTTCTTTTGATACATCTTATGTCATTAGTTGGCTTGCCCTTATAAGTTTTCTAACTAACCATTTTTATTGCTCCCTCTCCTTTTGTTTTGTCCTTAATTTTTGCTTGGACTACCTCTTTTTGAGGTTTTCAATATAGTAGGACTTTTACAAAAAGTATTTCTTGAGCTTGTTCAGTTGATGGGCTCTTTAAATTCATTTCCTTCCAAGTCTGATAAGATAGTTGCACCCTTGGAGAACATTTTCTTCACCAAATATGGCCCTTCCCAATTTGGCTTAAACTTGCCTAGTGCATCGATCATGATTGGCCTTGTGAGTTTCACCACCAAATCTCCTTCTTTGATCTTTCTAAGCTTAATATTCTTGTTATAAGCCCGAGCCAATCTTTTTTTATACAATTGGGAGTGATACATTACTTTTACTCTCTTCTCATCCAACAGCATCTGTTGTGCTAATCAGCTCTCCACCCACTGATATTCTGAGATTTTGGATTCTAGAAGGACCCTTAACGCTACTTTTACCGATAATACTACCTCACACCCATATCCTAAGGAGTATGGAGTGACTTTGGTTGATGTCCTAGTGGTAGTCTTGTACCCCCATAGTGCGAACTGTAGATAATTGGCCCAGTCTTAATAATTCTCCATCATCTTTGCTAGAATCCTCTTTATATTTTTATTTGCAGCCTCCACTGCCCCATTCGTTTATGGCCTATATGGAGATGATCAGTGATGTTCAATCTTATATTCCTTCAACAGGGTTTCTGTCTTTGCTCGAAACTAAACACCATTGTCAATGATGACATGTTAAGGTAACCCAGATCTGCAAATTATATTCTTCTTGATGAACCTTGCCATTTATTTTGAGCCAATGGTGGTATAGGACTTAGCTTTAACCCATTTAGAGAAATAATCGATTGCCACCATAATGTACTGATGACCATTTAATGCTCTTGGCCTTATCTCTCTTATAATATCAATTCCCTAAGTGGTAAAAGGCCATGGAGAAGTCATTCCTTGAAGTTCTATAGAAGGAAAATGATTGACGTCTCCATAAGTGTGACAGTTATGGCACTTCTTCATAAACTTAACATAATCCATCTTTATGATCAGCCAAAAGTAACCTTGAAAAGCTATCTTCTTTACCAAGACTGTCTCATTCATGTGTGGCCTACAAATTCCTTCTGCATTGCTTCCATTAACCTTAGAGCTTCATCTTTATCAACACATCTCAAATGAACCCCAACTGACATTCTTTTATACAGCATGCCATTATAACTGATAAATTATCAAGATAGCATTCGTAGGGACATCCACTCTTTCTTCTTGGCACTCTCTAGAAACTGTCATGTTTTTGGATACTTTTTCAATTCATAAAACCGAGGCTTATCAATGGTAGTATCAATTGGCATTACCCTTGTCTCTTCATAGTAAAGAGTTCAAGATTTGACTAGAATCAGAGGCTTAACTATTGTCTGCTTCTCACTCTCCCATATAGAAGCTAATATAGCTAGAGCATTTACCATTTGATTCCCTTCTCTCAGTAGGTGGATGAATTTTCATTAATTAAAAGATAATGAGATAGTAGTTAAGTAATCCTAGTACAATCGTAGTCTGTCTTCTTTCACCTCTCATTCTCTAGAAGCCTGTCTCACCACTAACATGGAATCTCTATAAAAAGTGATATCTTCTATCCCTACACTATATAATGCTTCTAACCCAAAAATGCACACTTCATACTCTGCTTGGTTATTTGTCACTTTAAATTCAAGTCTTTTTGCCATTAGGATCATTTCTCCCTTCGGCATAATCAAGATTACACTGATGCCAGTCCCTTTGCTATTAATAACTCCATTGAAGTACATTTTCTAGCCTTACACCTCTATTGCCCCTAAATGTTAATCCTTCAATTCCTATACTCACTCATCATCTACTAGGTTCTGAGCCAAAAAGTCTACTACTACTTTTCCTTTTACCACTTTCTTTGCTACTGTCAAATTCTGTGAGCAGAACTAGCCATCTAGCCAATTTTCCTATAAGAGATGGGTTCTATTGGAGGTATACAAGGAGATCATGTTTAGAGACTACTTATACCTTGTAAGATTGGAAGTAGTGCTGGAGCTTCTTTATTGCCTAAATTACGGTGAAACATCTCTTCTTTACAAGATTGTAATTTGTTTCATACTACAGAAGTTTCTTACTCAAGTAGTACACAGTGTGCTCTACCTTCCCTTTATTTTCATGGGCTAACATTGTACCTATTGCATCTTTCTTGATGGCTAGGTAAAGGATCAAGGGCTTTCCTGGCTTTGGTGGCTGTAGAACTGGAGGATTCATAAGATAATCCTTGATAGCTTTAAAAGCTCATTGACACTTATCATCCTAGATCACTTGTTGGTTCTTTCTTAATAGCTTGAAAATTGGTTCACATATTATAATCAACTTAGCTATGAACCTACTGATGTACTATAATTGCTCAATAAACCCTTTAACTTCTTTTTTATTCTTTGGCACAGGCATTTCCCTGATCGCTTTGACTTTATCTGGGTCCACCTCTATCCCTTTTTGGCTGATAATGTGTCCTAGAAATTTACCAAAGGTTACCCCAAAAATACACTTCCTCGGGTTTAGCCTGAGATTGTACTTTTCTGCCCTTGCCAGAAATTTGTCTAGAGCTTCAAAGTGCCCTTCCTTGGTTGTAGACTTCACTATAATATCATCCATATACACTTCTATTTCATTGTGGATCATATCGTGCAACAGATCAGTTGCCATTCTCTAATAAGTGGCTCCTGCATTCTTTAATTAAAATGGCATCACCTTATAACAATAAATGGCCCACTCAATGGTGAAAGACATCTTCATCTCATCTATTACTACCATCATAATCTGGTTATACCTGAAAATCCATCCATGAAAGAGTACATCACACTAGAAGTAGCATTATCAACCAACTTATCAAATGTGTGGCAATGGGAAATCATCATTAGGGTAAGCTTTGTTTAGGTCTCGGTAATCCACACATATTCTGACTCTTCCATCTTTCTTGGGGATTGAGACTATGTTTGCCAACCATTGGGTGTCCTTTACTACCTCCAAGAACTTTAATTTTAACTACTTCCTGACTTTTTCTTTAATTAGGAGAGCCTACTATAGCCTCAGCCTCCTCTGTTTTTGCTTTATCAGTGACATGTGAGAATATGTAGGGATTCTATATTCTAAGATCTCCCTGTCGATATCGGGCATATCCTCATAGCCCTAAGTGAATACTTTCTATCATCACGAGTTAGATTAGAAGTAAATAGTATATTTTTA
The DNA here is from genome assembly GCA_947683625.1 of Mallotus nudiflorus. Lineage (NCBI taxonomy): Eukaryota > Viridiplantae > Streptophyta > Magnoliopsida > Malpighiales > Euphorbiaceae > Mallotus > Mallotus nudiflorus. Next base: position 3,062,083 of record CANTUR010000509.1, on the reverse strand, counting down.
GGATTATCATTTGTGCCCAAATTAAATTATTCAGTTTATGTGGAATTAATGTCAAATATATGCATGAAATGATCATCACAAACATAATAACCATTAGGAAACACATCACACAAATAAGAAAAATTAGACTTCGTTGCATTTACTTTAGAAAAGAATAAATCATTAATTTTAAATAAGAAGTAAGAGAAATATCATAATCATTATAAAAAAACATCTATAATGGAGTCAAGGATATAGGCTTTGAAATCCAACTGCTTGTTTTAATCATCAACGTCTTTCAGCTCCAGAGCAGTCATGTCCTCCTTAGACTCTTCTTCAACTAGTATTTGCTCTTCCATAAGAACTTCTTCAATATCTACTTTCTTAACAACATTCATAAATTTAGCAATAAGTTCAAACCCCAGGATTACTTCTCCAGCCAATAATAAGGGTTCAAGAGCCCCATTGTATGGATATTCGGTACCTTACATCATAAAGGTTTCCCACAAAGTCTTCCTTTTGGCCATAACCTCTTCCTCTTTTTCCTTATGCCATTCCTAGATGTTCACCTCTTCTTTAGAGTCATCAACCCACACAAATCCTACCCTGTGTTTTAAAAAAGGTACCTTGCATTCCACAAATTCTAAGGGCCCACTTTGATCATTTCCCAGTCTCATGCCCAACATAAATTTCATGTTGTGCATTATATTCAGATTTCATATATCTCATCTTTGTAGATTACACAAATCTTAAAACTTTGGCTTATGGGGATCTCTTTGGGAGCTAACTTTAGGCCAGCCATGGCAGCTTTAATCTCTACAGAGATAGTGATAACCCTTCCTTTGTGCGAAAACTTGATTCTCTGATGAATAGTGTAGGGCACACCACCTAAAGGAAGAAACCATGGCCTTCCTAACAAGATAGCAAAGGTCACAGGGATGTCAATCACATGTAAATCAACCTAAGTTTCAATAGGTCCCATCTTGACCAAAGCCCTAAACATTCTTTCAACATGCCCTTTGATGTCATCGTAGGCGTTGATGACTACCTCATAAGGCTTTAGGTTGGCCAGAGTCAACCTAACTTTGGCAAAATCTTCAATGGACACACATTAATGGTAGAACCATTGTCCACCATCACACAACAAGTCATCTTTCCTTTTACCTTAGCCTTAATGAATAGAGTCTTATGGTGATCCCTCCCTTCCAAGGGTAAATCATTGTCAAAGAACATTATGGTGCCTTAGGGTGTTTCCATTAATGAATTGATTATTTGCTCAAGAGTGCAACTTATGAGATCTTTTTTTGATCTAGTGCTAGGACCAGTGCTTCCCGATGGTCACTGAAGTGTATGAGTAACTCCCAAATTCTAGCCAAGGCTTCCTCACTCTTCTTTACTTCTTCCTCTTTCCTGAATTTCCTGTCTTTTCTAGTTTAGAGCTGGCAGTTTTAACTTCTTCCTCTTTCTCTTTAACCTTTCCTATAGGCTGGCCCAACCTACCTTCCATATCATTCCATAGATCAATTTGCCCCTCGTCCTCGCCATTAGAGCTCTAAATGTCCAACATATGCACAATAAACTCAATAGGTTATTTTTTTGTTTGGGTCTTTTGGTTTAGGTTCAGGCTTTGGTAGATAAAGAATGGCATCAATGAAAGACTTTAAGACTTGCTCTTCTGTTAAGCCGGTGTTAATTATCAAAATGGGCGGGTTAGGTGGTGGTACATTTTGGTAGTTGGGTGGAGGGTTATTTTGAGTGTTTGGCTTTCTTGTTTCTGGGTCGGTGATTTTTCCCATATTGATCAAGTCTTGGATTTTGTGCTTTAACCAGGTACAACCGTTGGTGTCATGCCCAATGGTTTGGTGGAATCTGCAAAAAATTTTTGGGTTAGCACTAAGTAGAGATTATTGTGATAGTAGAGGCCATAATAAATTTTTCTCAATCAACTTCTTAAGGACTTTAGGTAAAGGCCACCCCAAATTGGAGAATCTTCAAGGCTGCCTAATGGCATTGATATGTAGAACATTGCTTAGTGGCCGGATGGCATTAATTTGGACATTTCTACTTGAATTAGCTCCTTCTTTACCCCCAGATCTCTCTCCGAAGAACCTTTTCTCTTAGGCCAAATTTGACTCTTTCTGAACCCTAAATCTGTATAATTCCTCAAAATTACGGATTCTCAAGTCCATTAGCTTTCTAGATAATACTATAACACATCCTTCTGTTACCAACACTAGTTGATCTGACTCAGTAGGCTTATGCCTCATTTGAGATAACTTTCCTCTCCAACAAGTTAGATAGTCAATGAAGGATTCATTAAACCTCCGCTTGGTGTTTTACAAATCCCTCAAAGACACCTCCAATTGGATATTGAGGTTTTATTTTTTCATAAAAGTGGTACATAGTTCTTTTTAATCAGACTGAATATGTGGCTCCAAAGCGTAATACCAGTGGATTGGTGCACCCTTCAATGACGTAAGGAACTGTTTGATGATTTGAGCCTCGATCATCTCGGTGGCTTTCATATAAGTCACGTATTGCTTTAGGTGCAAATTACGATCTTTGGTGCTGGAATACTTCTTCATGTAGGGGAATTTGAACTTCCGAGGTAGTGGTTCATATTCCCTATTCAAGTTTAAATTAGTGTAATCCAAAGGAGCATCTATGCCCTTCTCCTTCATCATCATCTGCATTTGACTCATAGCCTTGGTTATACTCTTGGCCCACTCAGTTTGTTCCACGTCTTCAGCTAGGTTCACATTTCTTCAATTTGGTGGATTAGCCAGTATCATCACATCATCTTTTTCTCTTTTTCTCATCGGGATTTCCTTACTAAGATCTATTAGATTGGTTGTCTATGCATTGGGTGGTTGTGTCGATTGACTTTCTCCAATGAGCTTGGTTATCTCTCTTGTCATCTCCCTCATTATAGATTGGGTTTCAGTGAGCACTTCCTCTTTCAACTGTGCCTTAAAAGCTTAAGGATCAAACCCTCATGTAATTTATATTTCTAAACTTCTAACCAAATGACTAGAATTGAACTTAACCCAGTTGGATGAGCTTAAAGACCATATGTTAGAAAGTTGCATAACTTGTATGCATGATATGCTGGTTCATTTTATTATTCAAGGAAAATAAGAAAACAAGTAAATAAATGTATTTAATATACATAACATAGAAATGTAGAGCTTCAAAAATGAAGACCTCCACCCTTATTTCTCTTACACATGTATTCAGTGGTGAGTATCTTGTCCTAGGATTTTCGGTCTAGGTCTTCAACAAGGGATAACAAAACCATGTGTGCAAGATAACCATCAAAATGATTTAAACAAGTAATGGATCCTTTAAATAAAAATCTAAGTCTCCCCTTAATGGGCCAAGGTTCCTAACATCATAAACTTACCTTACCAAGGCCTATTTGAAATGGGCTATGAATAAGCATAAAAGGCCCACTTTGACATAGTTTGTTCATAGCAGGTTTGAATTGGACATAGGGGCCCATTTTTCCTTGGATCATTTATTAATAGGCTTCAGGATTTATTTCAAGCATCCATTATATAGAAAAATTCACATAAATTTGGGAGAATTCCTAAAGAAAATTGCTAGGCCATTATATGGGCTTGAGTCTTAGGTATTAGGCTTTGATTCCCATAATGATATACATCCATATACGTCTCCCCAATAAAGGGTCAAACAACATGGATTGGTATGTGTCGTGAGTGATAATAATCAAATATTCCACCACCAGGTTTGAGTGAAACGTAGGTAACAAAATAATAACTATCATCGAGTCGATTAGGGACTTATAGTGCTCATTGTGTGCAAAAGGTATAGTGAATGCAATAGGAATGCAAAAGGAATAAAAGGATAATTAAAAATGATAAATTACAAAACATTTGGAATTAGTTTCTCTATCCCTAGTGGAGTCACCACTATAGGCGGTAGGGTTTAGCATATGCCTAAGTGTTGGCAACCACAACACTGTGTGGGCTCAAGGCCCACTAGAAAATACATGTTAGGTCTTTGAAGCCTAAATGGATATAGAGTCACCACCTGGATAAAATCCGGGATACACTATATAACAATTGAATCCCACAGAGGTTCCTAGAAGCCATCATCAGAGAACCGGTTTGGAAATTGGGTATGGGCTTTTGAATGCCCACCCAATCTTGTGATCAGCCTCTGCTTGTGTTTTATATTTTATTACCTTTAATTATCCGATTATTCCTTTATTTACATGCAATTTAGACTTGCCTTCAACCAATTGTTCAATTTTGTACTTAAGTTCGAGTTTGCATATTAACTCAATTTCATGCCTTAAGGTTCTGAAACTTATAAAAATAATAAATCAAAGAAATACATTGGAATTCAAAAAGGGGAAGGGATTAAGGATTATGACATTTTTACATAAATAAAAGCATAATAAACCTAAATTATACTGGAAATATATTGAAGATAAACCAAGACTAGACTAGTCCTTAAACCCATGAAAACCTTTCAAGAACTAGTTAAAGGAAAAATCCTTAATGATTCAAAGGGATCAGTCTTAAGGATCCTGCAATCACAAAATTTTAGTCTCGAAGTACATAAAACCTCTCAAAAGAAAGCATTCAAATCAATTCATAAAATGAGTTTATGCAAATAGGGGTTAAGAACCGAGTAAAATAACTTATGAGACATATTAGAGACAGTTATATATAAATAAACGACGTATAAGAACCTAAACATGCTTGGAAATTAGAATCATGCATACATATTACAAAAAATCTTGAGACAAAGGCATGGGTCGCCCTGTCTAAGTGGCGATCACCCCTATGAAGAGGCAATCGCCTCATGGCAAAGAGGCATTGCCTCTATCAACAAGCAATCCAACTATTAAAAAAGGCTAAACTTCTATTATAAGCAAGTGATATGCAAAAAAAATAATAATAATCAGAGATTTGCTATTCCACTACTACATTCAATACCCTAACAAATCATATTGATGACACGTCATGAAAAGTAGTATAAACTCAAATTATGCACCAAATAAACAAACAAGCTAAGGTATATGAAAGTCTAACAACAAAATACTAAGGAAATATATAAGATTTACTTAAGTATGAGCTTTTGACAAAGTAGTTAGCCCTCAGAGGTTGCTTTGGATGTTGAACTCTACTTGGATGTGAGCTACACTTGAGGACAAGCTTTTTTTACCTTCTTCTCTTCAAGGAAATGGATTTTTGAGCTTGAGTTCCTCATCCTCTTCTTAAGAACATCTCACCCCCTGGTTTCATAGCTTCTCCCCTTGTTCTTTTTTTCCTCTTTTTTTGGTCCCCCCTCCCTTCTCCTTTTTTTTTCTTTTCTCTCTCTTCTTTTCGCTTTTTATCTTAACCTTCACCCATGTCTCTAGGTTCCTAGACTATCGTGAGCTTCCATAGCCTTTTCATCCTCCCTAAAAATCTCTTTCTCACACCAAAATCAAGTTTAGAGGGTGTGGGGCCTACACCACATGACCGTCATTGCTACAACTGCATTAAATATAGTTGCAAGTGGCCTACCACAGAGGCAAAGCCACTGTGATGAGGCGATCACCTCAGTGGCTGTTGCCAGAGAGGCGATTGCCTCTTTGCATAGAGGTAGTGCCTCTTTCGCATTGGGCCAAGTGGGCCAAATCAAACTTGGGCCTCTTTAGTCGATTTTGGGTTGGATTTTGGACAATTTGGGCTAGGTTTTAGGTCCTTGGTCTCTTAAGTTCATTTCCAATCAAAGATTCGGGTTTCATACTTGTATTCAAACTTTACATTTTTATCATTGAGTTTTGATATGAGTCGATCAAGCCGAACACTTGCAGTTCGTCCCCGATTCATGGGCCGATTAGAATCGTTGTCTATAAGGAAAAACTAATTTATTTTATTTAACATTTTGACTGATGTGATCAATATTTGGCCCATTAAAATAATCATTAAATAAAATAAATTTAAATTTATAAATTTTAAAAAATATTATTAAGAAAAATTACATAAAAATTAATTATTACTCAAGTTTATATTATTTTTCAATAAAAATATTATTGCTAAAATAGTGGGAGAATAAAACAAGAAAAGAAAGCATATACAAGCGTGGTGTTTATGGCGTGATGATGCCGTTATGGCTAGGTTCAGTTTGGTTTTATTTATTTATTTATTTTTCTGTTTGACCAAAAGTTTGGTTTTATTTTATTTTTATTATATTTTACTTTACATATTTGTTTTGCATTGAGGGAGAAAGATAAAGGTGCCCACCTGATCACAGCATGCATCCACTTTGGAATAAGTGTGTTAATGAATTTTTATTTATTTTTGAGAAAATTAAAAAAAAAAATGCTTTTGCAGTTTCTTTACATTAAAATTAAAATCTTATACCTTTTATACATCCAAACTATTTTCAATTATACATTTTTTTTCATTTTCAATTTTATCTATTTTTTTTTTTTTTAAATTCTTTTGTTTGGATTCGTTATCTTTTTATTGTGTTGTTTTTATTTTTATTTTCTTATTTTCTTTTTTATTTTTATTTCCCTTTTTTATTCTCACTTTAATTTTTTCACCTTTTTATTTTTTTCATTTCCATTTCTTTTTTTCTTTTTTTTTCTCTTTATTTTTTACTCCTATTCTTTATTTAATTTTTTATTTATTTTTATTTTTTATCATTTTTTATTTTTTTCATACTTCCTATTATCCTTATTTTTTAAATTTTCTTTTCTTTCTTTTTATTTATTTGCATTTTCTCCTTTTTTTTCTTATTTTATATTTTTTTTATTTTTTATTTTAATCTTATATTTATTTTTAAATTTTATCTCTTTTTATTTTCTTTTTTCGTTTCCATTTCTTTTTTTCTTTTTTTCTCTTTATTTTTTACTCCTATTCTTTGTTTAATTTTTTTTTTCATATTTCCTAGTATTCTTATTTTTTATTTTTATTTTCTCCTTTTTTTCTTATTCTCTATTATCCTTATTATTTTTTATTTTATCCTTTTATTATTTTTAATTTTATCTTTATTTTTCCTTTTTTTAAAATTTTTTTGATCCTTAATTTTTTATTTTTATTTTTTTGTTTTTAGTCTTGGTTTTGGTTACCGATATGTATATAGAGGCGATGTGCTCTATTTCAAATATTATAATTAATATTTTAAATTACATAACTCATATTAGTTTGAATAAATAATTAAAATTTCAAATATCCTAAAAAACTATTTGAAATATATATATATATATATATATATATATATATATATATATATATATATATATATATATATATATATATATATATATATATATATATATATATATATATATATATATATATATATTATTTTTCTAACCATAAATACTTACTCAAATTATTATATTCAGATACTGTTTTAAATTTCATATACGAATAATTTTTAGAAAATATACTTTTGTTTAGAGGAAAATATTTGAAGAATATTAAGATAATATATTGATTTTAGTTTTGATAGGATCTTGAAGTTTCACATACATACAATATTCAGATATTTATGAGTTTGAGATACTATTTTGAATTTTAGATGTTTATAATATTAAGATATTATATTGTTTTGATTGTATCATATACAATTAGTATTTATAAAATATATTTTTTTTAAGTATCATTCTTATTATTTTTTAGGCTTGTTGTGTAACAAAAATTTTAATTAATAATTGTTGTTAATTTTTAATACAATTGGATGATATAGACCCAACTTTTTTTTAACAAAATATATCTTTTTATTTTTTCAATAATAATATACTGATCTAAAATATTAAAAATTTTAGAGATATTAATTTCTAGACACAAAGTCTGCTATTAATTTGTGCAGGAATGACAGCTTTTGATTTTTTTTAAAGAAAGAATAAAGGATGAAATGTCTTCAGCAAACTTGTTCTCACTACATTACATTATTAATTAAAAATAGTTGAAATAACAATGTCAAATTAAACTAATTTAATCTATCGACTGTTTAATGCAACAATAAGTTAATATACTATTTTTTTTAGTATTATATGCAATTTTAAAATTTTAAATACATATAATATTCATATAGTATACTATATTTATGAGTTTGAGATACTATTTTTAATTTTTTAATACTGTTTTGAGTTTTAGATACTTATAATATTCGAATAATATACTATTTTGATTGTATCACATACAAATAATATTCTAAAAATATACTATTTTAAGTATGATTCTTATTATTTATTAAGTTTGTTGTGTAACAACAATTGGTAATAAAAAAAATTGGTAAAATTTTAATTAATTTAATTTTTTTATTCACTGAAAATTTTAAAAATTAAAATTATAAACTACATAATAAAAAAATAGTATTGAATATAATAACAAAATGTTTAATGGAAGTTGTAATAAAAAAAATAGTACAAGATAATTGACCAAAACCCAACACAAAGCTACCGTTGAACTGATTTTGATATTATTGAGCAAGTACAATTGCGCTATCTTTGTACCGCACATTTTGAACACTAAAAAGAAGATCCATGCATATAGAACGGATTTGTTCCCGATTTGCGAATAATCCTTTTAATTCACTTCAATGGCGTTCCTCTTCGTATTGAACATACATCTTCACAGTCAATGCATTTGCCATTTTTTAAAATATCTGTTCTTCTTCCCATTACAAATGGTTATACAGTGCATGACTATCAAATCTCAACAAATTTATCTTTATTATCTTTATTATGAATATGAATGAATAATATATTATTTATTAATGAACAATATATTATTTATGAGAGAATAGTATTCAAATAGTGAAAAGAAAATCTTTATATAAAGAGACTAAAATTCATTAATGATAAGATAGAGAAAAATTTATATATATAATATTTTTCTAAGATATTTGAAACTGCAATTATTTATTAAAACTAACATGAATTGTATAATTTAAATATTTTAATTATAATTTCTGAAATAGAGCACAATGCCCATATATATATATATATATATATATATATATATATATATATATATATATATATATATATAGCCAAAACAAAAACAAAAAATAAAAAATAAAAACAAAAAAATTTTAAAAATAAGGATAACAGAAAATAAAAAAAGCAAAAAAATAAATAAAAAAGAGAGAGAATTAAAAATAAATATAAGGATAAAAAAATGAAAAAAAAAATAAGGATAATAGAGAATAAGAAATAAAAATAAAAATGAGAAAAAATAAAATAAAATAAAATAAAATAAAGAAATAATTAAAATTGAAAAAAAGGATAACAAAGAAAAAAATAAAAAATAAAAAAGGGAGAGAAAATAAAAAATAATGAAAGAACAATAAGAATACAAAATGGGGTAAAAACAAAAAAACTTAAGAAAAGGGGTATTTCTGAAAATAAAATAGGCACTCATATCATAATGAAAAATGAGGTATTTTGCTGAAAATTGAAGTCAAAAAGTTATATATTTGTGTAAATTTTGAAGAATAAAATTCTGAGAAAAAGAGAGAAAATTCAAGGGAAATATTTTTCCATGATATTCAAAGAAGGATTACACTCCTTATATATACATATAGGAACCCTAATTACAACCTATTTAGGAATAGAATAATATTCTAAATAGAATAAAAACTTTATTTCTAATTGCATACAAATATTTACTTCCTAATATATGCAATAAAAATATTTACTTCCTCAACATTCCACCTCAAGTTGGTGAATGTATGTCAATCATTCCCAACTTGTCAAGTGAGTTGTAGAACGTTTTTCCGGATACAACCTTTTGTGAGGATGTCAGCTAGTTGAGTCTGAGAAGAAACAAATGGAAGATCAATTGTTCCTTGGTGTAGATTATCTTTTATGAAATGTCTGTCAACCTCTACATGCTTAGTCCAATCATGTTAAACCGGATTGTTTGCAATTGCTATGGCTGCCTTGTTATCATAATGTAACAACATAGGCTTTGGATGTTTTAATCCCAGATCCTGAACAATTCACCTTACCCAAAGTGACTCACATACTCCATGAGTCATTCCTCTAAACTCAGCTTCAACACTTGACCTTGCTATAACTTTCTGTTTCTTACTTCTCCAAGTGACTAAATTATTTCCAACAAACGTAAAGTATCTGGATGTTGATTTTTTATCAATTCGATCTCCAGCCCAATCAGCATTAGTATAGCTGGTAATTTTATAATTTTTATTCCTCCCAAAGAATAACCCTTTACCCATAGAAAAATTTAGATATCTTAATACTTAGTATACTGCATCCATATGTTCTTTACTCGGAGAATGCATGAACTGACTTACAACACTTACTGTATAAGTAATGTCTAGTCGAGTATGATATAGGTAAATCAACCTTCCCACCAACCTTTGATACAGATGTTTATCAATTGGAACTTGATCTCCTAAGACTGAAAGTCCATGGTTGACTTCAATTGGAGTCTCGGCTAGTTTACAATCAAGCATGTCTGTCTCTATTAGTAGGTCCATTACGTACTTTCATTGGCAAAGGGATATTCCTTGAGCTGATCTTGCAACTTTAATTCCTAAAAAATACTTCAAGTTACCCAAATCCTTAAGTTCAAACTTGGATGCTAACTGTCATTGCAAGATTGTTGTCTCACTCGAATCATTTCCAGTGACCACCATATCATCAACATATACAATTAATGCGGTGACTTCACCTAACTTCTGTTTAATGAATAGTGTGTGATTAGCATCACTTTGCTTATATATGAGCTTTCTTATAAAAATTAAGAGTCATCCAAACCATGCTCGAGGTGATTGCTTGAGTCCATACAATGCTATTTTTAGTTTGCATACTCGGTTAGTACATTTAGTTCGAGGTGGTGGATCCATATACACTTCTTCATCTATGGTTCCATTCAAAAATGCATTCTTCATATCAAATTATCGCAATGGCCAGTCCAGGTTAGCAGCTAAGGAAATAAGAACTCGGATGGTGTTCATTTTTGCTACTGGGGCAAATGTATCTTCATAATCAATTCCATACTTCTAAGCATACCCCTTTGCTACCAACCAAGCTTTATACCGATATATGCTTCCATCTGAATTGAGTTTGATAATGAATATCCACCTGCACCCCACCATTTTCTTTTCTTCAAGAAGAGGAACAAGATCCCATGTCTGGTTCTTCTGCAATGCCTCCATTTCATCATTTATGGCTTTCTTCCAATCCGGATCATCTAAGGCTTCTTGCACATTACTCAAAATAGATACAGTAGATAATTGATTTACAGTAAGTGCATATGAGTTAAGTAAACGGTTGGTTGATATGAAGTTGTTGATAGGGAATTTAGCTTTAGTATGAAGGTCCGGATCATATTATTTTTTCAGAACCCCTCTATTGATTCTAGAAGGATAATAAGGCTCAGTATTTGGAGTTACTAAAGGAGACAAGTTTACCTTATTGTGCACATCTACATCTGAAGTTTCTTTAGCTTCTGGTGTTGGTTAGGAACATTATATATTTGTGAGATGCTTAGAACATTTAGGGGACTAGGACTCAGAACACTCATAATGTTATCTTCAACATTCAGACCACTCGGAATGCTATCTTCAAATTCAAAGAGGTTCAGATTTTTCTCCCCTTGAAGAGAGCACTCGGAGTAGAAGAAGAAAGGAGAATTTTTATGAAACTGAACATCCCGAGTGACATACATCTTTGTATTTGAATCATAACACTGATATCCCTTTTGTAGATCTACATAACCAACAAAGATATACCAGATAGCTCGAGGGTCTAATTTGTTAAGTGTCTGATGAACATATGTTGAGCATCCAAAGACTCGAGTCTCGAGATTATTGAGGGGTGGAGATATGACAAGTTCCTAAAGTTTCTGAAGAGGTGTTTTGAAATCGAGTACTCTTGATGGTGTCCAATTTATGAGGTACGCAGCGGATTGAACAGCCCCTCCCCAGTATTCTTGAGGAACATTCATGTCAAATAATGATGCTCGGACAACTTTCAATAACTGTCAGTTCTTCCGTTCGGCTATACCATTCTATTGAGGAGTGCCGACACAGGATGTTTGGTGGCGAATGCCCTTCTCATGGCAGAAATCATTTAGAATTGAGTTAACATACTCCCCACCATTATCAAATTGCAAGACTCAAATTTTACTCTAGTATTGTGTAGCCATCATTTTGTATAGGTCTTGAAACTTGGAGCACACATCTCCCTTATTTGAAAGTAGTGATACCCAGGTCATCTGAGTACATTCATTAATAAACGTTACAAAATATCGAGCACTAGATAGAGTAGGAATTTGAGTAGGTCCCCATACATCATAATGAATGGTCAAAAATGGAAATGAATTTTTATTATAATCCCTTTTTGCCAATTCACAAATATCACACTTGAATTCCAAGTCTGTGGTATTCAAAAATAAATCTGGTTTTATTTGTCTAAGATAATTAAAAGAAAAATGACCAAGACGACGATGCCACAAGATTACTTAGTCTTTACTCGAGCAACTTCCACCAACCCTATTTACTTGACTCGACTTCTAACTTGAATCATCATGTAACTCAAGATAGTATAACTTTCCACATTTAACACCAGAGTCAATAATTTGGTGCGTTGCAATGTCCTAAAATACATAATAATTAAGCCAAACTTTGACAGTGCAATTCAAAGTTTCAGTAATTTGACCAATAGATAATAGATTACAAGAAAGAGATGGAATAATAAGAACAATATCTAGATTAAGAGAGTCAGAGTTAGATATTGATCCTTCATGAGTGACCGGTGTTATACCTCCATTAGCAGTCATAATATTTTGTTAGGTTGATGGGCGGATGGATGTAAGATGGTGAGTGAAGCTTGTCATATGATTAGTAGCACCTGTATCAATAATCCATGTATTATTTCAAGTAAGATTTATCATACCTGATGTTGCATCAAGATCACCACTTGGTTTAGTACCACTAGAGGTGGCAATTGCAGCCTTTCCGAGCTTCTTATAAGGCTTTCTATTGAAATCCCACCATTCCGGATATCCCACAATTTCATAGCACCGTTCCTTGGAGTGTCCAACTTCACCACAATAAGTACAGGTGTATGTGATGGACTTATTCAGTATTTTCCCTTTGAACTAGGGATGAGTCTGAGCTGCTACAAGTACATAATGGTTTGGCAATATCTTAGCCCTTCCATCGTATTTTGTTGGTTATGATCCCTTCGTACATATGCATAACTAGACTCGAGATCAAGAGGTGGATCCTTCTGGAGTATTTCACTCCGAGCATTATTAAATTTCGAATCAAGCCCGACTACGAAAATATGTATTCGAAGCCAGGAAATATGTTTGTGGAGTGATACTACTCCATTAACATCCTCTCCTTATGCATACGTCCGGGCATCGATTTCCTGAAATATTCCAATTAGTTCATTATAGTATACAGGTAATGACTTATCATTCTGACATGTTGTGAATGATTTTCAGTTCAATTCAAATAACTGAGTTTCGTCAAATCATCATAGAAGGTTTTTGAGACAGCATCTCATATCTCCTTTGTTGTTGGAAGACAGATGAATCCCTACTTCAATGTTAGACTCATTGAGTCAATCAGCTAACTTTTGACTCAATTATTATCAAAGAGCCAAGTTTCCAACGCTTTATGTCCTACTAGCGGCTTTGGCATAGTGCCATTAAGAAAGCCAAATTTATTTCTGGTTCCAATTCGCATCTTTATGATCTATGACTATAGAGTATAGTTAATTTCATCAAGAATAATTCTTGTGGGAAATAGAGAATTATCTTAAAGGGTTTGAATAAAATAGGGTGTTCCATGGGATATGATGGATGTATTTTCGATAGTCATGATTTTGAAGATTCAAAGAATTTAAAGAAAAAATACGATTTCAATAATTCAATAAAAAATTTGATTTCAATGGGTATGCTATGATACCATGAAAAAAAAATTCAGAGAAAAAAAAGAGAAAATTCAAGGAAAATATTTTTTCATGATATTCAAAAAAGGGTTACACTCTTTATATATACACATAAAAATCCTAATCACAACCTAATTAGGAATAGAATAATATCCTAAATAAAATAAAAATTTTATTCCTAATTGTATATAAATATTTACTTCATAATATATACAATAAAAATATTTACTTCCTCAACAAATTTTTTCTGAAAAAATTGTAATTTTTAGCACCAATATACCTTTAGTTAATTATTTTAATAAATTTAAATTTTAAATAATTAACTTATATAAATTAAGTAGATAAAATCTGTCAATTTCAAAACTGCATGCGCATTAAACATTGTTATTTTCTGTCCTGAAAAAGTTTTTGATCATACCAAGTCTATTCTAGCTAAATCCAGCCACAATACTTTCCAACTTTTTGCATTCAAAATTGTAAGATCAAGCCAAATGAATAATAATAAAAAGTAAAATGTGGTCATCCGTGTCTTATATGTCGTTTCCTACAGAGACTCATTTATATACTATTGTACAATGTCACCTTCCCCTGCAAAACTCTTCAAGCACAAAAATAACACGGATCAAATATCTTAGCAAGAAAAATGAAACATGGAGCATGAGATTAGCAACTTTTTTAAGGTATGGGTCATAGTCTTTGCATCTTTAATCTATTGTTACGCAATTGGCAAGAATGTTCCAAAGGGCAAATCAAGATTCTTTTTACTACTACCAATCATTTGCCTCTTTCTTTACCTTCCTCTAAATCTCTCCACCATTAATCTTGGTGGTCTCACTGCATTTTACGTTGCTTGGCTTGCAAATTTCAAGCTTTTACTCTTTGCTTTTGGTAAGGGTCCTTTATCATGCAACCCATCAATGTCTCTGCCAAGTTTTCTAGCTCTCTCTTGTTTACCCGTCAATATCCAAGAAAACCCATCTCAAAAATCACAAACTGATCAAAACCTAGATCTTGAAATCTCAAAACAGACCAAGAAATCTGCCCTGAATTATGCAATATATGGTGTACTTCTGGCTACTTTAGTACATGTCAAGTATTGTAATGACTACATCCATCCAAAAATCATCTTATGTCTTTATTGTTTACATATATACTTCTCTCTTGAGATTGTCCCAGCTACACTTGCAGCTATAGTTCGGACCATTTTAAGAGTAGGGCTAGAGCTGCCATTCACTGATCCGTACCTCTCCACTTCACTACAAGACTTCTGGGGAAAAGATGGAACTTAATCGTGAGTAGCATCTTAAGGTCAGCCATATATGAACCCACTCTCATCATCAGTACACACGTCATTGGCCGGAAGTGGGCTCCGATTCCAGGTGTTCTCGCTTCATTTTGTGTGTCAGCTATAATGCATGAGCTTATATTCTATTACCTTGGCCGCGTCAGACCCACGTGGGAGGTTACTTAGTTTTTCATTTTACATGGATTTTGTGTAGTGATTAAGATTGCTGTAAAGAAGGCGTTAAAGGGCAGATGGCAGATGCCTCAGCTGATTTCAGGGGTTTTAGCAGTTAGTTTCGTGTTGGTGACAAGTTTTTGGCTTTTCTTTCCTCAATTGCTCAACCAATGTAGGGTTAGTGTCAGGACATTTGAAGAGTATGAAGCGGCTGGGGCTTTTTAAAGAATTGTTTTAGTGCTTTCTTTAGACAGATAGTCACAAGCTCTCAATGAATTTTTTTTTTCTCCTCCAGTTTCTTTTCTTCACCAAAATATTGTCAAATTCCAATAGAACAGGCAAAGACCTAATATGTACATATGTGCTTTCTTAACTTATAATTTAATTATTTAAATGCTTTAAATTTTTTTTTAAAATTAAGATTTATCAGTATTTGAGGTATTTACTCGATATTCTTCTAAGTTAGAGTAAAATTATTTAAATACCTAAACTAGCTTAAAATATGTAAATTATGTTTCATATCAAAATGTAAAGTTTATGTATTGAGTTGATACGCAAACCAGAGAAAGATGCTAACATGCACGCTGTTGTATGTGATCAGGAGGAAAAGGTTCTGATTTCTCTATGTTTATTAGATGTAACTCATCAATAGCTAAGGCACTTGCTATCATCAAATTTTAAATATTGCTGGATTCAAACCATTGCATCTCTTTAGCATCTGATACAATATAGGGTCGTGTAGTGTCCTAACAGGAGCAGTGAAGTTTCTGCCTCCAAACTCGATTAGACATATAACTCAAATATGCGTTTGAACAGGAAAGCAGCACCAAGAAAAAGAAAAATTATTTATGAATCCTGAAACTACATGCTCCACATTCATTAAGACATATAAATGGATATTCCAGTGGTCCACGTATAATTTATGTTAGACTATCAACGAGTTGCTTGGGAGTATAAAATAATTCCAATTCTATACAATAGTTTCACTGCCATAAATAATAATTGCTAATTGAATTAGAAACTTAATTTCAAATATCTGGTGAAAGGTATAGAATGTTTCAGGTTAGGAAGGATCCAGTTGCCATTAATCTCTCGGTGATTGCAATCAAATGAACCTGTAACTCTATTAAGAGCAATTTGCCTGTTCTGCAGCAATGCATGAGATGCATCAATAATCTGCTTCATTTTGTCATCGTTCTTTCCTTTTCGAGGCAACTTTCTTGAGAAACTTTTCCATTTTGATTTAACAATCTGCTATGGATTCAGATATAAACATATGTTGTGCTAAAATCCCGCTAGGATTGAATACTAGATGATAACATATGGAAAATTCAACTCCAATAAATATGGGTCAAAGTATCAGTCAAATGTTGAGTCAACATAAATCAAGCTATGCTTGCAACCTGAAACCATCCACAGATAGGAGAACCTGAGGTCTAAAGCCTACGGAGCGTAAAGATCACCCACTTTCTCCATTAACTCCACTAACGAACTGGCTCCTATTTACTCCAACATGCTAGCACTACTTCTACTTAGTTGAGAATTACTTTACAGGTGGTAACTACTTTGCCTTTATATAGAATCCTAATCCAATAAGGTAAACCATCTTATCTCTAATCAATTAGGTTATTTTTATTATTAAATATGATCCCACTCTAATCCCATTCTTACATTTTCTTCTTTTGCAGATTAATTCCATCAACCAATCACAATCCTTACTCCCCACAAGCATATGAGTTGAAAAAGACTCCTTTTATCATTGGTGCAGTGAGTGTGGACTTTTCTCAATTTTCACTATCTCTTTGATGCTATTACACCATGCTAGATCCTTCAATCTATGAAGATACTCAACCCTCTATGGTGGATCTACCACTCACTAGCTCTTTTAGCCAACACCCTAATGATTCTCAAGGTGTCAATCATGACGAACCCACATTGGATAATGCTAGGGGAAAGGATAAGCTAGCTTCCATCCATTAAGATTTGTCTACCCTCATAAAAAGGATGGATCAGGAAATGACTATAACAATAGGCACTCCTCCAGAAATGAAAAATTCACTAATTCCAAAATACTACACTCGGTAAGCCCAGAAAGATAAAGTGCTAATCACAAAGGTGGCAAGTCCAGCCATCTTAAGTGAAGATTCCTCAAGGGATGAGATGAGCAACATTAAGGAAAAGAGCATTTTAGGTCACCAATGTTAAGGTTGAAGTGAAAGTATTATAAGCAATGAAAAAATGTGAAGCCTTAAAACCTGAGGAGCTGGACTAAGACCTAGCACATACCTCGCCTTTAGCTAAACAACTGTTGGAAATACCTTTCCCTTCCAGTTTAAAATTCCACAATTGGAATCTTATGATGGAACCTCTAATCCACGGAACCACTTAGCCAAATTTTGTATCGTAATGCATCTCTATACCACAATCGAAGCTTTGTTGTGTAAGGTGTTTCCTACCACATTGAAGGACGTGGCTCAAGAATGGTACTTAGGGCTGGAGGAAGGTTCCATCTCCTTATTTTCTCAACTAGTAACCTTGTTTAAAATAAGATTTATCAACAACATTCCTACTAAAAGGGTATTCACAGACTTGCAAAAGGTTGTACAAGAGGAAGGTGAAAGCCTGTGGAATTATATCAGTTGCTTCAATAAGGTAGTAGTGCAAATAGAGAACCTTAGCCATAGTGAAGCTTTAACTGCCTTACAATAAGGCACTAGGTATGGTAATTTAATATATTCACTTTATCTTAACCCTCATAAAAGCTTTACTAAGTTGATAAACAGAGCTCAAAAGTTTGTAAGACTAGATGAAGCATGGTAATCTCTGAGGCTATAGATTAGATTCGCCAAAAAGTGACTTAGAGATGAAGAAGGTCAAACCAATTGGGAAAGAGGTGGCAGTAGTAGGGATGATAAAGGAGCACATATCGACACAACAGTTACACCCCATTCAGCACCTCTAAAGGAAAGGTATTAATATGGGTCAAAAACTCTAAAGATCATATCTGTTAGCCTAAACAAATGAGCCACTAATCTGCATGAAAGAGAGATAAAGAAAAGTATTGTAAATTCCATAGGAATATAGGCCATGATACTAAAGATTGTAGACACTAAATGAGGAAATATAGCAATTAGTGTACAGGGGAGCCTTACATAGATTTGTTCACCTAAAATTATAAATAGTAAATGAGTAGTATCTGAGGAAATTATAGATAAAGGGGCTCAGAAAGAAGCAAGAGCAGAACTTATAGGAGTCATAAGCATAATAACAGGATGATCTATGTTAAAAGATGTTACAATGAAATGGAAAAGGCAAGAGGGTGAAATGATGTCTGTAGGAGTCAATAAGCTACAACTTGTAACACCTGTCGCATTCACTTCAGAAGATGGAAACAAGGTAGCATCACCTCACACAGACACACTAATGGTGTAAGGTATGGTTGAAAAATATTTTAAAAAGAATGTTAATTGATGATGAAAGTGTTGTTAATCTGCTAACATTTGAGGTGTATGTAGCCTTAGGCTTAAGCCCTAATAAGCTCTATCTAGTTTATACCCCGCTCATTGGTTTAGGAGGAAAGCAAGTACCCATTGAAGGAGTTGCAAACCTAACAGTTGAGTTAGGAGATGAAGAACACACCAAGAAATTTAAAGTAGAATTCATGGTTATCAACATCCCATTTTCTTATAATGCAATCATTAAGAGGTCAATCCTATATAACGTCGGGGCTTGTACATCCTTGAGATATTTAACCATGAATATACCTACATAAATTAGAGTGGCTATTGTTAGAGAAAATCAAAAAGTGGCAAGAGAAGTGCACCTACGTACGTTGAACGATGCTTCATAATCACTGATAACAAAAACCTTAGATGTAGCAAATAAAGCCACCACCAAGCCATTAAACGATAAAAGAGAATTGATAATCCCTACATAAGATGAAAAACTTTTCATTGGCTCACTTTTGTAAGAACATATTAAAATTCCAATAGAAGAAGTTCTAAAGACAAATGAATCAGTGTTTGCCTAAAACCCATATAATATTACAAGAATAAGCCCTAATTTGATATGCTATAGATTGAATGTAGATCCATAGGCTACACATGTAATATAGAAAAATGAAACCATGCTTTTGAAAGACAAGCTATTATAACTGCAAAAATTGATAAACTAAAAACTATAAGCTTCATAAGGGAAATTTTCTAACCTGAATGGTTGGCCAATGTAGTATTGGTCAAAAAGCCTAATGGAAAATGACAGCTCTGTGTCAATTTCACAGACTTGAATAAAGCATGCCCAAAAGATTATTATCCACTTCTTAACATAGATCAACTTGTTAATTCTACCATAGGGCATGAAATCTACAGTTTTATAAATGCATCCATAAGATATCATTATATCCCCATGTGTAAAGAGGATTAAGCCAAAATAGCCTCATCATAGAAAAAGGCATATACTGCTATTAGGTCTTGCTGTTTGGCCTGAAGAATGCTGGAGCTACCTACCAAAGATTAGTGAACATGATCTTCAAGGAGATTATAGGAAAGTCTGTGAAAGTATACATGGATGACATGATCATCAATAGCTTAAAGGTAGAGACCATGCTAGGGAACTTAGCCAATTATTCAAAGTCTTTTAAAGTATAGGATGAAATTAAACTTGGATAAATAAGTCTTCAGTGTTAAAGCAAGCAAGTTTTGGGGTTTCATGGTACCACAAAGGGGCATATAAGCTAACCCAGAGAAGATTCAAGCTATTATGAACATGGCACCTCTAAAAATAATCAATAAATTCCAAAAGCTAAATGGAAGGATTACAGCCTTAGAAAGGTTCATCAGGTGCTCAGCCAGAAGGTGCTTGCCCTTCTTCTAAACATTAAAAGACCTGAAGAACTTCATATGGACAGATGAATGTTAGCAGGCTTTTGTAGACTTGAAGGATTTCCTCAGCTCCCTTCATTTGTTGAGCAAACCTAACCAAGGTAAAGTCTTGTTCTTATATTTATCTACCATTAGTGATACTGTTACTTCGATGTTGGTTAGGGAGGAGGGTAGTGAACAAATGCCTATTTATTATACGTTTAAAGTATTGAGAGATGCTGAATAGCGATACCCAACCATTGAAAAAATTGCATATACTGTAGTTATATCTGGAACAAGACTCTGAACCTATTTCTAGGCACAAACAA
Organism: Mallotus nudiflorus; assembly: GCA_947683625.1. Taxonomy (NCBI): domain Eukaryota; kingdom Viridiplantae; phylum Streptophyta; class Magnoliopsida; order Malpighiales; family Euphorbiaceae; genus Mallotus; species Mallotus nudiflorus. The sequence continues at coordinate 3,041,551 of CANTUR010000509.1, read as the reverse complement.
TTATTGTCAAAACTGACCTCCCATTACAATAGGTCTTACAAAAGGCTGAGATCTTTAGAAGGCATGTGGAGTGAGCAAACAAACTTAGTATGAGCAAAGGAAAGCATTTAAGGCTCAAGAATTAGCTGACTTCATGGCTAAAATGTCAGACACACAAAAGGTGGTCTTAGAGTAGCAGACCTCAAGCAAGAGAGAATGGAAGCTATATATAAATAGAGATGTGGGTTCTAAAGAAGTAGGTGCAGGTGTAATTCTTCAAGTCCTAGAATGAATCAAAATAGAGTGCATGGTACATCTAAACTTTCCTGCCACAAATAATATTATAGAATATAAAGCCCTTATTGCAGGGCTGTCTATAGTAAAAGAAGTATGTACAGAACAACTGGTGATACATTCTTATTCCTAACTTGTGGCCAATAACATAACGGTAAACTTTTCTAAAAAAGAGCCACAAATGATAAAATATTTAATGAAAGTTAAATAACTTCTACAAAAAGTAGAGGACGATGCAAGGGAATGGATCTTGAAGCAAATATTAAGGGCTAGCAATATAGAGGCAGATGATGAAAATTGTGGCTTTATATGCACAGTCCCCTAACGGTGTTTTCAAAGAAATCATGTGGCATCTAAGCTTGGAAAAACAACAACCTCTTATTGCAGTTGTTGAAGATAATTAGATGACTCCTTTAGTCAAATACCTATCTGAAGGTATCCTACCTACAAAAGATAAAGAGGCTAAGAAAATAATTCATAAATTATTTTTTTCTTGATGGAATCTTATATAAAATATCTTATAACCAACTATGGTTGAGGTGTATCACTGTAGATGAAGGCACCTATATGTTGATTGAAATACATCAAGGCATTTGTAAAGCCTATAAAACAGCAGACTCTATAACCAGAAAAGTAGCTTTACAAGGGTATTTTTGGCCCACAATTCTTAAGGATGCTAAAGACTTGGTCAAGAGGTATAAAAAGTACCAAAGCTTTAGTAAGATTATGCACTAACCTATAGTAAATGAAAGGCCCATAGGCAGTGCCTTGCCTTTTGCTCAACGAGGTATGAACATCTTAGGTCCTTTCCTAATTATCATAGGTCAAAGAAAATTCCTAGTAGTAGCTATAGATCATTTCACCAAATGGGTGGAAGCTGAGCCTCTATTCATAATCACACCAGGTAAAAATAAAGACTTTTTCCATAAAAGCATCATTTGCAAATTTGGCATACCTCACATATTAATCACAGATAATAAGAAGTAGTTTGAATGTGAGGATTTTAGGAGTTTTTATGTTGATCTTAATATTAAATTGCATTTCTCCTCTATAGCTCATCCACAAACCAATGGAATGGCAAAAGTCACTAATCATACCATTCTTCAAGGCTGAGAGAAAAGGCTGGATCAAGCTAAAGGGTTGTGGGTGGATGAGTTATACAACATCCTATGGGCTTACAGAACTACACCTCGAGCCTCCATAGGTGAAACACCATTCTCATTAACTTATAGAACTAGGGCAATTATGTCTGTGGAACTAAAAGTCCTAAATTACTGAATCATGCACTTTCATGAACTGGAAAATGAAGAAGCTTTAAAATTAAATATGGACCTTATGGAAGCCAAGCAAGAGCAAGAGATGATTTGAATGGCTGCTTACAGGCAAAAAATGTCAAAATACCACAACTAGAAAGTAAAAAAGAGAAGCTTTGCTAAAGGTGACTTGGTAATGAGAAAGATGGAGATAACTAGAGAAGATGCAGGCACTAGGAAGTTAGGAGCCAATTGGGAAGGTTCATACAAGGTCATTAAAGTGGTGGGACTTAGCACCTACAAGCTTCAAGGTATGAAAGGAAGAGACCTATCAAGAACTTGGAACATGGAGAATCTCAAAAAATACTTTCAGTAGGCTATCTTTGAATTTACATATTAGCTTTAAAATCCTTGTCTTTAGTGTTCTCCTTTAGGTTGGTAAAAGCTCTAGGTTTCTATTTCATATTTTGAATTCCCTAAAATAAGGTTGATTTAATATTATGGTTGTTTTTAATTCCCTAAAAAGGATAAATTATTTCAAAGTCCTAACGTACATACATTTGATTATCAATGCAAGTATTTCTTTCCTCTTCTTTTAGTCTACAAATATTTATGTTCCTAAGACATATAGCTCAAGGTAAAAGTACACCTTTTAATAGTGGAAGTTACTTTAGCACCACAGGTAATAGACTATGAGTATTTTAGACCCCTTGTGCACACATGAGTAGGCCACCATGGATTCCTTCCCCATAAGACTAAAATAATTAAAAAGAGCTCAAGGCAATTCACATGACATTAAAATAACAGACCAAACATATATAATCTTATAATACTACTATAAGATTAAACCTGCAGACACATTATAACCTAAAAACACATGGCATGTTCTATAGATAACAGACCTAAGCTAATCACTATTCTCCAACTATTAAGGTTTAGTTGGCTTAAGGCTATATTAAATATTTTTAATACACAAACATAGAATTAAGTGAGAGGAAACCTTACTCTGACCTTTATAATTTTTTCATAAACTAATATCTGTTTGGGACCTAAATCATCAAAATTTCTAACTATTATATCAGGATCATACATTTTAAAGGAGACAGGAATCAAATACGTATGCCTTAGCAACTCTAAGTCATTAAAATCCAAAATAGAAGGAAATTCCATTATCGTAGGACCTTTAGATAAAGTGGCAGTATCAATGGTCTTTCCACCCATCTCGATAGAACTAGATTGAACCTTAGACCCACCACAGAGATGGAATTTGGTCATGTTCATAGGTCCAGAGGGCTTGGGGGAAGAAACCACAAAGATTCTATTTCTACTACAACTAAGCTATCGAAAGAGGAAGAAGAAGAATATGGTTTTGCAATTTTAGCCATAAATTAAAAAAAAAAAAAAGATAAAAGAAGAAAAGCACTTACTTAATAGGGAAAACGAGAGGGGCTTTTTCTTTAAAAAAATTTTGATTTTTCTTCTGCAAAATGAAATAAAGTTAAATAGTAATAGTCTTGCAGTAAATAGGGCTCTCAAAACTGCATGCCCCTGATACACATGGTAGTTCAAATTTAAAATTTAAAATGACAGATATTACATGATAACTGATAAATTTAAAATTAAAATTATAACCATGTATGACAAGTAGCAAAATGGGAGACCGTAAGTAATCGACCAAGGTTTCCTATAGTAGTAAAACACAAAACGTTTATTAGATAAAACGGTTTAACACCTGTGGAGTTCACCTAAGGAAAAAGGAGAGCCAAAATAAAGTCAAAAAATTATATTTTTTTAACTTTGTGGGTAGGGGACATCAGATAACATATGGAAAATTCAACTCTAATAAATATGGGTCAAAGTATCAATCAAATGCTGAGTCAGCATAAATTAGGCTATGCTTGCAACCTGAAACTAATTATCGTCTTTTTATTCTCAAATACCTTTCTAACTTAATCATCGAAGTGGGATCACCAGGATTCCACCTAGTCTCATTCTTACTTTTCTTCTTCTGTAGATTAATTCCATCAACCAATAACAATCCTTATGCCCCAAAAGCATAGAAGCTCAAAGGGACATTTTTATCACAATTTTTCTACTTATTTTCCTAATTAGTAAATCAAATTAAATGGATAATTAACTAAAAGAAAGAAACTAATTATGAAATAAAACAACTAAAAATTTGAAAGAAATCAAATTAATTCAAACTTAGAGTTTTGAGTTTGTTTCACTATTCTAGATATAGGTCGCAGGTAGGGGTATAACTGAGTCAACCCGACTCACGAGCTACTCGGGATCGACTCCAGATAAACTCAAAATCTACTCGATTATTATCGAGTCGAGCTCGAGCTCCTAAATTTGTAACTCGATAGGCTCACGAGCCTAATCGAGCTTGTATATATTTACTATTTTACACTTTTATTTTAATATAATTGTAAATATATCTTATTGAACTGAGTCCTGTTTGAACTCAAGTCCAGTTTGAATATTTTAAAATATACATTTTTATAAATTTTAAAAATTTATTTAATTAATCGAGTCGAGTTGAGTCAAGTTCGAATATGTAAATTATTTAACTGAGTCCAGCTCGAATTTCAAAAAAAGAGATCAATCAAGTTCGAGTCGAGCTTGAACTTCGAGTTTGAAGGTCGAGTCAAACTCAAATCTAATAGTATGTCGACTCGATTCGATTCGATTACACCCCTATTTATGGGCAATCTATTCTCAACTATTATAATCCTAAATTTTATTTAAAGGTAATTGTTCCAAATTAGTTAACGTTTCTCTTGGATTCAATTAAGAATATTAATCCTAGACTGCACTATGCTCAAACCCAAACCTGTTCGACTTAGTCTAAGGCATGCCCATACTCAAATTAAGCTTTCACCTAGAGAGTCGCACGGCCTGAAACATGATCATGCTTGGGGTCAATCGAGAATCCTTCAAATTTCAAATTTTTACGGAAAGGCACACGGCCTAGCACACAATTGTGATTCAAGGCGTGTCATAATTCCACAAGTTTATTAAATTAGGTCGAGGGTGACACGTGCTTTAGAGGAGGACATGGGCATGGGCACTGACACACCCATGCCATACATGAATTTTAAATTTAAATAAAGAATTCTGTGAATAATTTACTACAAAAATAGAAAACTAATTAAAAATAAAAAACAATCCTATTTCAACTCAAATTAAACAAAAATACCATTCCTTTCTAATACTCTAAACTAAAAAAAAATCACTAACTAAACCTAATATTCTTAAGATAATAAACATTAATCCTTAAAATTCACATAAAATTCATTAAAATTCAACTCAAATTGTATGAATATTTTTCATACATCAACAGACATAAACAATCTCATAAGAAATAAATTATGAGGTGAAAGGCCAAGAAGCAGCACAAATGAAAAGTTTTTCAATGATATGAGAAACAGAAGTGCAGTACCAATTCAATTGAATGAAGACATTGACTAGTGTGATTTCATCAAGATAACCATCTATATTAACATAACCATCTATATCATGTTTATCCAGTTCTGGCAATCAAATATGCACACAGAAACTTGGCTTGTCATCATCAGCACTTATAAGAGAAAATTCCAGCATAATACCGAAAAGTGAGAAATGAATCATCTGCGCAATTAAGTTGTGAAGATTCTTACCACTTCGGTAAGAAATTATGCATATATGAAAATGGTCAACGAGAAGGGTTCAAATGTAACAACATAATAGTGATTCAAAGAGCAAAATCGGATTCATTAATTATTTTAATTCATCCACCAAGCAAATTTCAAGCATTAGATCAAGATATACAATCATCTTGTTTAGGCTTCCTTCCATGGAAAGAGATTTTCTATAGATATATGTTGAATCCAAATGGGGTTGCTAGTGTAACCTCAAATACAAAGATAGATTCATAAAAGTGAAATTAAATTTCCTGAACTTATTGCTACAACCATGTGTAGTGAAAATTACAGCAAATTGTGCAAGAACATAGATTTTTCAAGGATAAAGCGTGCTTCAAAATATAAGCCTAATGAGTCCACTGTCAAACTGGTGGTTTATTTAAATAGTTTAACCAATATTAGCAAAGAAAGAAAAATCAACACAAAGAAAGTACGATTTTATTTAATTTAACATCTAAAGAACAAAATAGAACTGTGGTTTAGATTGATGTAATACTTGCTAAAGTTAACACAAGATATATACGAGGTAATAAACATGCACATATAGTAAAGAAGCAAATAAGGTAGACATGTCCTTTAACACAGGAGACAGTTAATGCCAATGATTTAGACCAAAAATAAAACTCTAGGAGGTTTACCTTCACTTTGACCGTGAAAACCATGTATTATGCACGCACAAATCCATGGCCTTCCTGCATGGAATGCTGTTGCACCACTTTTACGTTAGCCATTATATTGTTTCAATCTGCAAAAGAAATGCAAATTTCTATTAGAATATAGGTATTTATAGACTGCTTCATCTAGGCATTGAACCTGCAATCTCTAGACTACGAATTAAAACCACAGCAATCCTGCAAAATGCTGCTGTCAAGCTCACTGTTTATGGGAGATTTTTACCCACACTAAATGTATTGCATCCTGTAGTTAGATTTGTTACACATAAACTAAATATTTTACACTTGATTGATAAAAATAAGATACTTAAAATTCTTACCGTTAGGTGCAACTAGGGCTGAACATGGATTAGGGAAATTCGGAGATTTAAAGTCTCCGGAACCATATTATATTTTGAAAATTTTAAAAATAAAATCTCTAACCATATCATATTTTGGGAATTTTAAAAATAAATCCTCTAGTACCATTACCTAATTTAAAAACCTCCATACTGGTACCATCCAATTTTTCGAGACCGATTCGGTATGGAAACTTGATTTTATTATAACATATCAGTTTGGTACGGCTAAAAACGGGAATTCAAAAATTTATGTAATAGATAAATTTGTATTATTAATAAAAATTATATTTATTATCCACAAATCAAAACGACATAATTTTAGGTAAAAATAAGTTGTTTTGATTATTATAATATTATTTAGCTCATTCATTTTAAATAATATCAATAAGATTATATTACTTAATAACAATAATAATTAATAATTTATTAAATATAATAATATTATTTAGCTCATTAATTTTAAATAACATCAATAAGATTAGATTACTTACTAAAAATATTAATTAATAACTTATCAAATATGATAATAACAACATATTTTAATTAAAAATTATAAAATTTGAAATTATACAATGTTATTTTTTTTATTGCATATTTTTAGTTTAAATTGAAATATAATAGGTATTCCACATGTTTACTTGTTGATAATAATAATAATTTTCTTATCGCTCATATTTTTAATTTTAAAGTGTGTTGTAATAAACATTTCACATTCTTATTTGTTAATTGAATTATTTGAAACTATACAATGTGAATTTTTATATTTTAAGTTCAAATTATAATATAATAGACATTTCATATTTGTACTTGCTAATTGAATAATAGAAGTAGTAGAAGTAGAAGTAGTAGTAAAAGTAGTGTTAGTACTACTTCTAGTAGCAACAATGATAATAATATTAATAATAATAAAATATAAAAATATCATGTAACAATTTGTTTATTATATTTTAATCATAAAACATATTAATTTTTATCATACATTATTATACATATGTATATTACTTGACAATATAATTAAGTTACTACTTACTACTATTTTATTAATATCTATGTATTACTTATTAAATTAATATTCGGTACTATATTTAGTTTTTGGTTTGGTATGGTTTTGGTATGGTTCGGTGCGGTTCTCAATTTAGTTTTCTATAAATATCCAGTACCGTAGCCAATTAGTCATAAAATTTGATTTGGTTTAGTTTAGGATTAAAATTATTCGATTCGGTACAGTTTTAATGTCTTTTGGCTCAGTTTGTTATTTTCTTCGGCCCATACTCAGCCCTAGGTGCAATATACCTAAGTGTAGGCAAGACACTTATATGGATTTCAGGAGTTTTAGTAGTTAGTTTCATGTTGGTGACAAGATTTTGGCTATTTTTCCTCAAATCCTCAACCAATATAGGGTTGATGTTAGGATGTTTGAAGAGTATGAAGTGGTTGCGACATTTTTGAAGAATTCTTATAATGTTTTCTTTAGATCTATTGTCATAAGCTTTCAGTGATTTTATTTTGTTTTCCTCCTCATTTATGTTCTTTAACCAAAAAATACGCATAGGCCTAATACAAACATATGTTTGTCCCTAGATCTAATATTAATATTGTTGTTATATATATAAAGAAAATATCATCAAAGAGCCTATTTTGATCACTTCCTTTCTTTTTTGGCATCCCTTCCTTTTTTTTCTTTCAAATTTAGCTCTTTGACATTTCTCGTGTTTTTATTTTTTCATTTTTGGCCTATGCACTTTAGCCATTATTCTCAACATTTCTTCTTGTCTAGCTTGCATATATGCCAAATTCTCTTCCTGGAAAGTTAAATGCAACAAAAGTATTCTTGTCATCATCACTTATCTCCTCTTTAATGGTACTATTCTCGGTGGCTGGTCTTCCCTTCACAAGCTCTATGTTTGCTGCCCTAGCCTCCTCCACATCGATGTTCTCCTTGAACACTTTGATGTCGGCCTTAAACGCGAGCTCAGCCTTGATGATAACTACCACAAATCTAAACGGCGCCCTCTCTACTTTTTTTCTTCTTTTTTGCCTTCAATCTCTTCTCCACAAAACCTTACTCTTCCTTTTATTATTATTTTTGCAGATCTCTTCTTTGAGAATTGGATTTTTTATTTCTTAATTTTTCTTTTTTGCATATGGGTTCTTTTCAAACGTTTCCTTGATTACCATTTATCTTGATTTGATTTTCTTATAAACTAATTTTTCACTCTTTCTTGGGTTTGCTCCAAGTTTCAATTTTTTTCTACTTTTTGAAAAAAGTTTGATTTTTATAAAGTTTGGAGGGTTTATTGCACCGTTGGTACCACAATTTTATACCATGTTTCAAAATGGTACTAGATTTTTATTTGTTTTCTTTACATTTACTAAAGTTCTATTTTTGTTTTAAGTTAAAGTACCTCGAACATTTTTTATCAATTTTAGCATACATGTCAGCTGGAATAAGTATATTTTTAGTATATTCACCATCTAAAAGCATCTCATTAAGCTATATGATCATCTTATGGGCTCCATAAAATAAATTTTGCTAAAATTTAATTTTATGGGGCCCACAAGCAAATGTTATTGAATATGATTAACAAAATGATTAGACTATTTAACAGGATGTTTATATGGTGAATATACTAAAAATATGTTTATTCCGACTGTTATGCATGCTAAATTTTCTCGGATATACTCAAGGTACTTTAACTTGAAACAAAAATAGAATTTAAAGTACTGAAAAGAAAAAAATTGCACTTGTGATACCATTTTGAAACAAGGGTCAAAGTTATGATACCAACGGTGCAGTAAACTTGAAGTTTGGATTGGTAAAAGTTGATTACTTTGACCTTACAATTTATCGTTTTAGAGGTTTTATAGAAAATTTTCTATTTTTGAATAAATTTTAATTCTTAGTAAGAGTTGTTGATGATGGAATCTAACAATATTAATGAAGTTGAAGGGGTTTAAAACTTAAGGAATCAAATACCCATGAAGTAGTAGATGCTACTTCTAATAATGCTTAAGAAAGTAGCTTGATTTCGAAGGTGAAAGATATGGGTAGCATTAGCAATAAAGAAATGTACTTTACAGCTGATAATATTGATTTTAAGAGTTGGGATATTCAGTTGGAGAAACACTTGAGTCGTGCATGGTCAAGGGATAGATAAATGTAGACAAGAAAAGAAGTGTGAGAGATTGATTTGAGTAAACTTGATAAGAGGAACGTTATAGCTCTGGGGAATTATGAGACTATGTATAGAGGCAATTATGATGGCCAAGATGTTGCGAGTAATTGTTTTGTTCTATTGCCTTTATATATGTATTTATCATATATATGTTTCCTCTTTCTTTGCTGTTGAATCCAATTCTTATTTATTTTATAGAAGTAGAATGTAATGTTTATTATTTAAGTGGGGTTCACAGCACTGTTGGTACCATAATTTTACCTCATGTTTTAAAATGGTAACAAATTTTAAAATTTTTTTTTTCGGTACCACAAATTCTATTTTTGCTTCAGATTAAAGTATTTCAAACATATCTTATCAAATTTAATATACGTGGCAGTCTGAATAAGTATATTTTTTATATATTCACCATATAATCTTCCAATTAAGTAGCCTAATCATCTTGTGCAAATTTTATTTTATGGCACCCATAAGCAAATTTTGTTCTATGGGGTCAACAAGATTATTAGGCTGTTTAATGAGATGTTTACATGACTAATATATTAAAAATATATTTATTTTCGTTGTCACGTATGTTAAATTTGATCGAATATATTTAAGGTATTTTAATATGAAGCAAAAATACAACTTGTAGTACTGAAAAGAAAAAATTGAAAATCTTGTACCATTTTAAAATATGGGACAAAATTATGGTACCAACAGTGCAACAAATTTATTTAAGTAATTATTTGATTAACTGTTGTGGATTTACGTCTGTCATTGAAATTGGTTTATTTACCCAAAATTCAATTTTATCTGATAGACGTGTGATGGCCTTGTAAGGCTGCAATATAACCATTTTAGGCATCAATATATTAACAACCTTATTGTTATTTTGCTGAAACATTGCTGAATCAAATTTGTTGCACCTACCGATGCATTTCATAGTTTCTATTATATGATTTCGCCACCTCACTTCTCCTTTTCTCTCCAAAGATGATCCATAAGTTTAAACACATGGGATCTACACTCTGCTTTTTTCTTGAGGAGGTTTTGGGTATCTCGATGATGGTGATCCTATTGTTCTTTGTTTGATTAAGGTGAATAACATAAGAATAGAGTTGACTAACAAATTAAACTAGTTCATTCTTTTATTTTTCCTATATTTTGACATGTTTAATGTACAACTAGAGCATGTTTTGGCTGTTGAATGTATTTCTCCAAGATTGGCTACTCTTCAGATTGAACTTCGTTTAGGACACATGAGTGAAGGTTGCTTTTAGAAGATTATTACTTCTCCTACTTCCTAGAAGTGATCATGTCACATACATGCAGACAGATATTCTGTTTCAGGTTTGTTGATATGATGTCATTTTTTGTTGTTTTCCACTTATCCAGAGAGCTTATGGTCGATTCTTGCCAAATAACAATGGATATCGCGAATTGGACCTCTTTATTCAGCAAAAGCAAGGTAAAAAGATTGTTGTTGTTTTTTTAGTATTATTGCTTTTTGTTATTTCTATTTTTCAGTGTTAATGTTTTTGTTGTTTCTGTTTTTCAGTGTTGTTACTTTTTTTCAGTATTGTTGCTTTTTGTTGCTTCTATTTTTCAGTGTTGCTGCTTTGTTTTTTTAGTGTTGTTATTTTTTATTACTTTTGTTTTTTAGTGTTGTTACTTTTTTGAAATGTGGTTATTTCTTGTTACTTCCATTTTTTGAAGTTATTACTTTTTATTTTTCAGTATTGTTTTTTGTTTCTTTTTATTTTTCATTGTTACTGTTTTTTGTTGTTTTTTATTTTGGTTTTTGTTTTTTGTGGACATTATAATACACAAATAATATTGTAAACATGTTACATATTGATTATCAATAACTTTAACATTTTTTTAAAAAAAAAAACTTGTTAGACATTTTAATAAAAAAAATCAAAGTAAAAAAAATTATTCTTTAAAAATATAAAAGGCAAAATTTTTTTATTGGTATGAATTTTTTAAAATTGCACCCATAACATAAAAATAAATGGATAGGAACATGTCCCATCTATTGCAAGTTTCAGCTGCTATCCGGTGTATTCAAGTTTCTAGGACCTCATATATTTCCAGTCAAGGTATGTCCGTGTATTTCAGTCGTCACAACTTAATCTTATAGGGCCTAGTTGACTTTTGCAAGCGCTTCTTTTCTTGCTGAAACTGGGAAGTCAATTTTAATATTTCATTTCTCTCTCAAGCTTTATTATCACCTTCAAATACATCTACTGAAGTACTACAGAATTTGGAGTAGACAAATTGACATAGTTAAAGCATACGTTCTTCTTTTGTGCCTTTTGGCTTTAACTTATTTTATTTAATCTGCATATCTATTTAATTTCTCCAGTTGATCATAGTTTAGTAAAGACTACTAATACTGTTATGGTTTTAACTTTGGTGATTTGTGCCTATATCTATTGCTCAATTTTCTCTACGAAGTACAAACTCACGGAAAAAAAAAAAAAAGTATCCAGCAAATTCTTTGTTGTGTGAAGTTATCCAGCAAATTCTTTGTTGTGTGAAGTACAAACACATACAATAAAATATTTGAGCAAAAAAATTGAGAAAAAATATGAAAATAGTAGAAAAAATATTGAGTAAAAAAATATAATATTGTAAAAAAAAAGATAGCACATTAAAAAAAGTTTTGAATAGAAAAAAATATTGAGAAAAAAATGTTGAGGAAAAAAAGATAATGACAATATCTTAAAAATAAAAGAAAATATTGGGCAAAAAAAAAGTTAGAGTACCTTAAAAATAGAAAAAATGTTGAGCATACAAAAAAAATTGACAAAAAAAATATTGAGTAAAAAAATATTAATAAAAAAAAGTACCTTAAAAATAGAATGTAGAGAAAAAAAAAAGAAAGTAGAAAAGAAAATGTTGATAAAAAATTATTGAAAAAAAAAAAGAAGATAATATTCTAAAAATAAAGGAGGAAAGGAAGATAGTTCATATTTGAAAGAAAAAAAATTAGGAAAATTATTTATTTTATTTATTGAAAAGAAAAATAACTTCTTTGCTTCAAACTAACAATACATACATAGAAACATAAATACAAATTCGTTAAAAATCATAGAGAATGAAACAACATCCAGATTAATAACATAATAAATTGACTCAAAGTTTACAAATTTAATAATATTATAGTGATAAGAATATCTATGACTCTAGTTCTGCAACATACTGATGATCATTTGATTTGTTATCTTTGTGTCTGTCTAACGAAATATGCTCGTATGAGTCATCCAAATACAAATAAAATACCGTAACAAGATAATCGAAAATAAAACATTGTAACAAGACAATGAAAAACTAAACGTAGCAACAAGACAATGAAATCATAAAAAAAATAAAATAAACCTAGATCTATGTGGAATAACCACTTATTTAAGAAATAAATTGATAAAAATGTATCGAGGGTGATTTCAAGTTAAAAATGGCAAAAAATCACCCCTCATTACTTAAAAAAGATAAATGACTAAAAAAAAATGTAGGAAACTAAAATATTCAGTAATTACTTGTTAGATTAATTTTGAAAGAGGAAAAGTTGATTTTTAAAAATATATTTGCTCAATATAACTTTTGATAATATTTTTTATTTTTGATCTATTTTTAAAAAATTTCCTTATATATATAAGGAGAACTATAAAAAAGATTCTCTTAGAATTTAACATGTGGATATCTTAAATGTTTTTACTTTTTACTCGCGGTTGTCTTATAATGCTCACACCTTTATTTTTGAGTGCTGATTATAGTTGTCAAATTAATATTCGAATTAAAAATTGAAATTCTCAATTTATGAATCAATAATCGAATAGAATTGTAAGATTCCGTTTACATTAGTAATATTAATTAAAAATAATATACTTTATATAAAAAGTATATTTCAAATAAGTTAATATTTAATTTTTAATATATATATTATTTGAATAAAAATAATTTTATTTAGATCAATTTTATTTTTATTTATTTACTTATAATTTTATCTTTTAGTTATTTTTGTCAGTAAATATTTTATAATTTTTTTAATTTGCAAACATTAAAAAATTAAAATTTTTGTCTATTTTTATTTTTTGTTCATCTTTCTCTCTTCAATTTACAATTTTTAGTTAATTTAATAATATTGAAATTTTAGTATAGAAGTAATGATTTAAATAATTTACGTTGAGAAATATGTATTTTGTTGATTTATTATGCTTTTTAACACAGGCCGGCCCAAGAGTATTTGTAGCCTTAGGCAATTTTTTTTATTTTTAAATTTAAAATCATCAATTAACTATTATTTTTTATATATTAACTATTTTTTACTATTAAAATAAATAAATTAAAAAACGGTTTGAAATTAATATCAATATTAGATCCTAATTTAAAAGCACAAAATTTTCAAATTTTCAAATAAAAACTTATATGTATATTCACCTTATTATATTGGAAGTATAGTAAATCAATTAAATTTTAGTGAAAGAGGGTGAAATTATAAATTTTAAAGGATTATAATAAAATGTCACGACCCAAAACAGGGGTCATGACCAGCGCTAGGGAACGGGAATTCTTTCGAATCCGGAACCCGTAACGAGCCTTAAAAATAAAATAAAGCATGCAATATTAATAGTATAAATAAAATAACCCACAGTGAAAATAAATCTTTTAAATAAAATAAGCATAATTCACCAACTTGTTTAAATAAACAATTCATCTTCATATATAAATAATCTTTTAATACAAAACTCAGTTCAAATCTTGAAAATACAATCTCATTAAAACATGATACATAAATATCCCACGACTTACTATAACTACTGTAGTGTCTAGATTATAAAATAAAATCAAGTAAGCAGATTATATAGTAAAGTCGGGGCAGAAGAAATCCGGCGTATGAGTTTGCTACTGAGGTATGAAGACGTAGACTCTCCTGAAAAATAATCAACGGAGGGGAGTCAGATCTCACTGAATGAATTGTTATAATATATATACATGCATAGCTAAATGACAATGCATACATTCAATAGTATATATAATAAATATATATACAGGGAAAATCACATAGATGTAGCAAAACCATTTTATATAAATATTAAGAAATATATCCGTATATGAAGGATCAAATAGAACTCTAGAATATCGCAACCTCAAACAGTGTTAGACAACACTCTAGCCATACAGGTTCACTTGTTCCAAATAATTTCACTTATTCCATTTGGACAGTAGACTGGCCCCGAAACACTAAGTCAACTGAGCTCCAGCAATTTGACTGTCAGTGTGATTGGCCACGAGACACTTGGTCAACCGAGCTCCAACAATCACACTCTCAAATCACATCATACATCAAATTAAATCAATCCAATCATAATCCACAAAATAGGTTAGCAATAAAGCCTAAATGTTATCGACGTACCGGTACGTACTCAGTCCTAGTGCTGCCCACTAGGTAGCACGTTCTGTTGATATCCTTCATTATAATATAAAACATACTTTCATAAAATAAATGATGCATGTTATTAAGTAAAATAACAATATAAACCATATATATACTAAAAATATACCAAAAATAAACAAAGTATATTTTGAGTATATATACGTCGAATAAATTCAATTTAATTACAAAATAAACTGAAAATAAACTATAAATATACTTAAAAATATTCTAAATTTAATTCAATGATAAAACATACATTTAATTTAAAATATACCAAAAATATATTAAAATATACCTAAGCAATTATTAAACCATTTATGCATATGTCATAAAATTTAAACATACATTTCTAAGAATATGCATCCCAATACACGTACATATAAAATAACAACTCACAATTATTGCACCCCACGAGACGGGTCCGACGGACCTGGTCCACTAGGCCTCGGTTTCGGTGCAACTAAACAAATAAACGATAACACAATATTAGAATAAATCTATCAGAATTTTAAAAACTTGATCTAAAATCTTAAACACAGAATTAGAATAGGAATTCGACCGAAAAATCACGTTTTTACGAGAATTCTACAAAAAATCTTGGCATAACCTCCCCTGTAAAACGGACATCTCTCTACTCGAAGAATAGAGCCGGTCCTGCAAAGAAATTATTGATTAATGATATATTATTTAAAAACTATCTTATACAAAAGGCATTCAGTTCAAATTTTAATTGTCCACAATTCATGAAATAATATAAAACACATGAAAATACCAAAAATGCCCTTCAATACTCAAAATATAGCAATTTATATATTTAAACACTAAAAATAATTATTTTACCAATAAATACATAAAAACCATAATTTTAAATAAAATATTATTAAAAATCAATAATTCTCAATAAATTCATAAATATTGACCAAAATACATTTTATAAATCCAAATTACATAATAAACCCTAAAACCTATTAAAAATCAATAAAAACTAATTTATTTAGAAAAATCGTATATTATATATAATTTGAAAATAATTTACAAAAAATAGTTTTAATTAGTTAAAAATACTAAATAATTTGTAGAAATAATTTTTATACCTCAAATAACTATTAAAACCAATTTAATTATATTTTTAGCCAATTTAATATCAAATTACCAAAATACCCCTAGTTATGTAAATTCATTATAAATGTTCAAAAATTCACCAAAAATAGTATAATTACTAAAAATTAAATTTCTAAACATATAATTCAATAATATTAATAAATATACTCAATTAAACAATTAATTTCACTAAAACACATAATTAACCTAATTTTCCCAAAAATTACATAAACTAAATAAATTCAAAATAATTATATAAAAATCACAAAAATTACAAATAAATTTTTAAAATTCATTTCAACACCTATAAAAACCATAAAACACAATTTCATAATTTATTTAATTAATTTTCGAAAATTAGAAAATATTAATAAAATAATAAAAAATTCACAAAAATCAAAATAATTCCCAAAAATTCCACAAAAATTCACAGAGGTATATTAAGATACAAGGATCAATGTTTGTGAAGGAAGTTTTCATGAATCAACCAAATCAAAACTCAAAAAAATAAAAAATCCTAGTAGGCCGAAATTGTAAAATCAAAACCTAGGGAAATCTAGACCATTTTAAGTGAAAAAAAAAGCTTGGAATTGGACTCACCAGAGCTCAAGGAAGAGATAGAGACCGGTGGGCCTTGAAACGGTGACCGGAATCACGTCGATCGGAGTTGAGTGTGAATTTCGACTTCTCGGGTTTTTATAGTGTTCACCGGCACCGGAGAGGGTGGAAGAGGGTGGTTGAGCTGCTGGAAATGGTGGTGGCACACCGACAGGAAGAGGAAGGAGTTGCAGAAGCCAGAGATGGAAGAAATCGATCGGGAGGAGGAAGAAGAGGAAAATGGCAAAATGGTAATTAATGTAAACTTTATTTTTGTTAATAATAATATATGTATATATGTATATATATATATATATCTCACTTTATTATTTTAATATATAAATTAACACACAAAATAAATTTCCACCACACACTTTAATAATAATATATATACACATATGCATATATACACACATTTAATTAATTAATATTAAAATTATATAATATAATTTAATTTAATTTAATAAACCCTATTTTAATTTAAATGCATGTACATATATGTATTTTATTTAACACTTTAAAATCACGCATGAGCTCATGCAAATTCATAAAACCGTTTAAAAAAATTAATATTTAATTGTTTACGTCTTAATTTTTTCGAAAATAAAATTCCTGAGAAAATTTTACGTAGAAGACTTAAAAATAGTTAAAAATAATAAAAAATGACTTTAATAAATAACAAGCTAATTAAATAATCAAATATATATATATATATATATATATATATATATATATATATATATATATATATATATATATATATATATTCCGATGCAGTTTAAAATTATCTAAAAATTCGGGATATTACATAAAATTTCATTCATTAAAAAGAGATAATGTCCTCTATTTGTCCCTTTCCCCTAGTTGCAGCTTTAATTGGCACATAATAAATTTTTAAAAATTTGTTGAATCTAAAAATTAAATTAAATTATCTTGTAAATAATTTAATTAAAAAGTAACAAAATACAATATAGAAAAGAGGTTAATAAATTAAAATTAAAATTTTATTTACTTTTAATATCATTGAATAAAATTTATTTTACATATTTAATAGTAAAGTTATTTAAAAATTAAAATTTATTTTGTAAATAAAATAGAGTGACTAATTTTAGAAAAACAATACAGTAGAATAATTTTTTTTAAAGATATATGGCCCCATATTTGGGATCCTATTTTTAGAGGGGCCCCTAGGCATAGGCATTAGTGGCTATGCCTAACACCGGCCTGTTTTAACAAGAAAAATAAAATATTTATTTTTGGGTAGAAAAGAAAATTTTAATCCATTATCATGGTAGTTGTTTAGTCATTTTTATTATGTAACCTAGTATATACATTTTATTATTATTTTTTACAATTACAACAATTAGTTATTATAAAAAATAGGTAAAACACTAAATTGTTAAATTATAAAACATTCAACACCAAAAATATCTATATCCCAATTTAAAATCAAGTTCTAGACCCACCAATTTGAAACACATTTGTAGCCAACTTGTTACTCCTTTTTCATGCTGTCAACAACATTTTTTTTTCCTTCTTTCTTCTTTTCCATAAATACATGTCTCAAAACCACCACCATTGTTATTCATAAAAAAATTACAACAAAAAAAGGAAAGAAAATCTGAAACACCAATATTGTTCATCAGTAAAGATGATAGCACAACATCAAACACAATCTACAGAACTTCTTCTCATCAAATAGTTTATACCCACCACAGAAAATAATTGCCTTATTTTGGCTAAATAATTTTTCTTCCATATTGATTACCCTAAAATAGGAATTATATATTTCACTAAAATCTAACAACCCATAAATGATCCAGCATGCAAGACATAGAGACTTAACTACCCACACAGGACCTGTTTAGAGGCATTTAAAATTAGTTGTAGTTTAATGGGTCTAAATTACACATAAGTATGTCTTGTTTGATTTAATGGAGAGACTAATGAATAAATATGTAAAAAATGATTTTGGAATTTAATTTTAATTTTTAAAAAGTTACAGGACTTACTGTGTTATTATATTTATTTTTATTTGCATAAACTGACCTACGCTTTTGTACTTTTATCTTAGGAATAAGCTCCAATTTGCAGCCTAAACTCTTTACCCAGCATTAAATAAGTCACTTTGGATCTTTTAGGTCAATTTAGCTATTGAACTTTCCAATAAAGGTCAAATTGTCTCTAAATAATACAATCAGCTCCTTATTTTTTATCCATAGACGAAAGGCCCCTAATAAATTACAAATAACTCCATCATGTTTTAAGTAGTTAACAAATTCTTGTTTTAGTAAAAGGATTTTTTATTAAAACCATTTAATTTTTGAATTATATTTTAATTCATTTATAGCATGAAAAATTCAAATTATATATATATATTCGCCAATAATTTTTAGTAGCATTAAAATTTAAAACTTGTATTTATATATGAATTGATTTTATTTTTTTTCAAATCATATTGACTTTCAAATTTATTTATAATTCAGAAAGTACAAAACTACAATTGAATATGTACATTGAAATATTATATTAATAGCTTAATATAAAAGTAATAAAAATATAATGATACATTGAAATTAAATAATAATAATAATAATGAAAGTAGTAGTAGTAGTAATAATAATAATAACTTTGCGTTAGATAGTTGCAATAACCATATTACGTGACATAAGAACATTTGACATGATAAAAAAAAATAAAAAATCTAAAACTCACATTTTCCAAATCAGAATCATAAGTCACAAGAATATATGGTTTGAATAATGAGATCATAACATGCAAATATGAAAATGTATCTCGTTTAAAGACATCTCAAACTGATGCAAATCTAGGTCGATTGTTTTGGCATCATAAGCTCAATGTCGTTTGAATAGATTTGGAATAACTTGAAAAGTTGGATGAGCAAATTAATATAACTTTGAAATTAGGATTAGATTGATAATTGACCTATAGTTAAGGATAGATTTTATCATTTTCCCTAATAATAATAATAATAATAAATTTTAGTTTTAGATTTTATTAATTTCATAATTTAAGAGTTTTTAGAATTATAATATTTTTATTACTTTAATATTACAATATTTTATTTAAATTAATTAAAAATGATTTACTTTATTATATTCCATTAATTTTAATTTTAAAGCTAATAATATGTTATATTTAATGTAAAAAATAATAAAAATAAAACTAACAATTAAATAATGAATTAGTTGAATCTAAAAGTAAAATTATAAAATTTCTTCATTACTATTAGTATTAAATTTTAGTTCAGTTTATTATTGTATTTTTATCACTTCAAACTTAAAATTATAAAAGTTGATCAATATACATGTTAAATTGTACTTTTATATTTTTAAACTATAAACAAAGTTGAGTGTTAAGTATAATTTTTAAAAATAAAATTAATTTACAAATAAATAAAATTTTATGTTTCAAAACTACTAAAAGTTATTGATGAATAACTAAATTTATATGGAATTTTTTTTTATAAAGAGACTAAAAATAAAAATATATATATATTATTAAAAGTCATATTAACAAAAAATATTTGCAAAACTAACTTTCCTAATTATTTTTCTCAAATATGTATCACTTTTCTTTCCTCTCTTATTTTTAGAGTATTGTCTTCCTTTTAAAAAAAAAATTATCAATAATTTTTTTAGTATTTTTGTCTTTTTTTTTTCAATTTTTTTGCTAAATATTTTTTTATATTGTTAAGATACTGTCTTCTTTTTTTCTCAATATTATTTTTTTTTTCTCAAAATTTTTTCAGCTATTTTCATCTTTTATTCTCATTTTTTTGCACTTTTTTTTATTATCTTCATCTTTTTTTTCTCAATATTTTTTTATACTCAACATTTTTTCTATTTTTAAGGTACTTTTAACATTTTTTTTAATTTTTAAGGCACTCTCAATATTTTTTTTTAAGGTACTTTTAACATTTTATTTTTTTTACTCAATTTTTTTTTAATTTTTAAGGTACTATTGTCATTTTTTTTCCTCAACTGTTTTTTCTCAAAATTGTTTTCTCTTCAAAACTTTTTTAAGGTAATATCTTCTTCTTCTTCTTTTTTCTCAACTTTTTTTCTAATAACTTTACTTTTTTTTCTCAATGTTTTTTTTGCTCAACTATTTTTTATTGTCTTCATCTTTTTTTTTCCTCAACTTTTTTTATGCTTGACATTTTTCTATTTTTAAGGTACTCTCAACATTTTATTTTTTTGCTCAATATTTTTTTTAAGGTATTGCCGTCATCTTTTTTTTCCTCAACGCTTTTTTTCTTAATTTTTTTTCTCCTCAAAACTTTTTTTTTTCAAATGAATGATTATGAACTAGACATTTTCAATTTTTGTAAAAATAAACATTATATGTCTTCAAATTGTTATGACCTGTATTTTTTATTTATTAATTTAAAAGGGAATTATTGAGTTTTAATTATTATTTTATTTAATTAGTGTTGAATGGAATATTTTAATACATTTTGATAATTATTTATGTATGTGTGGGTGTAAGTATTTGGGTGAGATTTAATACTTTTGTATTTTTAAATTATTAAAATATTTTATATGTGCATTTTGTACTTTATACAATTATTTTAAAAAAAAATAGGTTAAAAACAATTTTTTTTCCCCTTCCCCGTCTTTTTCTTTTTCTTTTCCTTCCTCTTCTTCTTCCTTCTCCCTCCCAGTCAATAGCCTCACCACCTGCCACCTTGTCGGACCGCCACCTGATGACATCACTGAGCCACCTGACACCGCCAGCACCTCCAGCCACTGGCGACACCTCCTCCTCTCCTTCTTCTTCTTTCCTCTTCGATGCCAGTTTGCTTTGGAGATCGCCAGCGATGTTTTCGACTATGTCAAATGACATCGCCAATCTCTTTTGAATGTCCTCCTCCTGGACATTGTTTCCCCTCAATCAATTTTATTGATCCGAGTTGGTAACAACGTCGATTTTAAGTAATTGATTTTGGGTTATTTTTAGTTAATTTTGTTAAATTGAGTTTGAATTCTAATTAATTAGATATAGTTGTTTTGAGATTAAATGTAATTGAGGTTTTGATCTAGCTAATGGTGATTTTTATTTATTTTTATGATTTTTTTCAAATTTTTAGGTTCGGTTACTGTTCTAGGCTCAAGAAAATATTATATCTTTAATAAATTTTATTAATTATGTAGAGTAAACTTTGTGATGAAATTTTTGTGAGATTCTTTATATAATTTGAAATATGAATTTTTAAAGGTTATGTACAAATATGTATTTTTGAGAAATTGTTGGAAATTAATAAATTATTTAATTTAATTAAAATTGTTGTTAATTATTCTGTTTTAGACTATTTTGATTAATAAAAGTATGAAAAATAATTTTTATAATTATTTTCCAATTTTAATTAATAAGTAGTAATTTTGGGAAAATATATGAAAAATATGTTTATTTATTAATTTCCAAGCTTAAATGAGCATTTTATTATTTTTATGTAATAATAGAGTGATATTAATAATTTTTTACAATTTATGCTAATTTAATTGTAAAATGAAATTTTATTCCATTAACGGATTTTATTACCAAAATATTATTTATAAACTAGAATTTTATTATTTATTTGGAAAATAATTTCTTTCATATTTTTATGATATATTTTGATGATTTGAAAAAATTATGTTATTGTTATATATTTTCTGATGTTAGTTCTCGGTTGGGCGTGGAATGTTGTTCGGGGGCCCAACCTGAGATGTTGAGCCTTGAAATATTTTGAAGTGTGTTTTGGTGTAAGATTGACTATACTTTTAGTAAAAATATGTCTATTTTACAAAGGAAACTCAGCCAAATTTTTTATAAGTTTCTCGTAAAACGTAACATCGAGTTTATATTAAGTTTTGAGTGTTTATAGAGTCGAGTTTTAGATCAAATCTTCTCTAAAAATCTAGAATAAATAAGATTATGATTTTTATCCTAATTAATTTATTATTATTATTTTTAGTCTTACCAAGATTGAGGCCTATAGGACAGGTTAGTCAAGTCATCATAGAGGAGCACATTTCTCCTATAAGTTATTATTATATATATGTATTGCATGTAAAAAATATTGTTGGCATCCATATTTTAAATAAATATGGATTTTGTTATGTTATATTGCATTAAATGTTATTTGTTATTGTTATTATATATATATATATATATATATATATATATATATATATATATATATATATATATATATATATATATATATATATATATATATATATATATATATATGAATATTAATTATTATTAATGGATGCTGTCATATTTTAATATGAATTTCATTATTTTATTTATGAAATGATGTTTTGGAGGATAGCCATAAAATGTATCATCTAGTATACCACATTAGGACTATTGTCTAATAGTACGCTAGATGTTAGACTATGATATATTGATTAATTTGAGTTACGATAAAAATTTAATTATTAAGATTGTGAATAGAGAGTGGTGTGGCTACGGGAACTCGATTGACTCAATGTCTTGGGACCAGTCATACCGGCAGTGAGATTGCGGGAGCTTGGTTGACTCAGTATTTCAGGACTAGTCCACTATCAAATTTGAGAAGAAAAATATTTTTGGATTTAAATGAGTCTGTTGGCTAGTGAGGTTCAATGATTGAGGCTTCGATCCTCCACCCAAAATCTTTCTATATTTATTTGTTTGTTGTAAAATGTGATTTCAAGCATCTGTATGAAATGTGTATATAAAATTAATAAATATAAATACATAAATATTATTATACTGATACTTGAATGTCTGTGTCCTTAAGTTGCATGCATATATGTAATAATGATTCATTCAGTGAGGTCTAATCCCCCTCAGTTATTTTTCAGAATCTTTTTCATCAAACCTCTCATAGTAGTTCTCTTCGCTAGACTCTTTCCTCAATGAATGACTTATATAAATTTTGAACTATCACTCCTGATATTTATTAGACACTGCAGTAGTAGTATTTACTTGTGGTAGTAAGTTATGTTGATGTTGCTAGTAGCTGTGTATCTAAATATTTGTATGAACATATTTTATTATGATATGATATGGAGATTTCTTTATGTTTTAAAATGTTTTAATTCTGAGGCATATTTATGGTTATATTTGTTGTGGATTTTGTGTTTAAGGCTTGCTACGAGTTCCAGATTCATGAGAATTCTCATTCCTAGCTCCGGTCATGATCTCCTAGTTTGAGTTGTGACACAACTATTATAATAGCAAGGAATAAACAAAATTTTTCCCTTTTATATTCTTAAAGAATAAGGATTTTATTTTATTTTTTACTTTGATTTGTTTATTAAAATGTCTAACAATTTTTTTTTTTTAAAAAAAATTATCTTAAACTTATTGAGCATCAATATGTAACATTTTATAATTTTTATGACATATTTGTAACATCTACACACACCAAAAAGTAATAAAAACAACAAAAAGTAACAACACTGAAAAATAAAAAACCACAATACCGAAAAATAAAAAGTAACAAAAAAATAACAACATTGAAAAAAAAAAACAAAAAACAATAACACTAAAAAAAAAAAAGCAATAACATTGAAAAGTATAAACAACAAAAAATAACAATACTGAAAAATAGAAGCAACAAAAAACAACAATCAGAAAATAACAAAAAAAAACAATAGAAACATCAGAAACAACAACTAAAAGACAATAAACAACATTGAAAAATAAAAGCAATAACACTGAAAAATAAAAGCAATAACACTAAAAATTAGAAACAACAATAGAAAAAAATAAGAAATAGCAAAAACAACAACTGAAAGACAATAAACAACAGCAACAAACAACAAAATGTATCTTCTTCAAGACAAAATTAGAAATAAAATGATATCACTATTAATGAAATATGAATTTATAATTCTCACCATAATGCAAAAATAACTCTACAAGACTAATAGATTAAATGAATTTTACACTTGATGTTTGACTTAAAATGTCAATACATTTGCTAAAAAAATTAATAAGCAATACAAATTAAAACTTATTTAATGATTTTTCTTTAGAAAAAAATACCGTTTGGAGTTATGCATTTTTAATTGACATTAAATAATAAATAGATGCTATTTAGAATTTTTAAATGTTATAATGAAATAATGAAAGTTGATATATTTTTCTAAAAAATGTTTCCATGAAAATAAACAAATTACCGAGTGAGAAATAAATGAATCCTTTAGAAATGCATGCATATAAAGTTCTAATTAACTCTCGTTTTCTTCCCTTCATGTATAAGAAATTTCTGGTCTCCCTTTACCAAATAATCTTTTTTTTTTTTTTTCAAGTTTAGAGTTAAAATTATTATTTTTTAATTTGATATTTGAAGTTCTGCAACACTCAAAATCCCGTAGCCACAGTACCTTCAACTATTCAACTATTCTGAAATTCCAGTAGCCACAATAACTTCAACTATTCTGAACTTTAAATGCAATGAATCCACAAATTAAAAGATAATACTCTTCCATCACCTATTTTCTTTACATGCAACACTCAAAATCCAATACCTTAATCCAATCTGGTAGCCAACTTTTAATATACTAAAAAATCGAAAAATTTACATGAAACCAAGGCCTACTAACATGGAAAGTTGACATGGAAGCTTTCAGTATTAAATCAAAGCCACAAGTAATCAATGGTTACAAGCAAACTATTCAAAGACTAAGATGCAAGTCCAAACCTAATCCCTTATCACAATGACAGCTCCCACCATCTTCACCGACCAACCCACCCCAAACCGCCGCCATAAGTGGCAAAGTCCTAGCAAGAACTCCCAAGTCCTCATTGGATGCCACTGTGGGCTCATCTTCAAAAAAGAAGGTGTTGTGTTGCTTTTGCACTGCGACCGGATGCGCTGCTTTAGTGAGTGGATGTGTGGCAGAGTGAATGTGGAAAACATTAATGTAGGGACATAAGAAGCAGCTAAGTTGCGTGTGGCATGTATCTGTGCTTGCTTTAAAATCTGCCTTTCTTTCTTGTGAGCGTTTGCTTAAATAAAAAGTCTAAATGAAAACACGCAAAAATCGATAATGAAACCAACTTCTCATAAATAGACCACTTTCCAAAACACAAAAATTCATTTTTGAAAAGCAAACTGAAGGGAAGTCAAAAAAAAAAAAAACTAATGGGTCAAAGTTGGTTGGTTGGTCCATTAGTAACATTATCCCAATTTATATATATATTTGTTGTGAACCTGAAATTCTTATATCGCTCGCATACGGAATTGTGTATATATTTATAAGTAGAGTTTGAAGTCTTTACTTGTAGACGCATTTTAAAGCCGTGAGGTCCTGAAGTACCAAAGCGGACAATATTTACAAACTGTTTATAACACGTTATCAGCACGATGCTCGCGATGGGAGGGTGTGTTGTGAACCTGAAGTTCCCATATCGCTCGCACACGGGATTGTATGCGTGCTTATAAGGAGGGCCTGAAGCCTTTACTTGTAGACGTGTTTTAAAACCGTGAAGTTCTGAAGTATCAAAGCGGACAATATCTACCAGATATTTATAACAATATTAGATTTTTTAATTTTACAATGGATTAAACATAATTATGAGGCCAACTTTTCGTAAATAGAACACTTTCAAAACACAAATCCATTTTTTAAAAGCAAAATGAAAGGAAGCCAACAAAGGAAAGTACCGGTTCAAAGTTAGCCCTTTACGATATTATCCCAATTTATATTAGATTTTTTTAATTTTACAAGTTATAAATGGATTAAATATAATTTTAAAATTAAAATTTTTAATTAAAAATTCATAAACTAAAATAAAGACTTCTTTGTTAAGTATTTAAAATATTAGGAAGTTAGTTGTAATTTTTTTAGAGTTTTGTCTATTTGGTCAATAAATAACGAGCTGATTGTATTATTTAGGCATAATTTGGCTCTTATGAAAATATTCAGTGACTAAATTATTTTAAAAAGATTTAAAATGGCTTATTTAATTATAAGTGAAAAGTTGAAGAGGCAAATTGACACCTTACCAACGATGCTAAGATGCCCAACAAATATCAAAGGAACGCTTTAGTTTTGATAACCTATTTTTATTATTCAATATTTTGTGAGTTCTCTATCAATATCTCTAAAAACAGAATGTAAAACCACACACAGGACCCGTTTACGGGTATTTATGACCTGCTTTTTTTTTTAAGATGTAAAATCACTAATTAAGTATATTTAATTATTAATTATTTTTAAAATAGAATACTATAAAGTTAAATAAATTAGAAAATAATTTAATATTAGCACATAATAAATTAGATAAATATTTTAAACTCAAAAAATTGAAAATCGAAAAAATTACCTCTCAGCTCAGATTCGGCTCCTAATGAAATGCCTGAGTCTGTGGCACAAATAATGGACGAAGTAAAAGGAAGACGGACAACTAGTCTTCTTGGATGAGGAGTAGGACCAAAAAATAGGCTCTTGTTGCTAAAGTGATCCAGCTCTTTGTAAAAATTAAAATTTGTAATGATATGATATTTTAAATAATATAAAATTATTTTAAAATATATAGTTTTATTTAAATTTTAAATTTTATTTATATATATTAATTATTTGTTAATATTATTTATTTATTTTATTTTAAATATTTTATTTATGTAAAATAATTATTTTGTGAATTTTACTATTTAAAGTATTAAAATCATTTTCATTACTAATATTTTAATATTATTATTATTATTAATATTGTTATATTATTTAATTTAGGGTTATTATTATTAGTATTGTTATGGATATTGTAATATGTGCATGTGTTTATGTGTGTGTGTGTATATATATATATATATATATATATATATATATATTTTTTGTAAAATAAAGATTGAATTGTTTAGTTTGTTATAGAACTAAACTTGAATTTAGTAGTATTTAACTAGAAGAAAAATATTTTATAGTAGAATAATTTTAAGAGAATTTAGAGAGAGTTTGGAGAGAATTTGAAGAACTATAATATTGAAAGAATTTGGAGAGTAATCTATCCTTTTCTTAACATACACATTTAATGAATTTCAATCTCTTTATATAGAGATTTTCTTTTCACTATTTGAGAACTATTTTCTCACAAGCAATATATTGTGCATTCACAAGCAATATATTATTTATTCACATTCATAATACTTCCCCTTGAATAACAATATTTTGCAACTGCCTCATTAAAACCTTGCTAAATAAAACCCAGTGGGAAAAACTTTAGCTTAAGGAAAAAGAGTACAGTGCATGATTTTCTCCCCCTCAAGTTGATATGTATAATCTTCCTTCACATAGTATGCAGATGTTGTATTCCAATATCGTGAACGTGCTTTCTAAAGATTGTAGTTGGAAGCGCCTTTGTGAAAAGATCAGCTGAATTCTTACTAGATTGAATATACTTGATATCTATATGATTGTCTTTTATTAGCTCGTGAGTGTATGAAAAGAATCTTGGGGGTATATGTTTGGTTCCATCACTTTTGATATATCCTTCCTTTAATTGTGCAATGCATGCTGCATTATCTTCATATAAAATTTTTGGACTTTTGTTGACTGGAAAACCATAAGATTCTTCAATATGATGTGTCATTGATCTAAGCCACACACATTCTCTACTTGCTTCATGTAGTGCAATAATTTCAGAATGATTTGAGGAAGTAGTGACAAGCATTTGTTTATGGGAACGCCAAGAAATTGTAGTTCCATTATTTGTGAACACATAGCCTGTTTGAGATTTCGCTTTATGAGGATCAGATAAATGCCTTGCATCTGCATAACCAATCAATTCTTTTTTTGAATTGTTAGAATAAAATAAACCCAAATCAACATTTCTTCGAAGGTATCAAAGTATATGTTTAATCCCTTTCCAATGCCTTTTTGTTGGAGCTGAACTAAACCTTGCCAATAAATTTACTGCAAAAGAAATGTCAGGTCTAGTACAATTAGCTAGATACATTAGAGCTCCAATGGCACTGAGATATGGAAATTCAGAACCAAGACTTTCTTCATAGGTTCGAAATGGATCAGTCTCAATATTGGGTGACCTGACGACCATTGAAGTACTTAAAGGATTTGCTTTATCCATATTAAAGCGTTTCAAGATCTTTTCTGTGTAATTTGATTGATGCATGAATATCCTATTGTGCATTTACTCAATTTGTAAACCTAGGCAATACTTGTTTTTTCCAAGATCTTTCATTTCAAATTCTTCCTTTAAGTATACTGTTGCTTTATGGATCTCATTTTCTGTTCCAATGATATTTAAATCATCAACATATACAGCTATAATCATAAATCCGGATATTGTTTTCTTAATAAAAATGCATGGGCAGATAATATTACTCACATATCCTTTATTAATCAAATAATCGCTTAAACGATTATACCACATGCGCCCAGACTGTTTTAACCCATATAAAGATCTCTGGAGCTTGATCGAATACATATCTTTGGGTTTTGTACTTAATGCTTCAGGAATTTTAAATCCTTTAGGGATTTTCATATAAATATCACTATCAAGTGATCCGTATAAATAAGCAGTCACAACATCCATAAGATGCATTTCTAATTTCTTAGAAACTACTAGGCTAATCAGATACCTAAACGTAATTGCGTCCATAATAGGAGAATACGTTTCATCATAATCAATTTTCGGCCTTTGTGAAAAACCTTAAGCTACAAGTCTAGCTTTGTACCTTATTATTTCATTTTTCTCATTTCTCTTTCGTACAAAGACCCACTTGTATCCTATAGGTTTCACAGTTTTAGGCATAGGAATAATTAGCCTAAAAACATTTTGCTTGTTTAGTGAGTCCAATTCAGCCTGCATAACATCTTTCCATTTTATCCAATCATGCCTATTTTGACATTCCATGACTGATTTTGGTTCAAGATCATCTTTGTCATTTATGATTTCACATGCAACAGTATATGAAAATGTTTCATGAATTTCTTTATTTTCTATTTCTTTAGGGATATTTTCCTCGCTATCAATATAATTATCTACTCCCTTTCTCTTTCGAGGATTTTTATCCTTATAACCAATTTTTCTTCCACACTTCTGGCATGTTTTAGACTCATGAGTGTCTTTACTCTCAGGTTTTATTTTTGGAATTTCAATACGAGCAGGAGCATTGGCTGCTGGTATATATGATTTAGTCACTCCTTTTGTATCAGTAAATGCATCTGGCAATTGATTTACAATTGCTTGTAAGTGCACAATCTTTTGCACTTCTAATTCACATTGTTTTGTGTGAGGATCCAGATGCAATAATGATGGTTCATTCCATGAAATATCCCTTTTCCCTTCTTTCTCCCTTTTTCCTAATGTTGGGAAAACAACCTCATTAAATTGGCAATCAGCAAAATGTGTTGTAAAAACATCACCAGTTAAAGGTTTAAGATATCTAATAATAGAGGATGTTTCAACCCAACATAAATTCCCAATCTTCATTAAGGACCCATTTTTGTGCGCTGAGCTGGCGCAATGGGTACATGTACTGCACAACTAAAAATTCTGAGATGGGAAATATTTGGCTCTTGACCAAATGCCAATTGTAGTAGGGAGTATTTATGATATGCACTAGGTCTGATGCGAATTAATGAAGCAGCATGTAGGATTGCATGACCCTAAACTGAAATAGGAAGCTTTATTCATTATTAATGGTCTAGCAATAAGTTGAAGGTGTTTAATCAATGATTCAGCTAAGCCATTTTGAGTATGTACATGGGCAACAAGATGCTCAATAATGATCCCAGTAGATATACAATAATCATTGAATGCTTGAGATGCAAATTCACCAACATTATCAAGTCTTACCCTTTTGATTGTATAATCAGGGAATTATGCTCGTAATTTAATAATTTCAGCTAGCAACCTTGTAAATGCAACATCATGAGTTGACAATAGACAAACATATGACCATCTACTAGATGCATCAATTAATACCATAAAATATCTGAATGGTCCACATGGTGGGTGAATTGGCCCTCATATATCACCTTGAATTCTTTCAAGAAACATAGGTGATTCATTTTGAATTTTAGATGGTGAAGGCCTCAAGATTAATTTCCCGAGAGAACAAGTTGTACATGATATTTCATTTGATTGAGGAATTCTTTGCCCCTTCAAAGGATGCCCATGTGAATTCTTAATTATCCTTCGCATCATTATTAATCCAGGATTACCTAATTTGTCATGCCATAAATTTATTGTTGAAGGATCATAAGATTTTTCTTTTACTGCCATATTTGATTCAATTACATGTATATACATGTAATGCAATCCAGTAGGGAGTTTTGGCAGTCTTTCCAATACTTGTATTTTTCCTGATTCATAGGAAACTATATTTAAATATTTGTTACCATTTATAGTAATGGATTAGGTATCACACCCATTTCGATATATGTCATCAAAACTCAATAAATTTCTTGTTGATTTTGGTGAAAACAAAGCTTCATCAATTATAAACTTTGTTCCATTTGGTAACATAAATTTAGCTTTACCAATTCTTTTAATCGGATCTACAAGACCTGATATTATTTTTACAACTGCCTTTGTGGGCTTTATTTCAGAGAAATAATCTCTATTTTTCAAGATAGTATGTATAGTACCACTATCTGGTATGCAAATATCTCCAATATTGTTTTTATGTTGAGTACAATCCATATTAAACTTCAAAATCGATAAACACAAAATTAATCAATTAAGGTAAAAACATAAAATAATTGTAAAGTATGACATTTTATTTAATTTGAAAATAACATACACAACAATAACATATTCTTTAGAATAAAATAGGTAATAACAATATACTTAAAATTATAGATGTCTCAATTTCCATTGTCAGTAAAATCATCAATAAAATCAGAAACATCTAAATGAGTTGTATCATTAACATGAGTATGATGCTCATTGAAGTTTATTTTCTTTTCTTTGCCTTTCAATGATGCCTTATAAAGTTGGCAAAGATGTGGTGGTGTTCAACAAACTTGTGACCAGTGTCCTTTACTATCACATCTGAAACACACAGTTTCAGACTTATGTTGAGGCCTTTCTTGAACACCACTGATGACTGATTTTAACTTCTTTTGAGGTTGATTCTGAGTTTATTGTGGAGTATTATTATATTTATTTCTATGACCACGGCCAAAGAATTGACCTCTTCCACGTCCACGACCTCTACCTCTCCCACGTCCATGGCTATTGTAATTTTTATATCTGGAATAATTTGTAGCATTTGCTTTTGGAAATGCTATTGAGCTAGTGGGACAGGACTAATGATTTTTCATTAAGAGTTCATTATTTTTCTCAGCTACCAGTAGGCATGAAATTAGTTCAGAATACTTTTTAAATCTTTGCATCATGTATTGTTGTTACAGTATAACATTTGATGCATGAAATGTAGAGTAAGTTTTCTCCAGCATATCCTCATCTGTGACTGTCTGTCCACAGAATTTTAATTGTGATACTATTATGAACATTGCAGAATTATAGTCACTCACTTTTTTGAAATCTTGAAAGTGTAAAGCTTTCCATTCATCAGTGACTGCTGGTAGTATTACATCTCTTTGATGATCATATCTGTCTTTTAGATCCTTCCAAAGAAAACTTGTATCTTTAACAGTCAAATATTCACATTTTAATCCTTTGTTAAGATGACGATGGAGAAAAATTATAGACTTGGCCTTGTCTTGCAATGAGGTGTTATTATTTTCTTTTATGGTATCAATTAACCCCATTGATTGAAGATGCATTTCTACATCTAGAATCCAAGACATATAATTTTTTCCCGTGATGTCAAGAGCAACAAACTCAAGCTTTGCTAGATTTGTCATTATGATGACTAATAAAAACAATATAACTCAATTAGAATTCATAAATTTGATGACTACTAAAAAAAATCAAACATAATCAGAATTTACTAATTAATTATATCATGAATGAATATTGCAAGAAATAATAGCGGTACAAAAAATGATACAATAATACTTAAAATTATATCAAATAAAAAATCATCTTCCATATGAATTATTCCTAAAACTATTATAACAATGATGATCAAAACACAAATATAAATATACCAAATCATGTTTACAATTTAGAGTAAAGAGAGAAAGAGAAAATATATGAATTTGTGTGAATAAATAAAATTTATAGCTTGTCTATTTATAATGAAAAATATAGCCGTTTATTACCGTTATGTTACCGTTGGTAATATATAGCCGTTAGAATTTTTTTTAATATAATATATTGAGAAATGAATTATATAAAGTAAAATTAATAAATAATGTTGATATGATTATTTATAGTAAGTGAGTTAACATAATGATATGTATAAATATGGGCCAAAACCGTCCATTGATATAAAATGGGGTATAGTCTTCCATTAACATAAATAATAAAAAATATAAATATGTATAAGTATAAATTGGTAGGAGACATAACCATCCATAAGGTTAGAACCATTTCTAGCAATATTTGCATCAATGGTGTAGTTAGTAAAACAAAATAAAAATAACAATTAATATAAAGTTAGATTGAAGAAATAAATATAAATATGAATATATATAAATTAGTAGGAGGCATAGCCATCCATGATAATATATAATCAAATAATATATTCATAAAAATTAAATATTAAGAAATATGTACCTTATTATTTTGATGGAGAGCTTCTCGTGCTGATAACTTGTTGTAAAATAAAGATTGAATTGCTTAGTTTGTTATAGAACTAAACTTGAAT
This sequence comes from Mallotus nudiflorus, assembly GCA_947683625.1. Lineage (NCBI taxonomy): Eukaryota > Viridiplantae > Streptophyta > Magnoliopsida > Malpighiales > Euphorbiaceae > Mallotus > Mallotus nudiflorus. The sequence goes on along the minus strand of CANTUR010000509.1, from coordinate 3,008,278 downwards.
TTACTAGTATTTAATTAGAAGAAAAATATTTTATAGCAGAATAATTTTAAGAGACTTTGGAGAGAATTTGGAGAACTATAATATTGAAAGAATTTGGAGAGTAATCTATCTTTTTCTTAACATACACATTTAATGAATTTCAATCTCTTTATATAGAGATTTTCTTTTCACTATTTGAGAACTATTTCTCACAAGAAATATATTGTTTATTCACATTCATAATATATATATATATATATATATATATATACGGGTTGTCCATTTTCTTCTCTTCACTGTGCAACACCAACCCATGCCACTGGAGCCACCACCTGTGCCACCACTGCCACCATATATCATCACCATCACCTTCTCTTCTTCCTCCAACCATCGACATTGCCAGAGCGCCGAAAAACATAGAAAACCGAGCTTGCAGCAATCAAACCTCCATTTTTGCCAACGACAATTCCGGTCACTAGAGGTCTTCACTCCAGTCTCTTTTGGAAGCTCTAGCTCCAGTGAGTTTGATTCCAAGCTCCATTTGAGCTTAAACTCTCTTGTTTTTTTTAGTTATGTCATGTTTTTGTTTATGTGTCATTAGGTTTTCGAATTTTTATTTGATTTTTGGGTTTGATTTATGAAGGTTTACTTTGTTAATGTTGTTGTAGGTAGCTCAATCTTCTCAAAAATATTTTTTGTATATTTTTTTCAATTAATTTGAATTATGGGTATTTTTAATATTTTAATATTAAAAAATGGGTTTTTTTTTATAATTATGTTAATTATTTATTTTGGATGGAAATTTGGTTAAATTCAGTGTTATTAATTTAAGTTAGTAATTTTAGTATTGATAAAATAATTTTTAGTGATTTTGTATAATATTTTAATAATATATTATATTAAATGAATTTTTGGATTTATAGGTTAATTGTGTATTTTTGTTGAAAATATAGTTAAATAATATTGTTTAAATAATTTTGGTATAATAAATGGTATTAAAGTAATTTTTACAAATTATTTACTATTTTAAACTAATTAATACTAATTTTCAGAAAAATATATTTAAATAATAAATTATTTACTATTTTGGTGATTAAATGGGTTTTAACTATTTTTATTATATATTTAAACTATTTGAGTAATTAAATGTGAATTTGACCATTTTATGTTGAATAATTGAAAAATCAAAATTTTATTAATATTATATAATTTATTTGAGATTTTATTTAGTTAATGTGAAAATAATTATATTTAGTGTTTTGATGTTTAAATAAATTATATTATGGTTTGTTATTGATTTTATGGATTTTTAATGATTTTATTATATTATTATTAAATATTTATTTGTATTATGTATTGTGAACCTCGGTCGGGGATTTGAGTAGTTTGGGGTCCCAACCTGAGGTGACGTGCACTTGTGTTTTAGAAGTGTGATTTTTTTATAGGAACGACTCTACTTTTTAGTTGAAAGATGTCCATTTCACAGAGAAGGTTCTGTTGATTTTTTTATAGAATTTTCGTAAAATGTGATATCGGGTTGATCCTAAGTTTCTGTGTTTGATTGAGTTTTGAATTATTAGATCAAGTCTTCCATTAGAATTCTTAGAAGTATGAGTTAGAAATTATTATGATTTGTTATGAATATTTGTTTTTTAGTTGCGTCGAAACCAAAGCCTATCAGACTAGGCCCATCGAGTAAGTCTCGAGGAGTGCAAACTTGTGAAATATTATTTTATATATACATTGCATGTAGATACATGATTATGAGTTTTCATGTTTTGATATAAGTTTAAACATGAATTATTTCATTAAATGATTTAGTATATGCTTGGTGTACTTTCAGTATATTTTTGGTATATTTCGATATATATGCGACGTATATATATGATATATTTTTAATATGCATTTGGTATATATTTGGTATATTTATGGTTGATTTTGCTATATATGTAGCATATCTATTTAGAATATTTTTAGTATATGTTCGGTATATTTCTGGTATATTTTTTCTTCATTGGATGCCATTTTATTTTAATTATGCATTTTATTATTTTTCATAAATATACGATTTATAAGAAGGATACCAATAGAACGTGTTACATAGTGGGTTGTACTAGGACTATGTACGTACCAGTTCATTAGACTTTAGAGTTGATATTGTGAAAATCACTTGAGGTGACATTTGATTATTAATTATTGAGATTTTATATGATTGAGTAGTGTGATTGTGAAAGCTTAGTTGACCTAGTGTCTCGGGGCCAATCACACTAACAGTGAGACTGTGGGAGCTTGGTTGACTTAGTGTCTCGGAGCTAGTCTACTGTCCAAAAATGGAATAAGAGAATTTCTTTGGAATTAAGTAAGTCTGCATGGCTAGTGAGATATTTGTTTGAGGTTGCGAATATTTTTAGGGTTTTATTTGATCGTTCACTTAAACAAATGTTTTTTGCATTTATATATATATAATAATAATTTACTCAGTGAGGTCTGACCCCCTCTCAACCATTTTTTAGGAGAGTCTTCTTCGTCAGACCGTACCAATAGTACTTTACACCGGTTTTCTTCAGCCTCGGCTAGATTATATAATTTATTTATCTAAATTCTTATTGTATTCTAGAAAACTACAGTAGTAGTGCTATTATTTCAGTAGTTTGTTATTTTGATGTTGGGATTTGTATTAAAATATTGTATAAATATTTTATTTATTAAATGAGATTTGAGTATTTATCTTATATCATTTTAAATTTTAATTCTCATGTATTTTATTTAGTTTTTCTTGTGTTATATTTTTAAGACTTGCTACGGATTCTGGATTTAAAAGAATTCCCATTCTCTAGCACCGATCATGACTCTCCGGTTTGGATCATGACAAAATTATAGCAATAAGGGAAAAATGGGGATATTCATCATAAGGGCATTCGCCAAGCAACTAAATTGTAAGTAAATACATGGCTTAATCCTATCTTTGAATTTTGGTTTATTTAGATAACTATAGTTATGACATCTAGTTACTTAAACTTATGATGTTGTTTATGTTGTTGTTTCTGCAACTATATATATATATACATCTCAGCTTACTTGTAATTTAATACAACATAATATATTTCTCAATTCCTTGACTTAGTATTAGAGTGTCTAATGGCAACTAGCTCTTCTTCTTCTTCTTCATTCTCTACTTCATCTTCGAACCAATCCTCTTCTTCAACCTTAATACCTTCAGTTCTATCTTCTTGTTTTTCTCCATCTCTAACTCTTGCAAAGATACCCACTCAAATGCAATGAAATTTTTAATTAAATTAACATCTAAGAATTATATTCCATGGAAACTTCAATTTACAACTTTATTGAATTTTTATGATTTACATGGGATTCTTAAAGGAACAACGCCACCTCCACCTAAAGAAATACTCAATTCCCTTACTAATTAGCTTCAAAAAAATCTAGATTATGTTACATAGTTTAGCAAGGAACAATTGTTTCTCTCTTGGTTACTTTCATCCATCTCTAAAGAAATATATCCTCACTTAATTGGCTTAACCTCCTCTACGAATGTGCCGAAAGCTATTACCTCCGCCTTTAGAACTATCAGCCATGATCCATGCATTCAACTCTTATATTGAACCTTATAATTTGTCAAAAAATGTGTAAGCACCCAATTTTGGAATAGTTGAGTGTGGATGCGATAGAGAACTCTAATGATGAAAATTTGTTACAGATAGATATATGGACATTGATTTTTCAACCTTAAAGCTTAATTGCATTTTTTAAGGACTTAATTGTATTGTTTTCTTTAAGGACCTAATTGTAAAATTTTATTTTCTTTCAGGGGTATTTTTGTAATTAAATGTTTAGAAAAAGTTATCAATTGAAAATATGTAATTTCAATTAGAATTATAGATTTTTGATCGAAAATATAGAATTCTGATCAGAATTCCACATTTTTTACCAGAAATCTACAATTCTAGTCGGAATTGTATCAGTCCAATCGGCGGTGATTTCACTTTTTATTAATTTTTTATTTTTGAAAATAATTTTATTTAATTTTTTTATTGGTAAAAAATAAATAAATAAATAATCTTGATAATGTCATCATTATCAGGACATTTTATTAAAATCAAATTTGAAAATCAAATTTTATCTCCTGTATATAAGGGTTTTCCTTTAAGCTATATATATCACTCATTTTATGTGAGTGAGGGGGGGACAACTTCCTGCATTTTAAAAAATCACAAAAAAAAAAGGAGAGTTTCTTTTGTCGTTTCAATTTTTTTTTTTAAAAAAAAGAGTCCTTGAATTAAGAGTGTGGTGTAAGCTAGAGAAGAAGAATCAAATTAACAGATCCTATTCAACACGGTGAATCAAACAAGACTAAGAGGAGCAAATCAATATAGCATCCACTCCATTCATCCATCTTTCTTCTTTTCTACTTTCTTTATTATTTTTGTTTTTTTTAATTTCTTTATTATTTGTACTCTAATTCTTTTATTGTTTTCTATGTTTTCTCTATGATGGCAAATGATGGTAGGAATATTGTGTAGTATGAAGTTTGTGGTTGAATTAGAATGAACTCATGAAGATCCATGGAATGCCATGGATAAATACCATGTTTAATCATGTAGATTTTTTAGGTTTTTTTATTTTATGTTCTATATGTTTTATTCATTTATTTGGTTTATTGGGTTTGTATATAATTTATTATTATTGAATATAGAAATTGTAATAGCCCCAGTAGTGGGAATAGTGAAACAATTTCATTTTCCGCACCTTAAAAATGACTAGTAAATTAAGTTCAATTTAGCAAACCCTAATAAAATTGATGGTGGCAGTAGTAATGTTTAGGTTGCATGAAAATTAAATTAGGTATGTATGTTTTTTATTCATTATTTGCTTTAATTTATTGTTTGGGCTTGTTTTTATGTTTTTTATTTGTTTTAAGCCCTAAGCCCATCATTTAGATTTTAACTCATTAATTATAGCCCTTTTGAAATTGGTTTCTAGGTTTAACTAACTTAAAAGCAATTTAGGCCCATTTAGGTTAATTTAGACTAAATCTTATTTTAGTTTAATTAAAATTAATTTAGACTTAACTCAACCTATTATAGGATTTTCTCTTTAAATAAATATATTTAGAATCATTTCATTTAAATTAAAATTATTTAGAACTAGGTCTACTAATCCAACCTAATTCTTTTATATAAAATTAGTAGACTTAGGCCCACCATCTTTAAAATTAAAATGGTAGGCCTAGGCTCATTAATATAATTAAGAAGTAGGCCCACCTTTAGTTTTCCATTTCACGTGTAAATAAAATATGTAGACTTAGCTAACTTTAAATTAAAAACTAATATAGACTAGATTAATTTAGGGGCATTGCGCTATATGGATGCATTTTTTATGTACTCTTTCATGACTAGTTGCCTTAGAGTTAAATGGATGCTAAATTAGGATTTAAACAAAATTGTATGTAAATAGGGAATAATTTAATAATTAACAAGGTAATTTTAAATGAACATAAGACTAAGAGAAGTTCGTATTGTGTATCTAGAATTTCCTAATTGTGGTGCTAATTTTCATTTAGAGAATTGAGTTATCACCACTTATAAGTTATCCCAGTTATTACGTTGGGTGGCGACTTATCATCTCCATACTATGTCTTTATGACATAGTAGTATGTTGTTCTCTAGAGCCCTGAGCTTAAATAGTATCACAATTAGTAAAATCTTAGATGTGCGCTAAATCCCATCGTCTATAAGACGATCAATCTATTTCTCAATATTTGTATAAAGCTAAGGCTATTGCAGATTCTCTTACTCTTTCTAGTCAACCACCTCAGCCATTGGGTTTAATGTCATTGTTTTTAAGCGACTAGAAATTTATTACAATGGCATCATCATTATGCTCCAATAGCTTACTAAACCACCCAATTTTTATGACTTACATTGTTAACTCATTGCTTATGAACTCTTGTTAAAATCATAACAATCACAGTTCCTTATTGCTAACATCATTCAATAAGCTGATCCCTTAATGCAATATAGTGTTGGTGGTTGCGAAACTCCATTCCAAGGTCATAGTCAAGGCAAGCATGACAACTCTTCCTTTACAACCACTGAAAACTATACAACTTATTAGATTTATGGGTATAATAACCACACTGCAACTACCTATCACTGTAACAATAATGGTCTTTTTATCCTCTCTATCATACATGTCTTCTTAGTTTAATTTGTCTATTCTCAATGATAATTCTGATGTTTAATCCTTTTCTTCATTACACTTATTACTGCCCTAGTATCCTGATATGGGAGTGTCATGACCTAAAACAAGGGCCATGATCGGTGCTAGGGAACGGGAATTCTTTTGAATCCGGAACCTGTAGCAAGCCTAAAAATAAAATAAAACATGCAATAGAAATAATAACAACACATGTAGATAAAATATTATGCAGCGGAATAAAATCATAAATGTCAAATCCATATCTCATATATAAATAAATCCTTTAATACAAGTTTCAATTCAAATATTTAAAGTACATATCCCATATAAATACAATACACCAATCTCCCAATTGACCATAACTACTGCAATGTCTAGATCATAAAGTAAAACTCAAGACTCAGATAAGCAGTTTACATAAAGAAGCTGGGGCGGAAGAAATCCGACGTACATGCCTGCTACTGAGGTCTGAAGATGATGACTCTCCTGAAAAATAGTCAACGGAGGGGAGTCAGACCTCACTGAGTGAATTACTATAAAATATATACATGCATACTAAATGCCAATGCACGCAGTTAAAAGTATATATATAATATGTATATATAGACAAGAAAATACACACGGATGCAATAAAATCATTTTATATATATTTATTGAAAATCACTGTTTATGAAGGATCAAATAGAACCCTAGAAAATCACAACCTCAAACAGTATTAGACAACACTCTAGCCATACAGGCTCACTTATTCCAAATATGGTCACTTGATCCATTTGGACAATAGACTGGCCCCGAGACACTAAGTCAACCGAGCTCCAGCAGTCTGACTGTCAGTGTGATTGGCCCCGAGACACTAAGTCAATCGAGCTCCAGCAATCTGACTGTCAGTGTGATTGACCCCGAGATACTTGGTCAACCGAGCTACAACAATCACACTCCCAAATCCTTTCTCACACATCAATTAATTAAATTCAATCAATATCCTCAAATAGGTTAGTAATATAGCTTAAATGCTGTAAGCGTACCGGTACGTACTCGGTCCTAGTGCTGCCCACTAGGTAGCACGTTCTATTGATATCCTTCATTTTAAATATAAAGCATACATTCATAAAAATAAATGATGCATGAATTTAAATAAAATAGCAAATAAACCATATATATACTAGAAATATACCAAAAATAAACTAGGTATATTTCAAATATATATACGTCAAATAAATCCAATATAATTACAAAATAAACTAAGAATATACCAAGATAATACATAAAAACATTTTAAGAATAATTTATTACTAAAACATGCATATAATTTGAAAATATATCAAAATATACCAAATATAAACTAAAACTAAACTTAAATACCAAATGAATTATTTATGCATAATTAATCAAAATAACATACATTTCTAAATCATGCACCATAAAGCATATATATATATAGAATAGTAACTCACACTTAGTGCGCTCCTCAAGATGGGTCCGACGGGCCTGGTCCACTAGGCCTCGGTCTCGACGCAACTAAACATACAAAAATAATAGACATCAGAATAAACCTAACAGAAAATCCTAGAAACTCGATCTAGAATATTAGACATAGAATCAGAATTAGGGTTCGACCGGATATCACGTTTTACGAGAATTCTATCAAAAATTCAGTAGAACCTCCCCTGTAAAATGGACATCTCTCTACTCAAAGAGTAGAGCCAGCCCTACAAAGAAATTCACTTCAAAAAACAAACACAGAAACACATCCACAACCCCTCGGTCGGACTCCAAACTATAGTCTACCGACCGGGGTCCACAATTCACATAACAATTATAAAAATATCGAAAATACCCTTATATCATAGAAATACATTTTATAAGTAGAAATTACATAATTAACCCTAAAACACAGTAAAAACCGATAAAAACTCATTTTATTAGAAAAATCGTATATTATATATATAATTGAAAATAATTCACGAAAAATAGTTTTAATTAATTAAAAATACTAAATAATTTGTAGAAATCATTTTTATACCTTAAATAACTATTAAAACCAATTTAATTACATTTTTAGCCAACTTAGGGTAAAATTACCAAAATGCCCTTACATATATAAATATACTAAAATTACTCCAAAAATTCACCAAAAATAATATAATTGCAAAAAATTAATTTTCTCAACATATTTATCAATAATATCAATAATTAGACTCAATTAACTAATTAATTTCAATTAAAAACACAATTAACCTAATTTTCCAAAATTACATAAACCTAAATAAATTCAAAATAAATACATAGAAATTCATAAAAATTCCAAATAAATTTCTATAATTCATTTTAACACCTATATTTATCATAAAACACAATTTCACAATTTGATTAATTAATTTTAGAAAATTAGAAAATAATAATAAAATATTCAAAAATACCCAAAAATCAAAATAATTCCCAAAAATTCTACATAAATTCAAACATGTAGATTAAGCTCAGGGGAACAACATTTGTTAAGGGATTTTTCATGAATCACAAAGAAAAGCTCAAAAAAAATTTAAAAATCTAATATGGCCGAAATTGAAAAATTGAGAAAAACCATACCAAATCAAGTTTTAAACTCAAAAAAATCTTGGAATCGTCTTCTATGGCTTCAGGGGAGTCCAACGACACCGGAATGAGGGAATTTGGTGGCCGGAATCGTGAGGTGTGAAGGAAGATGCAACTTTCGGCCAAAACGGTTTCCTTAGCTTCGCCGGCGCCGGAGAGGATGAAGGGAGTGCCGGAGCTGCTGGAGGAAGAGGGTGGACGTCCGGGAGGCACACTGACGGTAGTCGGCTGGAGTTGCAGCGGGATGGAGGAGAGGTGGCATTGAGAGGAAGAAGAAGGAGGGGGAGGGTATGAGTTGTAAATTTACAAAGTTTATATATATATCTTTAATAATTTATATTAAAATATATTAATATAATATTTAGAAAAATCACACACCACATATATAAAAATCAACTTAATATTATATACATATACATATATATAACACACATAACTTAATACAACTATATAATATATGCATTCAATATTAAAATAATTATTAAACCCTAAAATATTTAAATATAAGGGTGTATATATATATGTATTTTAATATGACATTTAAAATCATGCATGGATTCATGCAAATTCAAAAATTTATCTAAAATAATCAATATTAAATTATTTACGTATCATTTTCCCCGAAAATATAATTCCCGGGAGAATTTTACGTAAATTACTTAACATAACATAAAATAATTATAAATAAATTTTAATTAAATAACAACTCATGAAATATCATAAATATACACAAAAATTATTAACACTGCATATCCCGATGCAGTATTAAAAATATTTAAAAACACGGGATATTACAGGGAGTTATACACCACATCACTCTCGATCTTTTTAGTCTTAATCTATATGAAGAATATAAGGGTTAGGGCAAGTTGCTAGTTGGGAATGGTATTGGCTTACCTATTACAAATATGGGTCCTAGTACAATTCCCTCTTCTTCTAAATTACTTAAATTGAAGGATGCTTTATATGTGGTATTAATTGCAAATCCATTATTATTTATTCAAAAAACATTATGAGCTAATAATAGTTGCTTCCTTAAGTTTCAATTTTATTGTTGTCTTGTAAATGATCAAGAAATGAGGAAAGCTCTTCTTTCAGGAACAACTAAGCTTGGTCTCTATAAGCTTTAACCATTTCTTTTAAATCATAATAAATATCCAATAGCATTTTTTTGGCAACCTTGGACATAATGCATGCTAGACCTGGACATCCTAATACAAGATAGTTCATCAATTTCATTTTCCTTTGAGACTGCTATGTTTTTAATTGATCACATGCCTAGTTCATCCTTGTCTTATAGCATCGCTTATCAAAAGCTTTATCGTCATTCCCTTAACTATTTATTTCTCAAATTTTTTAGTTGTGCAGTGTATCTACTTCTTAAATCATATAATGAACATAAATTCCCATTCAAATCCAAGCAATGTGTTTTTATAGGATATTCACATAATCATTTATGATATAGATGTCTTGATAAACAGTTAAGAAAAATTTAAATTACATGCCATATGGAATTTGATGAAAGCATGTTTTCATTTTATCAAGTTGAACACACAAACACATGAGGTGCACATACAAACATAGGTACCAGCTCTACTTTAATATCTCCAAAGCATCAGATTTCCTATTCAAACTCTTCTACTCCCTCTGTTTAACCTTTGACCATAACTAAAACACCATTATCTCTAAAAACTCCTACATCTAGTCTAACACTTTCACAAATTATATTCATATCTAAGACTTTTATACCTATTCAAGCATCATCTCCTAAAACCATTCCATCCTTACCTAATCATGTTTTAAAAAAAAATTATCCTCTTACCATCCTTATTTATGCAAAACCACAAGCACATGATATCATCAACTAGTATAAAAGTCTAAGGCCTTCGAATACATAATTTTAAAGAAAAATTAAATAGTAAATAAATAAACCCATAAAATAAAAACAATTTTTAAATCTAAAATATAAACAATTAATAATCAAAACTTGTTAGGAATTAAATCACCTCACAATTACTAAGATACCCGAATATATTACTCAATTAGTTATACATATCACGAGTTTTTCTAAAGCATCAATCAATTTTTCTTAAGTATCAATAAATTTAAATTCACAATTATCAATCAAGGCAATAAAGACTCAATTCTTATTGCAATCTAAACACCTAGATATCAAAATCATGAATTATGAAGCACAACTCAATGGGAATTTAATCAAATCAAATTATCTCTATTTTGAGTTAAGTTAGACTTATGTTTATAGGTCTAGTAAAATTATCATCTCTCAATGCATTATCCTAATTAAAATTGTGTTATTACTGGCCAAACATCAAAAAGCATTAAGATTAATAAAAACAATATACAACAACTAATGAGTTTATTAAATTGAAAGCTTAGATCATGTTTGGATCATCAATTCCTAATAAATGAATAAGAGAATAAATATCCCATAAAAGCTGTAAGAATAAATAAGAGAATAGAGAAGAAAAAGTAGGTTTATTTTGCATCTTCAATCTTCAACTTTTGATCTCCTTTGAGTTTCTCTCCAATTCTCTTGAGCTTTTTCAGTTGCTTCCTCTCCTAAAAATTGACCTTAATATGATGTATTTAAGGCCCAAAAAGGGAAGTTGTGTTGCCCTTCAAAACATATTGTACATGTTTCCAACAAAACTGGGGTAATAAGGGGTTGCGGTGAAACCACAAGAGCCCTAAATGAGCTCCTCTTAGATGCGATGGTAGCCAAGGACTCTTTTCAAAGCTGTGACGGTAGCTTCCATACGATAGCAGCCAAGAGTCTTCACCCAATTGCATAATTTTTTATTAATTCACTTCATTTGGAGTACTAACCAACCTAAAACACATTTTAAAAAAACTTAATAAAAAACTAAAAACTAACAAGATAAAACCAACTAAAATACAAAACTATTTAGATGTCAAAATAAAATAAGTAACTGACAATAAAAATTTACACACAATCAAATACCCCCACACTTAAACTTATACATGAGAACATTTATCCCCAACAATGAATTTAACACATTAATAAACTTTAACTTATGATTTAAAACTCCAAACTAAATTAATAACTCAAGGTCAAAGACATAAGTTTTACCAAGTGAAAAGCAAACTTTACCATTGAAATCCTAAAAATTTATAAGTTAACACCCAAGAAAAATGAAAGCAAGTGGAACTATTATATCAACTCATTGCAACCCTTTAACTTAACATGCAAGAGATAGAAAAAATAAAAATAAAAATTAAACGAGTGCATTTCACGCTCCATCTCAGCCTTATATATATATATATATATATATATATATATATATATATATATATATATCCTCTAACTAGTCTTCCTACTCTTACTAATCCCCTGCCATTCCCATACTACTAAGCGCGGACACCATTGAGTGGGTCTTTTGGATACTCTTACTCAATTTTAAAGCATTGGAGTAGATTTGAAGCATATAAAGATTGAAATTTAAATATTGGGTCATTATTATATATGTGTGTGTGTGTGCTCCCCTCTTACATGCTAGACTAAAAATCAACTACCAAAGTTAAGTACCACTTATAAAAAATTTTCTTAAATATCAACATATAAAATTCAATCATTCAAAAGCAAGTAAGCATTAAGTTCACTTAAAAATTCAAAAGCTTAAAAATTCAAAAGTCCTTAACCACAAGGTATCAATCTAGCTTACAAGTCAAAAATTAAGCATTAAAAAAAGATTATAATACATATACAAGAAAGTCACAAATAATGTGCTCAACTCATCGTAGCAATAAATTGCAAAAACTCAAGTGTATAAATACTAAGTGAAAACAACCCTAAAAAATTAAAAATTATACTAAAACTAGAAATAAAAAAATTAAAATAAAACATGAAAATTTAGACCCAACAAAATATGGATGCAAACTTAACCCCCCTCCCCCCCCCCCCCCCCCAAACACACACACTTAAATGTCACGTTACCCTCAACATGAAAAAGTAAGTGTAAAAGACGATAAACACACAAGAAACAAAAGAAAATAGAAAAAATAACAAAAAAAATTAAATAAGGAAAGAAGGACTCCCCTCACTTTGGTGAAGTAGGAGATGGAGGAGACGCAATACCATTGTTTGACATTTTAATAAACTTGTGGAGCTTGTAGTTATGATAATTTTGTTCCATTTGAATGCCTTTAATGCAATGCTCCAGCTTATCAAATAATTCATCAAACTTTCTTTTAAAAGCATCAAGGTGTTGGAAGATTTATTACCAACCCGCATATTCACTTGCTTGACTTGGTTGAGTTTCAACGTCTTATTTCTCCTCTTTTTCTTTTTCATCTTCCTTTTGGGAAGGTATTAATTCTTGGGATGTATGGGTATAGGGTTGTCACTTTCTAGCAAAATTTCAGATTTTTCATATATGTTCTTTTGCTCACTTTCAAAATCCTTATCACTCTCCTTAACTTTTTTATTTGCTTACCTTAGACAACTTACTTCCTTTACAAACTCATCTATAACCTCAATCTTCATACACATTTCATCCTTTAGAGGTTATTTCATTAAATTTGACATTACAAACTCAATACTCTCATCACCAACCCTAAGAGTTATTTTCCCTTTATGTACATTAATAAGAACTTTCCCAATATTAAAAAATGGTCTCCCAAAATTAAAGGACACTTCATATCCTCTTTAAAATCCATAGAAAATATAAATTTATCTACCTTTACAAGAACATCTTTAATAATTCCATATGGCTTCTTTAGGGAGTGATTTGCTAGCTACAATGTCATGTTTGTAAGAGTTAACTCACCAAGCTATAATTTCCTAAAAAGAGATAAAAGCATAAAATTAATACTTGTACCTAAGTCATAAAAACACCTAGGGAATTCTTGATCACCAATTACATAAGGAATAGTAAAACTCCCCAGGTCTATAAGCTTGGTTGGAATCTTATGAGAGATTATGGAATTGCAAGGCACTATTAATTCTGCTATTTTATTATTATCCTATTGCCTTTTATTGGTGATAAAACCCTTCGAGTACTTGGCATATGTCGACATTTCTATAAGATCTTCAGCGAATGGAATGTTAAAAGTAAGCTTTTTTAAAAGTGTTCACAAACTTAGCAAAAACCTCTTTACATCATTAGTCTTCTTCAGTTTTTGAGGAAAGGGTGTCTCATATTTGTGTGAATTCAACACTCGTGGTTGCTCCTTCACTTTATTTTCCTCTCCTTGTTGTTCCTTGCTTCTCTTGTAATCTGTAATAATTTAAAATTTTTGTTATTAATTTTACCATTTTATTATTATTATTATTATTATTATTATTAAAGGAGAAAGTGGTAGCCACAGCATGAGGAAGAGAGAGCAGTAGGAGGATTTTATTTTTTGGGTAGAAAATTTTCCTTTCAATACCAAAACTTTTCTTTTCTTCCGTTAACCACCTAAATAACCTCTAATTGACCCTAAATTTGAATCATAGCTTCACCTCATCCTCTTCTATCTTTTCGTAACTTTTATTTTATAAGAAACCATCCAAAAATGTCCAAAATTGAAGGAGATAAATCAGCCTATTTTCATCATTTTCTACTATTCTAATGGGTTTCTAATGACATAATTAGTTCCATTGCGATCCTTTTGTCACCAGGAGTCTATAAGCACCGACCACACATTTGATCTACATTGGTAGAATATTTGGCAAATATTTTTATGTAAATTCAGTTTATATTCTGATTTTGTTATTCAATATATATTTTGGATTATTTGAAGCTTTAGTTATGTGTTATTAATTATTAAGAACATTTTAGTATATTTTGTTTAGTCGAATGTTATACTTTCCAGTGAGAATTCAGTGGGTCCCACCCGAATTTTTTGTGAGTGAACAGTACCAACCCAGAAATGATTGTGAGCTATTTTCACTAAATAGTATAAATTATGATGATCAATTTCCATGTATAAAGTTTAGTCTAATTCTTTACGGATTTTGAAAAATAAATCTCAAAAATTTTGTTGTGGAAATTAATTAATTTCCATTTATATTAGTTAAATTGCCAGAGATAAATTCCTTTAGTCTGAAAAGTCACATTTAGGATATTTCTAAGTCCATTTTATAAATTTCTTGGTTTTAATAATTTTTCCAAAATTTTGGAGAATTTTTATCAATTTTATTTGTATACATAAGCATGTTTTAAATAAATATTATTTATTTTAGAGAGTTCCAAAGAGGGGAGTCGTCGCATTTGGGCAACCAAGGACACATTGCCCAACATGCTCCATCTGTGAGTTAATTTTATAAAATGTTTGTCGAGATTATTTATAAATAAGAATTTTACGAGATTAATATAAGTTTATTTATGATCATGAATTTTACCTTATACATTATTCATTTATTTGATTATGATTAAGCATTTGATGAATATGCTTTAGTTGGTTTAATTTTATTTTGTTTTTATTTTATATTGTTTCATCTACTATTTTGAAAGTAATAGTAGAACATGCCACCTGGTGGATGTCAGCAGGATTGTGTGAGCACTAGTGTTAATATGTGTATTAGTTATTTTATGGATTGTGAGCTCTAGTTAAGTAAGACTCTCTAGGCATAATTATTAATTATGGGCCCTAATTGAGTAAGACTCTCTAGGAAAGTATATGTCTACTGGTTAGACCCTAGTTTATTTTTCTTTCTAGGTATTGGTAAATAATTAGTGTAAGAGACCG
Source organism: Mallotus nudiflorus (assembly GCA_947683625.1). Classification (NCBI taxonomy): domain Eukaryota; kingdom Viridiplantae; phylum Streptophyta; class Magnoliopsida; order Malpighiales; family Euphorbiaceae; genus Mallotus; species Mallotus nudiflorus. The sequence goes on along the minus strand of CANTUR010000509.1, from coordinate 2,992,777 downwards.
ACTGTAGCTGGACCCTAGTTGAGTGTACTCTATAGGACCAATAGTCATTTAGATTAGGAGAGCTGAAAGGCTAATAGAACTAAGGATTATGGTTCTAGTATGATTATCCATTAAAGGTGTTATTCATCATAAATATTATGTTTGCATTATTCACTTTATTATAAGTTAAAGGGATTTATATTTATATACTTTCTTAAAAGGTATTTTATGAAAGAATAGTTTTGGTAAAAATAAAGAGTTTTTTTTAAATAATTATTTATTTAAGGGATTTAAAGGTTTTAAATAGTTATTTTAAAACCAACATGCCTTTTATAAAGTTAGTTCACTTAGTGAGGTATTTTTCTAGGATCTCATGGCAGACTAATCCTAGTCATTGTTTGTATAAGTATTGTGTATTTGAATTCTAGATACCGCAGTAGTTAGTTAAATGACTTGTATAATTTATATTTGGGATTTGGGATTTGCTATTTTTATATGCTATCTTATATTATGGATTTCATTTTGTTGAAGTTATATGTATTTATGGAATTGGTGTGGATTATTGAAGTATTTGTGGAGTAATATTGATGGGAAATTATTTTGTAATTGTTATTTCTTTTCTATAGGTTGTGGTTTGTCCTAGTACAGAGGAAACTCTAATGGATTATCATTAGGAATATAATATTAATTAAATTTTATGTTCAAAATTTTCTTATGGCTTACTATGGGTTTCAGAAGCTTCACGCTTTCCCATTCCCTAGTGCCTATCACGTGCCCTTTAGGTTCAGGTCATGAAAAAGTTGGTATCAGAGCTTATGGTTGATTTTCTACTATTTTAGTCATTGAAATATGTCTTTTCTTGAACTACTACAGTGATTAAGCTAATAAATGTCAATTGTTGTCATCGTTGCTTCTAGAATTCTACATACATGTTAGTTCCCTTCTTGTGTTTTGAATCTTATTGGTTTATGCGTCTTTTCATAATCAGGAGGAGAGCACAAAATGCTCTTATTGTAAATGCAATATATGATGATAACGAGCAGTATGTTCAGAATGAAACTCCTCCCCCTACCCCATGGGTAGGCCTAGGGCAATGACAATTTAGGGATAAGAGCAACAGTTGCCAATAGGGCCATAAATTCCTAAGGTAGATCCTACAACCTTTACAACTGGAATGATAAGAATTAATTAAGGTTTGGTTACTTTTAACCAAGCTATGCGTGCAATAGATGCTATAACAAAGGAATTAAAGGATTACAAATACTTGTGCTTTTTTTATACTCTATAGATGAGAGGATTTCCTTTGATGGGACTAGAGATGCCTTGGACTTCGTTAATGATATTGAGTCTAGGACAAAACTGGGTGTACAAATTACTAAAGGATCCTTATTGTTGAGTTGTCAGTCTAAGCAGCAACTCAGAATTGGTTCATACAGCCTTATATGGACACTATGACTTGGATAGATTTTAAAGGTCAATTCATGATGTATTTCTATCCACCTGCTATGAGGGATGCATTTAAATGGTAGCTATTGCATACTAGTAAGGGAGACAAATCGATTGAGGATCAAGGGAGTTTCTCAGATTGTCAAGTCATACAGTAGGCGTGATAGGAGATGGACAAAGAGCAGTGGATTTGTAAGTGACTATATTAAGTTCGACATATATGGGGATACGTACTAAGGGTCACACTTTTGAGAGTGTTATTGAGGAGGCTAAATAGTTAGAGAGGAGACACATCATGCATGGTATGATCCCATATCCATATGTAAGTGAAGATGACAGGGCAGCCATTATTCAGGGTATTCACCAGCCAATGTTTCAGCTTGGCAGTATTGGTGTGCAAATTAGTACTTCTCGGCAGCATAGAGGCCAAAGGGGACATAGATCTAGAAGACATAATTACAAGCATAGTAGACCTATCAAATTTGGACGTGGAGATCATAGTAGTAGTAGTAATGGATAGATTCCTAAGTATAATAGTACAGGCTTAGGGCCCAGTGTATGTCATGACTATGGTTAAGTACATTAAGGCCTTTGTTACCTACCTTTAGGAGTGTGTTTTTAGATATGGGTAGGTTGGAAATTTTGCTAGAGCATGTCCATATTCTGATTATCAGCAAGCATACCCACAGGGTTCATCTGCTATAGTTGCTCAGCCAAGATAGCAGACTCCTCATTTTTATGCACCAATGTATCCTCAATAAAGTGGTACTTAATTTATGGGCCAGTAGGGCCATGGTATAGGAAGTAGGCATGAAAGGAGATCTAGTGGTAAAGGATTTATATAGCCATCTACTTCATAGCAGGCAGGTCGTGGGCAAGCTAGATTGTTTACATTAACTTCTCATGATGCTTAGGCATCCAATGCATTTGTGGTGGGTACTCTTTTGGTTGGTTATTTCAATGCTAGAATTTTATTTGATCCTGGTGCATCTCATTCTTTATATCTTTTATTTTTGCTTTGAGAATAGGATGGCAATCATCCAAGTTGTTAATTCCATTATCTGTAGTGACTCCTCTCAGTTATGAGTTGGAAATAGATATAGTTTTTACATCTTATCCAGTGTTGGTATAAGGTAGAGAATTGTTTACAAAATTAGTTTTGTTTGATGTAATAGATTTTAATGTGATTTTAGGAATGGATTGGTTAACTTGACACTATGCTACTTTGGATTATAAGGAGAAAGAGGTGATCTTTAGAATTCCAAATAATGTAGAATTTCTATTTACACACAATAAGCATTTGATGCTTCAGAATCTCATTTCTGTGATCACAGCCAAAAAGATGCTTAGAAGGGGTTGTTAAGGCTACTTGGCTGTGGTCAGAGATTTAAAAGCATATAAAAGGGTAGTTGAAAAGGTGTCAATTATGTGTAATTTTTTGGATGTCTTTCCTGAAGAATTACCAAGTTGGCCACCAGAAGAGAGATAAAATTTTGTATCGATGTTATACCTAGTACAAATCCTATCCTACACCTTATAGAATGCAACTACATAATTAAAGGAGCTTAAGGAATAGTTACAAAAGTTGCTTGATAAATGTTTCATCAGACCTAGCACATCTCCTTAGGGTGAACTTGTGTAATTTGTAAAGAACAAAGATGGTAGTCTCTGATTTTATATCGACTACAGGCAGTTGAATAAAGTCACCATCAAGACCAGGTATCCTCTCCCAAAAATTGATGACTTGTTTAATCAACTTCAAGGAGCTTAGTGTTTGTCCAAGATTAACTTAAGGTCAGGGTATCATAATAGAGAATTAGAAGTATAGATTTACCCAAGACTACATTTGGAATAAGATATGGCCATTATGAGTTTTTGGTAATGTCCTTTGGGTTAAGTAATGCCCTTATAGCCTTTATGGACTTAATGAATCAGGTGTTTAGGCCATTCTAGAACCACTTTGTAATAGTATTTATAATGATATCTTGGTATATTCTAAAAGTGAAGTAAAGCATCCTATGCATTTGAGGATGGTGCTCCAAACTTTGACTAAGCACTAACTATATGCTAGGTTCTCGAAGTGTGAGTTTTTACTAGATTAAATGGCATTCTTAGGCCATATAGTATCCAAAGATGGCAAATAAATGGATCCCAAGAAGATAAAAGCCATTACATAATGGCCAAGACCCACAACAGTTATTGAAATAAGGAGTTTTTTAGGTTTGGTCAACTACTATAGGAGATTTATGCAAGATTTCTCCAAGATAACCGCACCTTTAAACAGGTTGACCCAAAAGAATGCTAAGTTCGTGTGAAAAGACAAGTGTGAGGAGCACTTTCAGTTGCTCAAGGACAGGTTGACTTCAACTCTAATGTTGACTTTGCCTTCAAGAAATTAAGGGTATATGGTGTATTATAATGCTTCTCGAGTAGGATTGGGCTATGTACTAATACAGAATGGGAGAGTAGTTGCTTATGCTTCATCAATTAAAAAATCATGAGCAAAACTATTGTACTCATGATTTGGAAATGGCAGCAATAGTGTTTCCATTAAAGATTTAGATGCATTACTTATATGGTGTAAGTTATGAAATATACACTAATCATAAGAGCATGAAGTATATTTTCCAGCAAAAAGATTTGAATTTGAGGCATAGAGATAGATAGAACTCCTAAAGGATTATGATTGTTTTATTCTTTACCAACCAGGTAAAGCTAATGTGGCGGCTGATGCTTTGAGTAGGAAGTCAGTAGCCAGCCTTACTCACATTAGCTCAGAAAAGAGGCCAATCATTAAAGCGTTGAATGAACTGATTAATTAGGGGTTGTAATTGAGGGTAACTAAGAAATGTCTTTTAGCTCAATTCAGAGTATGATTAGTGTACTTGGATAAAGTTAAGGCATCATAGAGAAAGGACCCATAATTGCAAAAGATAATGTTTGAAGTGCAATAAGACCAATCCAGAGATTTTGTTATGGATAATGAGTGTGTACTACGACTGAGCACTAGGTTATGTGTGCCAAATATAGATGAGCTGAGAAAGGAAATTATGGAAGAAGGTTCTACCAAACTGTATCATGATTTAAAAGATATATATTGGTGGAATGGTTTGAAGAGAAACATCATAGAGCTTGTATCCAAGTATCTCACATGTCAATAAGTGAAATTGGAACATCATAGGCCTTTAGGATTATTGCAATAGTTTCCCATTCTAAAGTGGAAATGGGATATGATTGCTATGGATTGTCTGACTGGATGACCTTGTACAACTGGAGGCTAAAATGCTATTTGGGTGATAATTGATTGGCTAACTAAGTCAGCTCACTTTTTGCTAGTTAAGAAGACATATTTTACTAACAAGTTAGCAAGGTTATACATTAACCGAATTATTAAGAAGACACATTCTACTAATAAGTTAGCAAGGTTATATATTAATCGAATTGTTTGCCTCTATGGGGTACTAGAAAGTATAGTGTTTGATAAAGAAGCCACTTTTACTTTAGTTTTTTTGCAAGAGTTGTATAAAGCATTGGGTACTAGACTTGATTTCAGTATAGCCTTTCATCCTCAAATGAATGGTCAATCAGAAAGGACCATCCAAACACTAGAAGATATGTTGAGAATGTGTGTAATATACTTTGGTGGTTAATGGGATTTACAATTGTCTTTGATTGAATTTGCATATAACAATAATTATTATGCAAGTATTGAGATAGCTCCTTATGAACCATTATATGGTAGGAAGTGTAGATCACCCATGTGTTGGGAGTTAGTGAGAGGCAATTAACAAGCCTAAAATGGGTGCTAGTGACTTTAGAGAAGATTCATATCATCTAACAAGGATTGAGGATAACTTTTAGTAGAAAAAAAGGCTATGTTGATCCTAAGAGAAAAGATACATTATTTTCAATTGGAGACATGGTGTTTCTCAAGGTGTCTTCAATGAAAGGAGTAACGAGATTTGGTAAGAAGGGCAAATTAGCTCTAAGGTATATCAGACCTCTTATATTTGTTCAAGAGTTAGCGATGTGGCTTACAGACTGGTGTTGCACTAGAGTTATCGTGTATTCATCTAGTATTCCATGTCTTAATATTGAGGAAGTACGCCTTTGATCCTTCATATGTTCTTCAGCCACAGAAAATGGAGTACCTAGTGGCAATCGTAGCCCAACAAGTACACCAACTGTGTACCAAAGAAATTCCTATAGTGAAAGTATTATAGAGCAACTATGTAGTGGAAGATTGTACTTGAGAGATAGACGTCGATTTGGAGAGCTAATACCCCTTTTATTTCAATATTGATGTAAATTTCGAGGATGAATTTTTCTTAAGAGGAGAAGAATGTAGTAACCTGAATTTTTTATTTTTAATACTATTATTATTATTATTATTATTATTATTATTATTATTATTATTATTATTATTATTTTAAAAAAAAAGGACCATGGGGAGATGGACACATGGGGGAAAGTGGTTTGCAGTGGCATGAGGAAGAGAGAGCAATGGGAGTATTGAAAACTTCCTTTTAATACAAAATTTTTTCTTTTCTTCCATTAACCACCTAAACAACCTCCAATTGATCCCAAATTCAAACTATAGCTTCATCTCATCATCTTCTACCTCCTCATAGTTTTTATTTTATAAGAAACCATCCAGAAATGCCTAAAATTGAAAGAGATCAATCAACCTATTTTTGACATTTTCTACTGTTCAGGTCGGTTTCCAATCATGCAGTCACTTCATTGCAATCCTCTCATTGCTAAGAGTCTATAAGCACTGACCATGTATCCGATCTATATTAGTAGAATATTTGGTGAATATTTTTAGGTAAATTCAGCTTATATTCTAATTTTGTTATTCAGTATATATTTTGGATTGTTTAAAGTTTTATCTATGTCCTATTAATTGTTAGGAATGAGTTGGTTTTTTTTTTTTTGTTGCATGTTGTACTTTTTGGTGAGAAGTCAGTAGGTCCCAGCCAAATTTCCAATGAGTGAATAGTACTGACTCAGAAATGATTATGAGCTATTTTTAATAAATAGCATAAATTGTGATAATCAATTTCCTTTTATAAAGTTTAGTCTAATTCTTTATAGATTTTGAGGAATAAATCTCGGAAAGTTTGCAATGAAAATTAATTAATTTCCATTTATATTAATTAAATTGTCGGAGATAAAGTCTTTTAGCCTCAAAAGTCATATTTAGGATATTTCTAAGTCCATTTTATAAATTCGTTGGTTTTAATAATTTTTCCTAAATTTTGGAGAATTTTTATGAATTTTATTTGTATACATAAGCATGTTTTAAATAAATATTATTTATTTTAGAGAGTTCTGAAGCGAAGCTGTTGCATTTGGATAGCCGAGGACATGTCGGCCGACATGCTCCACCTGTAAGTTAATTTTATAAAAGAAAAAAACCCTATTTCTAGTCCCTTAACTATTCGAATTTTTTTCATTGAGTCCATATATTTCAATATTACTCTATGTGATTCCTATATTTTTTTTCTTTATTAAGTCCTTATACTTTTATTTTCTTATACATTGAATCCCTCCATCAAAATTTCTATTGATAAAATTGTGTATGATTTTTAAAAATATGTATAATACAAATTTAATTTAAATATCTAAATGAAAAAAAATTATATTTTTTATTTAAAAATATTTTAGCTAGTTATTAGAATTTGTCTAGAAATTAATAAATTTGTGATTTCAATAATTTAAAATTCTAATTAAATATATAACTAATACAGCTTTTTAACACGTAAATTTTAATTTTAGACCATCACTAATTAAAATATAAATATTTAATAAATAAAAAATTGTATTAACCAAATTTTTTTAACCAAATACTTTCTAATTCGTGTGACAATAAGGCTACAATAATTCATGCATATAATTAAGATATAAATGCTTTTATTTATTAAATTTATTGAGCAATTAGCAAAAATATAAAAATATTTATAACATTATTTAACATTTTTATAAGTAAATGATTTATATATAAGTCTTAATTCACCAAATTAAAATTTTCAATTATAATTAAATGACTTAAAGTTAAATTAGTAAAGAAAACAATTAAAAAATAATGATTTAGATTCTTAATAGTTTTATTATGTTACTTTAGTGAAAAAAATTAATGAAATTACAAATTTAATAATTAGGAATACAAATGTTGGTGATAATTAAAATATTTTATATCAAAATAGATAAAAAAAATATTTATTATATATATTTAATTTGGATTTCCATTATACATTTTTTAAAATTATTTTTTAATATTATATATATCTATTATTAATATAAATTTATTATAAATAAATGACCTATATTTTAAATATATGAGGAAAATTTAATGAAAGAATATGTCTTTTAAGATTTTAATAATTAAGATAGAAAAGTAAAAAATAAGGATTTAAAGGGCAAAAAATGAAACTTTTGAGGATTTATTTAGTACAATTTAAAAATATAGGGAGTCAGTTATATATTTTACAAGGATTTAATTGAATATAATGTTAAAATACAAGAATTGAAATTTTGACGGAGGGATTCCATGTATAAGAAAATAAAAGTATAGGGATCAAATAGAGTAAAATTGAAATATAGGGACTCAATGGAAAAAGTTTGAAAAGTTAAAGGACCAAAAATAGAGTTTTTCCTTTTATAAAATGTTTGTTGAAATTATTTATAAATAAGAATTTTACAATATTAATATAAGTTTATTTATGATCATGAATTTTACCTTTTACATGATTCAGTTATTTGATTATAATTAAGCATTTAACAAATATGTTTTAGTCGGTTTAATTTTATTTTGGTTTTATTCTATATTGTTTCATATATTGTTTTGAATGTAATGGTAAAACATGCCACCTAGTGGATGTTAGCAGGACTGTGTGCATACCAGTGTTGATCTATGTATTGGTTATTTTATGGATTGTGAGCCCTGGTTGAGTAAGATTCTCTAGGCAGAATTATTAATTATGAGTCCTAGTTAAGGAAGACTCTCTAGGCATGTATATATCTACTAGTTGGACCTTGGTTTAGCTCACTCTCTCGGCATCGGTAAATAATTTGTGTAAGGGACCGATTGTAGCTGGACCCTAATTGAGTGTGCTCTCTAGGACCAACAGCTATTTGGATTAAGAGCGCCGAAAAGCTAGTAGAATTGAGATTTAGGGTTCTATAATGATTTTCCATTAAATTTTTTATTTATCATAAATATTATGTTTGCATGATTCACTTTATTATAAGTTAAAAGGAATTTATATTTATATACTTTCTTGAAAGGTATTTTATAAAAGAATAATTTTGGTAAAAATAGAAAGAGTTTTTTTGAAATAATTATTTATTTAAGGGATTTAAAGGCTTTAAATAGTTGTTTTAAAACCAACATGCATTTTTTAAAGTTAGTTCACTCAGTAAGGTCTAACTCCCCTCAATTTATTTTTACAGGATCTCATAGTCAGATCAATTGTCTGTATCAGGTTTCTTCTTCTCTAGTCATTTTGAGTGGATTTATTTGATATAAGTATTATGTATTTAGATTCTAGATGCTGCAGTAGTTAGTTAAATGAGTTGTGTAATTTGTATTTGGGATTTGATATTTTTACATGTTATCTTGCATTATGGATTTCATTCTGTTAAAGTTATATGTATTTATGGAATTGGTGTGGATTATTGGAGTATTTGTGGAGTACTATTGATGGGAAATTATTTTGGAAGTGTTATTTCTTTTCTACATGTTATAGTTTTGTCTCGATACAGAGGAAACTTAATGGATTTTAGTTAGAAGTATAATATTAATTAAATTTTATAGTGAAAATTTTCTTAAGGCTTACTACGAGTTTCGAAAGCTTCACACTTTCCTATTCCCTAGTGTCGGTGTGTGTGTGAGTGGCTTCTTTCCTGACTTTTAGGTATTGTGCATACACCAAAGAACTTTGGAAAATAAAAAAAAATAAAAGAATTAAAACAATAAAAAATAAAATTGATGCCTTAATCCAACAATAAAATTAAATCTATTATGATTTTAGAACTAAATCCCCAACAATATCGCCAAAAACTTGTTTGTACAAAATCATAAGTACATGGTATTGCTAAGTAGTATAAAAAATATCGTTCCTATGGAGACCCACTCTAATCACCCATTAACCTAATTTTTTATTGTTTAAGGTTTTCGAATATGGAATTTTGCAAGAAACTAAATAGCAAATAAATAAACCTATAAAATAAAAACAATTTTTAAATCTAAAATATAAACAATTAATAATAATAAATTGCTAGGAATTAAATCAACTCACAATCACTAAGTTACCATAACACATTACTCAATTAGTTATGCATATCCTGAGTTTTTCTAAAGCATCAATCAATCATTCTCAAGTATCAATTAATTTAAATTTGCAATTATCTATCAAGGCAATAAAGACCCAATTCTCATTGCAATCCAAACACCTAGATATTTAAATCATGAATTATGTAGAACAACTTAAGGGAATTTAATCAACTCAATTTATCTCTTATTTTGAGTTAAGTTAAATTTATGTGTATAGATCTATTAAAATTACCATCTCTTAATGCATAATCCTAATTAAAATAATGTTATTAATGGCCAAACAATAACAAGCATTAAGATTAATAAACATAATATGCAACAACTAATGAGTTTATTAAATTGGAAGCTTAGATCATGTGCGGATCATCAATTCCTAACAAATAAATATTTAGCCTAACATATTATAAAAATACTCAACACAACCATAAAAATATCCCATGAAAGCTGCATGAATAAAGAAGAGAAAAGAGAAGAAAAACTAGGTTATTTTGAATCTTCAATCTTTAACTCTTGATATCTCTTAAGTTTCTTTCCAATTCTTTTGAGCTTTTTCTGTTGCTTCCTCTCCTCAATATCACAAACAATATGATGTATTTAAAGTCTTAAAAGGGAAGTTGTGTTGCCTTTCAAAGCATGTTGTACACATGTCCAACAAAACTGGTCAATAGGGGGCTGCGAACACAACAGCCCCAAATCAGCTCCCCTCTACTGCGATAGTAGTCTAGGCTATGATGGTAGTCTAGAACTCTCTTATTGCATTACTTCAAGTCTATGATGGCAACTCTCCTGCAATGGCAGTCGAGAACATTCACCTAAATGCGCGACTTTTTTTCAATTCTCTTCATTAGGAGTACCAACCAACCTAAAACACATAACATAAAAAATAAAAGTAAAAAAACTAAAAATTAAAAAGATAAACCCAACTAAAAGACAAAAACTATTTAGATATCAAAATAAAATAGCTAACTAACAATGCAAATTTACACAGTCAATACCCACCCATTTTATCTAAATCACCATTACTTCTTGACACTCATACCAACATAACTATCTTTAATCATACTAGTCTAAAGTTATTTATTGATATTAATATTCTATCCTTTAAACTTACTTCCTCTCACTCACTACACAACCCAACAACCTGATCACCTAAACTGAACAAACAAAAACATCCTATAATGCTATGACCCAAAACATTATATTCTCGACCTCTAGCACATACGACTATTTGCACTCATAACTCACCAATATCCACCTCACTTCCTAATAGTGAGCCCACCTCCTTTCACTAAGCGTCTTAATTTCTCGAATTACAATATGCCAAATAAACACATGTGAGCTAGTACTTAAACCTTCAAATGTCAATATTGTTAGCAATCATTGGGTATATAAGATAAAGTGACATGCTAATGGTACTATAGTATGTCTTAAGGCTCATCATGTTGCCAAAGGGTATATACAAGAGCATGATTTGGATTATAATGATACCTTTAGTCTAATTGTAAAACTTATTACCATATGGTCGATTCTTTCTATAGCAATAATAATAATTGGGTATTACGATAACTTAACATCAACATTGCCTTTTTTTCATGGTAATCTTGATAAGACTATCTACATGGTTCAACCTCAAGACTTTATCAATAAGGAGTATCTTGATTTTATGTGCAAATTAAAAAGTTATTGTATGGACTCAAACAAGTACCTCGCGTCTAGTTTCATTAACTCAGTACTTTCTTAATCTTTATTGGCTTTATGGGCTCTACAATTGATTCCTTTTTTGTTTATTTATAAGGATGGTTCAATACAATGTTTCCTATTACAAGCAGTAATTTAGTTTTTGTGAATTCCATTATTACTAAATTATCTGTTGAACTCCAACTACAAGAATTGGGCAAACTTCTCTAATTTTTGGGTTTGGAAGTCTATTATCCTCAATAAGGTATCTCTATTTCTCAATAATCTTATGATACTAACATTTTGAAGAAGATGAATATATAGAATTCCAAACCACATATTACACCAATGGCAGTTGGACATCTTCTTTCTATTTAGGATGGCATTGCCTTGTCTCATGCTAATGTCATTCAATATTGCTAATGTTGTGGTAGTTTGCAATATGTGACTTTAACTAGACTGGAGCTTTAGTTTGCCATTAATAAGTGGTGTTAGTTTATGCATAAGCCAATTCTTTTTAAAGCTTTAAAACAAGTTCTTTCATATCTTAAAGGAACAAGTTCTTATTCCTTGTTCTTCAATCTTAGTGCTCAAGCTGAGTTAATTGCTTATGTTGATGCCAATTGGGTTAGCTGTCGTGATGATCAACGCTCTACAGGAGGCAATTTAGTATATCTTGGAAAAAAATTGATTGCTTGGAATTCAAAAAAAATTAGAAAATGATGGCATGATCCTCTACTGAATCGAAATTCAAAGTCATTATTGATATTTGTGCTGAACAAAAATGGCTATCAACCTTGCTTTCAAAGCTTGGAATGTTACCGGTCACTCCACCACAAATTTTTTGTGATAATGTTGGTGTTGTCTTTCTTTTTACCAATCCAATATTCAACGCTCAAGCCTCATCATAGTAAAGTCAACTTTCTCTTTGTTCGTGATTTGGTTACTAATAAACGGGTCACTATTAACAATATGTCCTCTGTTGATCAACTTGCTGATATTATGACTAAACCATGGAATAATCAGTTCTTTAATTCTATTGCAGACAAACTTCAGCTTTCATCAATCTTACCTTCAACTTGCCAGGGCATATTCAGATAACTATAGTTATAGCATTTTGTTACTTAAGTTTATCATGTTGTTTATGTTGTTGTTACTTCAACTATATATATATATATATATATATATATATATATATATATATATATATACATCTCAATTGTACTTATAATTCAGTACAACATAATATAATTTTCAATTCCTTGACTTGGTTAATATTATGTATTCCTTACCTTTGCGTACCAAAACTAGCATCTACAAATGGGCAAAAGAATGTCCTTTTCCTTCTAAACATAGCAGGCACTAGCTCATAGGAAAAAAAGCAAAAGAAAAAGGACATATACGAGTACAAAAGCAGGTTGGATGAAGGCTAAAGTTCCTTTAAGAGGTTTGGTGCAAACAAAATGGAGCAATATAAACCCTTTTATGGCTTGGGAAAGATTGCGAGCTTTAGAAGTTAGGGCCTTGTTCACCTTTAGACACGAAAACGATTCCGTTATTAGCGGAAAGCCGCCTTATAGATTGAATATTGATTTATCTTATTACAGTTCAAGCTAAGACAACGCTAATAGCTTGTAGTGAATGGTCCCCTTATGAAAGCAAGCAATAGCAAATAATTTCTTTGAAAAAATAGAAAATAAAAGAAAAAAATTAAAAGATAAATAAATTTATATTATTACAACATATTAATTAAGATTTTTTTATTTAAATTAACAAATAGTGTCAACGAAATCTTGTTAAAAATATCATTTTCCCTCAAAACTGTATTTTCATTGATTTATTTATTTTTTCTATAGTTGAATTAAATTAATTTCACACATTTAATTGGTAGATTAAGCACTATAGACAGATTACTAAGGAAATTTGATTGTTAATTCGCGTTATTATTTTATGTTTAAAACATTCTCACTTAGTTTTTTTTTTTTAGGCAATTGCTATCTGATACATAAAATACATGACATATGTATTGCAATATAAAATATTAATATATATAGTATATATTTAACAATTATGTTTAGTTCTTTATGTTGGATAATTTTTTTTATTTAAATATATATAGGATTATAAAGAAATACTTTATAAAGAAAATTAAAGCTCTATATATTTAATAAGAAGAGCTTAAAGGAAAAAAGCATAAAATAAAATAATTACAACATTATTAAAAAAATTCTTTCACCAAAGCGATTTTGTATAAACAGAAAAATAAAACAAGTAGAAAACCGGAAGAAACTACTTTGTTATATGTCAAATGGGAGCAGTATTTGGGTACATTTTTTAAAACAACACTATTACTTAATCAATTGTAAGCTAAATTCATTAATTTAAATTCTATTGAATTAATCTAACCCATTAAAATAATCAATTAAATAAAATAAATTTTAAATTTACAAATTTAAATAAAAATAAAATTAAGAAAGTTACATAAAAATTATTTACTACTCAAGTTTATGTAAGTGTAGTGATCACGGGATGATGGCTAGGTTCAGTTTGTTTTTATTTAAATATTTTTAACTTTTTTTATAATGTATAAATAATATTTTTATAATTTAAAATAAAATTACTTAAATATTTAAATTAATTATAAAAATAAAAATGTGGGACAAATGAATAATAATAAAAATAAAATCTCTCAATAAAATAAAATAAAAGTAAAATGTGGTCCCTCGTGTCTTAATCATCTGCCCTTTTTTTTTTTTTTTTTGAGAAATAATCATCTGCCGTTTCATACACAGAATCATTTGTATAATATTGTCCCACGTCACCTAGTCTTGCAAAACTCTTCAAGAATACAAATTATCCTTGCACAAATCAAATATCTTGGCTAGAAAAAGAAACTAATACGCAAATCAGAGAGAGACGCCAACATGCATGCCGTTGAATGTGAGCAAGAGAAAAAGGTTCTGATTTCTCTATCCTTATCAGATGCAACTCATCAATAGTTGAGGCACTTGCTATAGGGTCCTGCAGTGCCCTACAGAAGAGCAGTGAAGTTTCTGCCTCCAAACTCGATTAAAAGTATAACTCAAATGTGTGCTTAAACAGGAAAGTGACATCAACCAAAAGAAAAATTATTTCTGAATCCTGAAACTATGTGCTCCAACATTCATTAAAACATATAAATCGATATTCCAGTGATCCACTTATAATTAGTGTTGTAAATACAATCGATTTGTGTACAACTATCAACTAGTTGCATGGGAGTATAAAATAATTCCAATTCTATACAATAGTTTCACTGCCGTAATTACTAACTGCTAATTGAATTAGAAACTTATTTTCAAAATATCTGGTGAAAAATAAAGAACGTTTCAGGTTAGGAAGGATCCAGTTTCCAGTCAATTTCTAAGTGATTGTAATCAAATGAACCTGTAACTCTATTAAGAGCAATTTGCCTGTGTTGCAGCAATGCATGTGATGCATCAGCACTCTGTTTCATTTTGTCATCATTCTTTCCTTTTCGAGGCAACTTTCTTGAGAAACTTTTCCATTTTGATTCAAACTGACAAGCTATGGATTCAGACATAAACCGACATAAACAATTTCATAAGAAACAAATCATGAGCTGAAAGGGCAAGAAGCAGCACAAATGAAAAGTTTTTCAATGATATGAACGGAAGTGTACAATCGATTCAATTGAACGAAGATATTGACTAGTGTGATTTCATCAGTATAACCATGTGCATCATATTTATCCAATTCTGGCAATCAAATATGAACACAGAACCTTGGCTTGTCATCATCAGCACTCATAAGAGAAAATTCAAGCATAATACCAAATAGTGAGAAATGAATCATCCGCGCAATTAAGTTGTGAAGCTTACAAGCACTCCAATAAGAAATTATGCATATATAAAAATGGTCAACAAGAAAGGTTCAAATGCAACAACATAATAGTGATTCAGAGAGCAGAAATTCAGATTCATTAATTACTTCAATTCCTCCACCTAGCAAATATCAAGCATTAAATTTTGAGCTTCCTTCCATGGAAAGAGATGTTCTATAGATATCTGTTGAGTCCAAATGGGATTGCTAGTGTAACCTCATACACAAAGACAAATTCATGAAGGTGAAATTAATTTTTCCTGAACATACTGCTACAACCATGTGATGTGACAATCACAGCAAATTGTACAAGAACAGAGACTTTTCAAGGATAAATGAAGTGTGATTCAGAATATAAGCCTAAAGAGTCTGCTATAAAATGGCTAGTTTCTGTAAATGGTTTAACCAACATTAGCAAATAAAGAAAAACCAAGACAAAGAAATTATGATTTTATTTAATTCAACATCTAAAGAACAAAAGAGGATAAGAGAAAAAAAAAAGACGATAAATGGGGACAACTGTCTGGTATAGATTGATATTTGCGAAAGTTAACACAAGATATATACGAGGTAATAAGCACGCACATACAGTAAAGAAACAAATACTGTAGACATGTCCTTTAATACAGGAGACAATCAAATCCATTGATTTAGCCCAAAAATAAAATTCTGGGAGATTTACCTTCACTTTGACCGTGAAAACCATGTATTATGCATGCACAAATCCATGGCCTTCCTGCATGGGATGCTTTTGCACCACCTTTAAGTTTGCCATTATGCTGTTTCAAGCTGCAAAAGATATGCAAATTTCTGTTAGAATACAGTTGTTTACAGACTGCTTCATCTAGGCATTGGACCTGCAACCTCTAGACTACAGATTAAAACCACAGTAATCCTGGAAAATGGTGGAGTCAGGCTTGTTACTTGCAGAAGATTTTTGCCTGCACTAAGTGTATTACATCCTTTAGATAGATTTGTGACACATAATCAAAGTATTGTTACACTTGACTCGGTAAAATGAGATATGCGTCTCAATGTTACAAATCCTACCATTATGTGCAATACACCGAGCATACGCAAGAATTTTCAATTATTCAAGTTACAATTCCATCAAATCAGGGCACTGAGAATTGAGACAATTCACTTCAGCAAATTTCAGAATAAATTACTCTCAAGTGGTAATCCTATGATAATCCCTCGGTTGCAAGCCTAAGAACTCCATTTTAAGTAAAATGCTTGGAACCCAAAAATGATTTTGAGTGACAAAAAATTAACGAGAGATAAGATAATCAAATAAGGAATCCAGAAATGCTCATTTTCATACAAATTTTCACTCCAATTATACCAATACAGCGAAAGAAAATATACACTTCTATCAGCAGTTCATTTATCTATTAATAACACAAACTTAAGTAAACAATTTCTCAAATTTCCAAAAACAGAACATGACTACAGTAATTATCAGTTTTAACAACCCAACATTCAACACAATTCTACCCATTTTTATGAGCAATCAAATTAATAGTGTAAAACCCAGTTCAGCATTTGCATTGAATTTAACGAAATGATAGCAGAATCAACGAGAGATAAGCACGCACCGGCGAAAGAAATTGTTGGTAACACCAACATAGGTCTTGATGGGAGCGTTTGTGGAAAGAATTAAATATACACACCATAATTTTAATGTTGATCTTGATGTTGGACTGGGTTTTGCTTGTGATATTCTTGAAATTGATGATGGGTGTGATGGTGATGGAGAAGGTTTCGATTTGTTAAAGATGGGAGACTTTATGGACCGGAACGTCTTGGAGAGCTGCATTCTTTTTTTTTTTTTTTTTTTCAAAAATGCATTACTATTTTTAGTGTTTAAGCACCAAATTTTTTAAGAAAAAACACTTATATATATATATATATATATATATAAAATTTAAATTTGTATTAAATTAAAAATAATAATATATTATGTTAATATGATAAAAATGATTCTTTTAAAATAATTAACCATAATATATTATTTTAAAAAATTGTAATAATTTTTAAGATATAAATAATTTTAAGATTTGAAATAATTTTATTTATATTGAAATTAATATGCCAATACAAATAATTCAAAAATTCTGACATACAAATAACATTATTTACATTATGTGTCAAAATTCTTAGACTATACCTACATTAGAATTTTTGAAGTATTATAATATTTGTGTTGGCATATTAATTTAGATATAAATAACAATATTTCAAATTTTAAAATTATTTATATGTTAAAATTATTAAAAAAAATTTAAAATAAAATAAAATAGTTAATTATTTTAAAAGAATAATTTTTTAACATATTAATATAATATATTATTATTTTTAATTTAATACATAAATCTAAATTATATATACATGATAATATTTTCCTACAATACATTCTTTTTCTTTAAAAAATTGGTACCTAAACACTAATAATAGTAATGTATTTTTCACGATAGTTAACTAGAAATATATTAAGATATATAAATTTAAATCATTTAAATTTATGTGTTGAAATTTAAAAATAATAATATAATATACCATTAATAAATTAAGGGTTTAAATATAATTTTAGAAAATAAAATTTAAAATTTTTACTGAATATGTTTGTGAAAGTATGGATTAATTTGTTAACTTACTAAACTATTAGGGAGCTTTTTGTAATTTTTATAGTGATATTTGTGTACATATCAGACAATAGAGGTGTAAATGAAATGTTTAGAGCCAATTTGATCTTTGTTGCAAAGTTGAAGGGGCAAATTAACAAAAAAAAAAGTCAAAAAAGGACAATTTGAACATTGCTAAAAAGTTTAAGGGTCAAAACGAACTTTATTCCTTAATTAAATAAATAAAATTGAAGAAAAGGTAAAAGTACACAAACTGAGAAAAAGGGTGTGATTTGAAATTCTGTTTACTTTTGGAGCGCTTTCTCTTAGTAGCTCCATATCTCTTTTTTTCTTTTTGGGAAGACCAATAATATTTCATTTAAGAAGGAGAATACAAGAGATATACAATAGTGTATCATTGAACATCAATAGTATATCATCTATATTATCTAAAGATTAAAAAAAATACAAAGTTCAACAATACGAACTAAACGCAGTATATTTATAAACCTTAGGTGTGCTTAATTTTATAAGAAAACATATAATTCAGCTTCTAAATCTGAGGAGAGAGAGAAACTTGAAGTTGAAAAGTATATCATCAACATTGAATATTGAGCCGATATAAATCTCTATAGTATCTCGTTAGATGTTAAACTATAAAAACCACCATAATATCACCCAAATAGAACATAAAATGGGATAAACTTAAATTAACTTAAGTTTTAACTCATATTATATTTTTTTATAGACAGAGAAAAGAAAAACATGGTATTGTAGGCGGTGGTTTTGGTCACTCGCCCAAGTGTTGGCGACCACAACACTGTGTGAGCTCAGGCTCACTAAGAAATACATTGTGGGCTTGGGGCTCAAAACAGAGATGGAGTCGCCACCCAGATGAAAGTCAGGACACACTGTACAACAGCTAGATTCCACGGATGTTCCCAGAAGCCGTCATCAAAGATCGAGTTCGAAAACTGGATATAGGCTTTTGGAATGCTCACCCAACCTTGCGATTGACCTCCGTGTGTGTTTTGTATTTTATTACCTTTGATTATTAATTTACTCCCTTATTAACATGCAAATCGCGATTGGTTTCCAATTTTATATTTTATTTTAAGTTTGCACATTAATCTCATTTCATGTTTATATCCCCGACATTCAATCACAAATAAATAGAAAATTAAATAAAAATATTTTACAACCATTCATTCCAAATAAAAGGGGAGAGGGATTAAGGGTTACAACTTTTGGTGTAAATAAATATTAAAATACTAAAAATAAACCATATATAAACCAAAAATAAAATAATTAATCATATAAATTAATACTCTAAAAATGATAAATAAAGCAAACATCTAATGATTAAAAATCACCAAATAATTACTGCAACACATACAAGTTAATTTCATACAATAACAACAATAATATTTACAAATCATCAACACATAATATTCACAAAAATAAATGAAAATAAACTCATAAAATGATCCGCTAAATAACACGGAAAAAAAAAGGAAAATAACATAGAAATAATATTGATCAGCATAGGAATCATATATAATCACAAGAAATATAATAAATTAAACAAAGAAATCATGTCAAACATGCAAAATACTAGTTGACAATCAAGGCATAAAAAGGCAGAGTTCTGTCAAAAGGGCGACGCCTCTTTAACCAAGAGGCGATGCCTCTGTTGCCTCTTCGTAAAGGGGCGATGACTTTATGAAGAGACGTCGCCTCTTCAACAGAGGCAGGAACACTCTACATTTCTTAAATTCCAAGAAACGCGATGATCAAGCACGTAAATGAGAAACAAACGCAAATATATAAGTATTAACAATCAATATTCAATATCTCATGCAACCATCTTTCTCTATAACTTTAAATAAGTAATTTATCTCAACAAAACACACAAAATAATAACAAATCAAAGCTTTTAATAAAGATAAAAACTTAAAGCTTAAAAATAGAGAGACTCACTAAGTTGGACGTGCTTGATACTCCTAACTAAACCCTCAAAGCTTGGTTGATGAAGGAGTGGCTTTGAATGCAAGTAGGCTCTCTCTTCTTCTCAAGAATCAATTCCCTTAAGCTTCAAAGTCCCCTCCATTTTTCTTCCTTTATTTTTTTTTTCTCTTTTCCTCTATTTTTTCTTTCCAAGCCTTTTTTCTTTTTTTTTTCCAGACATTTTCTGAATTCCCCTCCCTCTCCTCTTTTTAACCAGCCCCCATATTCCTTTTTAAAGCCCCTCCTATTTTCTCCTTTTTTGAATTTCCAAAAACCTATTCTCACCCTCTCCCATTGCCTTTTTTCATTCCCTAGGCTCTTTCCTGCCTTTTTCTTCTTTCCTTTATGTCCAAAAATGATCAAATCCTCAATAGATAAGCTTCTAACCATTACCATTAATGACACTTAATGCTACCGAGAGTGGGTGTGAAGAGGCACCGCACCGCTTCTTCAATGAGGCGTCGCCTCATCGATGCTTAGGGTGAAAAGGCAACATCTCTTTGTTGAGGCGATCGCCTCTTCACCTAGGCCAGGTCAAAAGGTGATGGGCTTGGGCTTTAGCTCTTATTTTTGGGCTTGGATATGGTATTTGTGGGCTTGGCTTAGTGTTTGGGCTAGGACATAGCATTTGTGTGCTTTTAGAATTGATTTTAGAGAAATCTCAGGCTCCCCTTGCATTTAAAACTCAAATTTTCTCATCATCAGACTTTCCTTGCGGGCCGATCAAACTGACAGTGTCCATAGTTTGCCCCCTTGATTTTTTTGAAAATAATTTTTTAAAAAAGCAACATGCACATTAAATAGAGAGTAAGAACGACATACCTGACCTGCAAGCTTCACTCAAGCCGTCAGTCTTGGGAATTCAAACCCAAAAGGTCGAGCTTCTTCTCTGAAACGTGACCATATTCCTTGAGTTTTTCTAGCCTAATTAGTCACTCATTAGTAAATTTGTCATGAGTCTCAAACATGGCTCAATCTTCACTCTGTAAAGATAAAAGGGAAACGTAGTCATGATCCTTGGGTTAAGCTAACTTGATCAGCTACTAATTATAAATTTGGTGATTCCTAAGTTTTCCTAGCTTAAGAAGTCACTTAGTAGAAGAGATGAAGCATAATCGTGTTCCTCGAGTTTTCCTGGCTCGAGAAGTCACTCGGTAGAAGAGATGAAGTGTAATCTTGTTCCTCAGGTTTTCCTGGCCCGGTCAGTTACTCATTATAGTTTGCCATGAATCTTAAGCATGGAGCAGTCTTCACTCAGTAAAAAGAGATGAAACGTAATCGAGTTCCTTGGGTTTTCCTGGCCCAATCAGTTACTCATTATAGTTTGGCATAAAACCCAGGTTTTCCTAGCTCGAGAATTACTTAATAAAAGAAGAATGCACTTTTAGGATTCAAACATGACCAGACGCTTGTTCTTTTGCACACTTCGGGAATTCAAACCCAATCAGATGATTATTCTTTTACGCACTTCGAGGATTCAAACCTGACCAGATGCTTGTTCTTTAGTGCACTTTAGGGATTTAAACTCGACCAGATATTTGTTCTTCCACGAACTTCGAGGATTCAAACCTGACTAGATGCTTGTTCTTCTGATACTTCAATCAAATCATTCTTGTCCAAAGATCAATTTTGGGGTACCCCCAAGCAGTGATGCAAAAATTCTCATTTTTTTGTAGGCTTTAGGCCATTCAGTGCTTTATTTCATCAAGTGGGCCTCACCCTCTTCTTTTCATCTTCCTTTCTCTCAATTTTCCTCTCTCGCCCTAATCATATAAATTCTTACTTTTCTCTTTTGGAGGTCACTTTTACCTTTCAATTCTCTCTCTTGTCTCTTTTCCTCCCTTTTCTCTTTCTCTCTTATCCTCCATATTCTTTGATATGGACATCGCATAGACCCTATATTTGCCCATGTGGGACCCCGTGACACCTACAATGCACCCTCTTGGAGTTTTGGGCTCAGTATCGAAGACGAGATCCCCCTATTTACAGACGTGCTATTCCGTATCTATGGCTTGGCCACTGAAGAGGTTAGTACAATTTCTTTAATTTTTCTTGCAAATATCATCAAATAGTATCGAGTTACTTTTCATATACAAATATTTATGAATTTAACTAAAAGAAATTGAATTTTCTTGATTAAAAATTAAAATTTCAAATCATCTTGTTAGATTGTCGACATGAAGAGGCGTCACCTTTTCGAAGAGTCAATCGCCTCTTCGATTAGGTGATCACTTCTTTATAAAAAGGCACTTGCCTCTTTAAGTCAAGCCTTCTCTCAAAGAGGTGATCGCCTCTTCGATAGAGGCGTCGCCTCAACGATAGGATTCAATAAAAATTTTAAAGTTTTATTACATAATATGAAGATTTTACTCCCTTAGCTCGATGCCCACACTCTCAAGGGTGCTGGGAACTTTAGCGACACATAGATCTGGTATGATGAGCTTTTTTAGGCCGTACAGACTCTAATTCATGACACCAGGTTCTCTAATTTTATCATGGCACTCCCAGTACAGTAGGGCATACAAATTATTAGCCCTTGCATACCCTGATGGAGAGGTGGTCTGACACCACCCACACCTTTCATCTTCTTTTTAAGGAGTTCACCGTGTATCTAGTGGCCTTCGCTGTAGTTACTAGCATTGCTTATGTTGGAGATTTTATTCCCTTTGATGCCAGCCTTCATTAGTTATCTCCTGACCATCTCGCTTTCATCGAGCATCTACTTAGGATGATCCCAGACATGAAGGGGACCCACGCAGTGAAGCACGAGTCGATCAGGAGCTTCTACACCCGTACTAGAGTTGAGGCAGCTAGTACACCCCTACAAATTGATCAGGTGGTGTGCATTTTCTTTGTTTATTTGCTAGGTACTACTCTCTTCGCAAATATAGCCAGCTCTGTGGACTTGAGCTTCTTGATGCCTCTGAGAGACCTAGACTTGGTGGCAACCTACGATTGGGGTAGCTGCGCCTTAGCTTATCTTTACAAGAGCATGGATGAGCTAATGCGCGGAGCTAGATGACTCTATGGTTTTTGGCACGCCATACTGGTATTTTATTTTCTCTTTTCTCCTTTTATATTCCATTCCAACTATTGTTGTTCGATCTTACTAACAATCCCTTGTTTCTTTTACAGGACTAGGCTTTAGAGTTGGAGCTAATAATGGGGATCACCAAGGTCATTGACACTCCTTTCTCTATGATGGAGAGGTGGGGTCCTAACCGGGCTTGGAGGAGGTATATGGCTTGTAATCATATCCACTGTGAGTGGCTGAACATGCTCAATTATAATGAGGTATGCATTTAAAAATGTAACTAAGATTAGCAATAAACTCATTAATTGAATTCTTCTACTTACTTATTTATTCTTGCAGTTATGCCTGGACTTATGGGGCCCTTAAGCTGGGTGGATGTAGGTCATGGTTCACTCCATCCCTCTTTCCAAAAAGAGGGTTCTTCTTAAAGGCCTTGATTGTAGAGTTTGGTTCCTCAGGGAGAGGATACATCAGTGGCAGTCAGGTGCGCGAGTGAGGCATCCACTGTTGGGTTTCATGATTCAAAAATGCAGTGAAATTAAAACTTTTAATCACAAACCTTAACCCGGATCCAAGTAATTTGATTAATTGATTTAAAACTAGGGTTTTTAAATCTTACCATAAACACAGAAGATGCAAGATTTCTGGAAGGTAGAGAGGAGGTTCACTCCGATGACACCTTATCTCGAGCTTTTGATTTTGGTAGTTCAGATCAAGATGTCTCCAAAAGAATCCATCCTCCATAAGTGTCCACACAAACAGCCCTTGATTAAAATGAAAACTTTATGTGCTAGCAATTCTCTTGATTTCTCACAAATCAAGAACAAAAAACTATGTGTTTTAGTTTTTCTAAGAGGAGAAAAATGAATTTTTGGTGGCTAATGATTGAGTTAGTGAAACCCTAGAGAATATAACATAATTATAGACCTCTAATTAGGGTTTCACTTACCAAAACAACTTTTTGGTAATTTCTCAATTATTATTGTTTTGATTTTATTTAAAATCAAAAATAATATTTTATTTATTTAAGATAACCTTTACCTTAAATAAAAAAACTATTTATTTATTTCCATAGAGCATATTTGGTGTAATATCCCGAGTTTTTTAAATATTTTTATAATGCATCGAGATATACATTGTTAATAATTTTTTTATATATTTATGACATTTTTAAGAGTTGTTATTTGTTTAAAGCTAATTTTAATTAGTTTACATTATTTTAAGTACTTTACGTAAAATTTTTCTGAAAATTTTATTTTCGGGGAAATTGATACATAAATAATTTAATACTATTTATTTTGACCAGTTTTACGAATTTGCATGAACTCATACATAATTTTTAAGTGCTAAATAAATTGTATATATGTGTATTTATTTAAATTAATTAGAGCTTAATTAATTTCCTTAATTTTATTATTTAATTTTTGTATTAATTAATTAATTTTAAGTGTATAAATTATTAAATATATTAAAATATTGTGTGGTGAGTATTATTTGTGTGTGGGAATATATATATTACTATAATATAGTGTGGACATATATATATATACAAATATACACAATTTTTAATCAAAATTATAAAGTTTGCAGAAATTACAATTTTGCCCCTCTTTCATCTTCTTCTTCCCAATGTAATTTCCAACCATTTTCAAGCTGGTTTTCTTGTTGTTACTATGCCCCTCAGCCTTCCTCCTCCACCTCCAACCATTTTCACCACCTAAAGCTCCCATTTCCGATGTTGTTTGGCCGGATTTTCATCAAGAGGCCGAAAGTTGCTCCTAACTCCGATCAAGCACTTTCCGGCCACCAAATTCGATGACGTTGGTCTCTATCTTCTCCTTGAGCTCTGGTGAGTGTGATTCTAAGCTTTGTATCACTTAATTTGGTCTATAATTGCTTAGGTTTCAATTTCTTCAAATCAGCTATTTTGGGTTTCGATTTTTTTTACCTTCAATTTGGTTGATTCATAAAAAAGTCCTTCACAAAATTTGTTCCTGGAAGCTTAATCTACATGCTATAATTTTTGTAGAATTTTTGGAATTTCTTTTGATTTTTGTGAATTTTTTATTATTTTATTAATATTTTCTAATTTTTGAAAATTAATTAATTAAATTATGAAATTGTGTTTTATGGTGATTATAGGTGTTGAAATGAATTATAGAAATTTATTTTTAATTTTTGTGAATTTTTATATATTTATTTGGAATTTATTAAGTTTATGTAATTTTGAAAAATAGGGTTCATTATGTGTTTAATTGAAATAAATTGGTTAATTGAGTATTTTTATTGATATTATTGAAATATATGTTGAGAAAATTAATTTTGAGTAATTATATTATTTTTGGTGAATTTTTGGATTTATTTTAGTAAATTTATATATATAGGGGTATTTTGGTAATTTTACACTAAATTGGCTAAAAATGTAATTAAATTGGTTTTAATAATTATTTGAGCTATAAAAATGATTTCTGCAAATTTTTAGTATTTTTAACTAATTAAAACTATTTTTCGTAAATTATTTTCAAATTATATATATTATACGATTTTTCTAAATAAATGAGTTTTTATCGGTTTTTAACGTGTTTTAGGGTTAATTACGTAATTTGGATTTATAAAATGTATTTTCATTACATAAGGGTATTTTTGGTATTTTGTAATTATTCTGTGAATTGTGAACCTAGGTCCGTGAATTGTAGTTTGGAGTCCGACTGAGGGATTGTGGTTGTGAATTTGGTATTATTCCGAAGTGTATTTCTTTGCAGGACCGGCTCTCCTCTTTGAGTAGAGAGATGTCCATTTTACAGGGGAGGTTCTGTCGAATTTTTGATAGAATTCTCGTAAAACGTAATATCTGGTTAAATTCCTATTCTAATTCTATGTCTAAAATTCTAGATCGAGTCTTTAGAATTTTCGTTAAATTTATTCTGATTCATGTTATCATTTGTTTGTCTAGCTGTGCCGAGACCGAAGCCTAACGGATCAGGCCCATCGAATTTGTCTCGTGGAGCGTTAACATGTGAGTTATTATACTGTATATATATACAGTGTATATAGGATGCATGACTTAGGGTTTTTATTTTCATTATATGTTTAAACAGTAATTTAATTATAACATGATTTGGTATATTTTTTATTTATTTTTAGTATATTTTGATATATGTATGTTAGATATTTAGGTTTATGTTTGTTATAATTTAATATCTATACATGATTTAAATGTACATCGAACCATAATTATTTTATTAAATGATTAGTATAATTTAGGTTTATTCTTAAATAATTGCATGCTATATTATAAACCTACACTTAAATTATTTTTAAGTTTATTTTTGGTATATTTTTTATTTATTTCCAAATGAATACATGTTTTATTATTAAATTAAACCTAACACATTAGTGGTATATTTAGGGTTTATTTTTGATATATGCATGCTAGATAATTAGGTTAAACCTAAACACATATTTAAATGAACATTTATACATAAATGATTTATTAAATGATTTGTGTACTTAGGGCATATCTTTTGTATATTTAAGTATATTTTTAAGAAAATGCATGTTATATTATTGTTATACATTTAAATTGTTTTTAACAATATTAATGATTTATCTTTAGTTTATTTCATATTTTATTTGACATATATATATATATATATATATAAAATTGAAATATACTGGGTATATTTTAGGTATATTTTTGGTATATATATATATATATGGTTGGTTTTACTATTATGAATATTGTTCTACATTAATTATTTTCCGAATGAATGATTTATTCTAAGTGAAGAATATCAATAGAACGTGCTTCCTAGTGGGTAGCACTAGGGTCGTGTACGTACCGATGCGAAAAAATAGGGTTGAGTGAGAGTTAATTTTGGGTGATTACAATTGACTAGATTGATTTGACTGAGATTAATGGTATGTTAGATAGTGTGATTGCGGGGCCAATCACACTGACAGTCAGACTGCTGGAGCTCGGTTGACTTAGTGTCTCAGGGCCAGTCTATTGTCCATAAGTGGATTGAATGATCTATTGGGTTGATTGAGATGTGAGGTGATAGATAGTGTGATTGTTGGAGCTCGGTTGACCAAGTGTCTCAGGGCCAATCACACTGACAGCTAGACTGCTGGAGCTCGGTCGATTTAGTGTCTCGGGGCCAGTCTGCTGTCCAGATTGGAATAAGTGTTCTATTTGGAATCAAGTGAGCCTGTATGGCTAGAGTGATGATGAGATTGTTTGAGGTTGCTATTATTTAGGGTTCTATGGATCCTTCATGAATTAAAATAAACGTTTTCTACATTTAGTATATTTATAAAGGCAGAGTTTGGCATTCGTGTGAAATGTGTGTATATACATATATATATAAGAATGCCTAATTGTTATGGTTTAGTTTGCATGTATATATAGTATAATAATTCACTCAGTGAGGTCTGACCCCCCTCAATTATTTTTTTCAGGAGATTCCATATCGTCAGACCTTAGTTGTAAAGTTCCTCACCGGTGTTCTTTAGTCCCGGCTATTTTTATGCAAATGTATATTCTGAACTTTGATTTGTATTCTAGAAACTGCAGTAGTAGTGTTATTGTATCGGAAGAGTATTATATTATTTTGATATTGTATACTCTGAAAAATTTGTATTTGATTATTACGATAATGTATTCATTGGAAAGGATTTTGAGTATTTATTTTATATATTAATTTGAAAAATTTTAATTCTGTCGTATTTTTATTTAATTATTGCATGATTTTATTATCTAAGGCTTGCTACGGGTTCCAGATTCGAAAAAATTCCCGTTCCCTAGCGTCGATCATGACTCTTAGTTTGGGTCGTGACATTTGGGCTTCTCAAACCCATATCCATTTTTGGGCATGTTCAAAGTGTGTGACCCTGTAGGTTCACATGACATTGGTAATGGACCTTAAATCTCTATTTAGGCCTACAAGTCATAAGTGGCCTCTAGCAAGACATGATGACTACTCAAGTCATGTGAAGTTAATAATCTAACATAACCTAATTTATAATAAATATTATAATCCCTTTGTCATATGATATCTTGATTGAATATAAGGCATAGTTTCTATCATCCTTATATAATTCAATCATATTATTTCTTGACTCTAAGTAGACTGAGAATGATAGTTTTTTATCAATTTACTTTTGTAATAACCCTAGATTTTTAAATTTATTTTATTTTAAAATAGGATATGCGGGTGTTAATAAATTTTAAAATCCTATTTGATTATTTTACTATTTTGTGAATAATTCTCATTAATTTATGTTTAAATATAATTTTCTATGTAATTGTTTATATTGCAGTTTATTATTTTGGACAATATTGTGTTGATAATACTTAGTTTGGGTCATTAATATTTTAATATTATCATTTTAATAAATTACATTATTTAATTGTATTTTATTAGTTAATATATATATATGCACATATATATTAGGGTTTATTATTAATATTATATGTGTATATTAATTATTATTGTGTGTAGTATAAACATATATGTGTGTGTGTATATATATATGTGTGAATAATATATATGTGTGGTGTGTGAATTTAGTGTAATATTATAATATGTTATAATATAATGTTATTAAATTAAAAATAAAAAGAGAAAGCTTCCTCTCCTTCTTCTTCCTCCCGCGACCCTACCCTCATTGCGCCTCTCAGAGTACCTCGTCGACCCACCTTCATCGCCACCAATAACTGCCAAGCTCCTCCCCCTTCTTCCCTTTTCCTCCCCAACGTGCTCCGACCGTTTGAAGCCCGCCAGAACGTTGAAAAACGCAGCGGCAACATGTGGAGGTTTTTAGCGCTCAATCACATTTTCGGCCACCAAATCAAATATTTTCGGTGGCGTTGAACTCCTGGAGCTTCAAGGAGGTTGATTCTGAGCTCCTTCCAACCTGAAAATGCGTTGTGGTGAGGTTTTTAGCTCATTTTCAATTTCGACCATTTTTGGTTTTTCAATTTTTTTTTCGATAATTATTGCTTGATTCATGAAAAATCCTTTTACAAAAGTTGTTCCCCTTAGCTCAATCTACATTCCAGAATTTTTTTTGTAATTTTTGGAATTTATTTTAATTTTTGTGAATTTTTGAATATTTTATTATTATTTAATTCATTTTTGTAAATTAATTTATTTAATTATAAAATTGGTTGATTTGGTGTTATTATGAGTTGATATTAATTTTAGTGTTGAGAAATTAATTTTTGGGATTTTTATATAATTTTTAATAATATTTTTAGTTTATGTAAATATTAGATTATTGGGTTATATTTGAGTTTTTGTTGAAATTATTTATTAATTAAGTGTATTTGTTGATTTTAATGCATAATATGTTGATAAAATAATTTTTGTGTAATTATATAATTTTTATTGAATTTATGAGTATTTTTAGTATATAATGTGTATTTTTATATATTAGGGGCATTTTGGTAATTTGGTAGTAATTATAGTTAAATATTATGTTTTTGTTGATTTTATAATTATTTAAGATATTAAAATGATTTTTTACAAATTAATTACTATTTTTAACTAATTAATACTATTTTTCAAAAATTGTTTTCAAATAATATATTATATATTATTTTGGAAATAAAATGGGTTTTAAACTAATTTTATAATATAATTAAATTTTGAACTTTATTATATGATGTTGAATAATTGTAAAATTTAATTTTTACTAAAATTATATAATATTTGAATTTTGTTAGTTAAATGTGTGTTTTATTACTTTTGTGATGATAAATTGTGACTTTAAATGTTATTTGCAATTTATGTCAATTTAATTGTAAAATGGGAATTTTGCTCCATTTATGAATTTTTATTATCAAATATTATTTAAATTAAAATTTTATGTTTTAATTAGGAAATAAAGGTTTTTAAATATTTTTGCGGGTTTTTGATGGTTTTCATTATTTTACTATTTAATATTGTTGTTTGTGTATTGTGAACCTCGGTTGGGGATTTGTGAAGTTTAGGGTCCCAACTCGAGGTATTGTGCTTTGAGATTTTAAAAGTATATTTTATGTGCAGGATCGACCCTACTTTTGTATGGGGATGTCCGTTTTAGAGGAGACTCTGCCGAAATTTCGATAGATTTTTCATAAAACGTGACAATCGGTCCGAGTCTAATTCTGAATTCTTAATTGAATATGTCTATAGTAATCCTAGAAGTATAAAATTAAAATTTTATTCTGATGGTTATTATTATTTTATTTTTTTAGCTGCGCCGAGACCGAGGCCTAACGGATCAGGCCCGTCGAGTTTGTCTCGTGGAGCGTTAACATGTAAGTTATTATACTGTATATATATATGCATTGCATATAGGATGTATCATTTAGGGCTTTCCATTTTCATTATATGTTTTTAAAGTGATTAAAATTATAATATTTTTGGTATATTTAGGGTTTGTATTTTTGTATTTATGTACGTTAAATATTTAGGTGAATGTTTAATACATTTTAGCATATATACATGTTTTAAATGTACATTTAGTCATAATTATTTTATTGAATCATTAGTATACTTTAGGTGTAGTTTCAGTATATTTTAGGTTTATTCTTATGTGCATGCTATATTATGAATCTACACTTAAATTGTTTTTAAGTTTATTTTTGGTATATTTTTGATATATTTCCAAGTAAATACATGTTTTATTATTAATTTAAACCTAACACATTAGTGGTATACTTAGGGTTTAATTGTGATATATGCATGCTAGTAAATTAGGTTATTTTGATATAATGTGAATATATGTAAACCTAAATGCATGTTTTGGTACATACACATATTTAAATGAATATTTTTACATAATTGTTTAATTAAGTAATTTGTGTACTTAGAGTATATTCTTTGTATATTTAGGCACATTTTTAAGTAAATGCATATTGTATTATTGATACACACTTAATTATTTTTTTTTAACTATATTAATGATTTACCTTTAGTATATTTCATACTTTATTTGACACATATATATATATATATATATATATATATACCCGAAATATACTGGGTATATTTTAGGTATATTTTTTGTATATATATATATAAATAGTTGATTTTTACTATTATGAATATTGTTCTACATTAATTATTTTCTGAATAAATATTTATTTTAAATGAAGGATACTAATAGAACATGCTCCCTAGTGGGCAGCACTAGTACCGTGTACGTACCGGTGTGATAGATAAGGGTTGATTGAGAATTAATTTTGGTGATTATAATTGATTTGATTGATTCGATTAAGATTAATGGTATGTTAGATAGTGTGATTGCGGGGCCAATCACACTGACAATCAGACTGTTGGAGCTCGGTCGACTTAGTGTCTCGGGGCCAGTCTACTGTCCATAGTGGAATGAATCATCTATTGGGTTGATTGAGATGTGAGGTAATAGATAGTGTGATTGCTAGAGCTCGGTTGACCAAGTGTCTCGGGGCCAATCACACCGACAGCCAGACTGCTGGAGCTCGGTCGACTTAGTGTCTCGGGGCCAGTCTGCTGTCCAGATTAGAATAAGTGTTCTATTTGGAATCAAGTGAGCCTGTATGGCTAGAGTGATGATGGGGTTATTTGAGGTTGCTATTATTAGGGTTCTATGGATCCTTCATGAATTAAACTAAACGTTTTCTACATTTAGTATATTTTTAAAGGCAGAGTTTGGCATTTGTGTGAAATGTGTGTATATACATATATATATATATAAGAATGCCTGATTGTTATGGTTTAGATTGCATGTATATATAGTATAGTAATTCACTCAGTAAGGTCTGACCCCCCTTAATTTTTTTTTTTCAGGAGATCCCATATCGTCAGACCTTAGTTGTAGAGTTCCTCGTCGGTGTTCTTCAGTCTCGGCTATTTTATGCAAATGTATATTTTGAACTCTGATTTGTACTCTAGAAACTGCAGTACTAGTGTTATTGTATCGGAAGAGTATTATTTTGTTTTGATATTAAATACTTTGAGAAATTGTATTTGAACATTGTACGAATATGTATTCATTTATGAATGGATTTGGAGTATTTATTTTATATATTGATAATTTTTAATTTTGTCATACTTTTTAATTATTTATTGTATGATTTCATTTTCTAAGGCTTGCTACAGGTTCTAGATTCGAAAGAATTCCCGTTCCCTAGCACCGGTCATGACTCCTAGTTTGGGTCGTGACAACTTTTGCATGGCCATGCATTTTCCTCAGTCTATGTTATCAAAGGGCCCATAGATATCTTATTCAGAATAAATGAGGGACAAATTCCTTCTTAATCACTCACATTCCTCACATAACTCATTTCATATCTAACAACAATCTATTTAATCATCATGTTAAAGACAATGTTAGATTATGTCAAAATATATAATAGTTATATAGAAATCCATGGTGATTTAAAGGTCAAAGGACTAAATTAATATTATTATTATGAGAATTACATATGACAATTATCTATGTAGTATTCTCATGATGGGTCAATCTAGTATATTATTTCCCAAGTAAGTACCTATGAGTTGACTTAATATCTCATATTCATGATCAGTAAAACATAATCATCAATTAACATCATACTAGCCATAATATATTGTTATGACTAGGGATAATTTGAATAAAACTCATATTTAATCTAAGAGTTTTACTATCAAGTCACATACTTGATGACCTTAGTAATAATTGACTATTCAAGTAATTATCATAACACAAAATGATAATGAAAAATGCCTCTTTATTAAATAAAATGATAAAGTTAAAACATGGTTATACATGATTGACCTAGTGCATATCACTAACAATCTCGCACTTGCACTAGGCCCAATCTATATTAAAACTAATACCCATAGACCTAGTATGACTCTCATGCTTAGGCTATGGAAGAGACTTAGTCAGTGGATTAGCAACATTATCATTTATGGGTACTCTATAAATCTTCACGTCTCCTCTCTCAATGATTTCTCGAATGAGATGATAACGTCTGAATATGTGTTTGGATCTTTGATGTGATATGGGCTCCTTAGCTTGAGCTATAGCTCCATTATTATCACAATATAAGTTCACAGGGTCTGATATACTAAGAACAATACCTAGTGCAATTATGAACTTCTTGATCCAAACAGTCTCCTTAGCTGCTTCTGAGGCAGCTATATACTCAACTTATGCTGTAAAATCAGCAACGGTGTCTTACTTGGAACTCCTCCAGCTCATTATACCTTCATTCAAACAAAACACATAACATGACTATGATTGAAAATCATCCTTTTCAGTTTGGAAGCTGGCATTCGTGTAACCATTTATAACTAGCTCATCTTCTTTACTGCCATACAGTTAAAATGCATCCTTAATTCTTCTTAAGTACTTAAGGATATGTTTAAATGTTGCCCAATGACTTTCACTTGGGTCTAACTGGTATCAGCTCGTTGTGCTTAAGGCATATGAAACATCATATCAAGTACACAATATTGTATATATAATAGATCTAATAGCAGAAGCATATGGAATCTTACTTATTCAGTCTCGCTCATATTATGTCATAGGACACTAAGTCTTGCTAAGACTAATGCCATGTGACATTGGCAAGAATCCTCTTTTACAGTCTTGCATACTAAACCCGTTCAATACCTTATCAATGTAAGTGCTCTGACCTAGGCTAATAAGCCATTTAGATCTATCTCTATAGATCTTGATGCCTAATATATAAGTGGCTTTACCTAAGTCTTTCATTGAAAACAATTCCCTAGCCATGATTTAACATTTTGTAAAATAGGGATATCATTTCCAATGAGTAGTATGTCATCAATATACAACACTAAAAACATAATTGTGCTCCCACTAACCTTTTGTAAATACAAGGTTCATCTTCATTCTTAATGAAGCCAAACTCTTTTATTGCTTCATCAAAACAAAGATTCCAACTCTAAGATGCTTGCTTCAATCCATAAATGGAATTTTGAAGCTTGCATACCTTTCTAGAATTCTCAGGATTAACAAAACCCTCTAGTTGTGTCATGTACACATCCTCAAGTAGGTTTCCATTAAGAAACGTTGTTTTGACATCCATTTGCCATATCTCATAATCATAGTTTGCAGCTACAACAAGGAGAATTCAAATAGATTTCAGCATAACAGCTGGTGAAAAGGTTTCATTATATTCTATACCATGTGTTTGTTTGAAACCTTTTGCAATCAATCTTTCCTTAAAGGTATGCACATTACCATCCATGTCTGTTTTCTTTTTAAAAACTCATTTTCATCCAATATTTTTTAAGTCATAAGTTGGGTCAATCAAGGTCCAAATTTGATTATCATACATGGATTGCATTTCTGATTTCATGGCTTCTAGCCATTTCTCAGAGTCAGAACTATTTATGGCCTCTTGATAGGATGTGGGCTCACTTTGATCCACAATAAACATATCATTATCGTCAGTTATGAGAAATCCATATCTCGTTGGGATTTGATGTGTCCTACCAGACCTCTTTAGGCCTTTTGGTACTTGTGCAGGTCCAACAATTACTTGTTGATCTAGCTACGGTTCCATACTAGGGACAATGCTATTTTGTGGGTCTTAAATTTCTTTAAGTTGGACTATGCTCCCACTAGATCCTTTATAAATAAATTCTCTTTCAAAAAATACAACATTTCGAGCAACAAACACTTTTTTCTCAGAAGCATTGTAAAAATAATATCATTTAGTTTCTTTAGGATATCCCACAAAAGGGCATTTATCATATTTGGGTGCTAGTTTATCTAAGATTTGACGCTTCACATAAGCATCACATCCCCAAATCTTCAGAAAAGACAAACTGGGAGGTTTTCCAGTCCACATTTTATATGGTTTCTTTTCAACTGCCTTTGTTGGAACTTTATTCAAAATGAATGCAGCAGTTTCTAAAGCATATCCCCAAAAAGAGATTGAAAGATTATATTGACTCATCACTGATCAAACATATCCAATAAAGTCTGATTTCTCCGTTCGGACACACTATTTAATTATGGTGTACCTAGAGGAGTCAATTGTGAATAATCCCATAATCTCTCAGATGATTTACAAATTCTTGGCTTAAATATTCACCACCTTATTCTGATCTTAGTGTTTTAATATTTTTACTAAGTTGGTTTTGTACTTCATTCTTGAAAACTTTTAACTTTTCAAAAGATTCAGATTTATGTTTCATTAGATAGACATAGTCATATCTACTGAAATCGTCTATGAAAAACATGAAGTACTGGAAACCACCTCTAGCAATTAAGTTTAATGGCCCACATACATCTGAATGTATAAGGCCTAATAAATCATTAGCTCTCTCACCTTTTCCACTAAAAGGTATTTTAGTCATTTTTCCAAGTAAACAAGATTCATACATTTAAAATGATTCATAATCGAATGAATTTAAAAGCCCATTTTGGTGAAGCTTTCAAATGCATTTCTCATTTATGTGGCATAAACGACAATGCTAGAGATAGGTGGTGTTTAAATTATTAGATTTAAACTTCTTTGTATCAATGTTATAGATTGACTTTTCATTAGTGTCTTCAACATTTGGAACATAAAGACCACTAGTGCGTGGAGAAAATCCATAGAAAATGTTATCATGTTAAATATTGCATTTATTATTCCTAATAATAAATTTAAATCCTTTCTTATCCAAACAAGAAACAGAAATAATATACACATAGTAGGCATATAACAACAATTTTCTAAATTTAAAACAAGTTCACTAGGCAAAGTTAACTCATAAGTCCCTATAACTAAAGTAGCAACTCTTGCTCCATTGCCAACTCTTAGGTCCACTTTGCCTCTAGCCAATGATCTACTCATTTTTATACCCTGTACATTAGTACAAATGTAAGATCCTGATCTAGTATCTAATACCTAAGAATCAAAAGTAGATAAATTAATTTCTATAACATGAATACCTGAAGAGGTAGTCGCACTACCATTATTCTTGTTCAAATCATTCATATATAGCTTGCAATTTCTTTTCCAATGACCCAGTTCATTGCAGAAAAAGCATATTCCCTCCTTTGGTGGCTTTGCTTGGGGTTCAGCTTTGAACTTGGGCTTTGGCTTTTGAAAGCCTTTAGGAGCCTTGCTCTTGCCCTTTCTAATTCTAAATTTTTTCATACCCTTTCCCTTATTGACCATTAGAACATCTTTGGTGGAATTCATGATGTTCTTTTTAGCAGTTTTAAGCATCCCATGCAACTCTGAAACAGTTTTTTCCATACTATGCATATTGAAATTCATGATGAAACCATTATAAGCTTTAGGCAAAGATTGGAGAATGATATCAATAACCAATTCTTGTTCAATCTTAAGACCAAGCTTGTCCAAGTGTTTAAGATGACCTTTCATCTTGAGAATATGACGACTGACAGAGCCACTAACAATCAACTTACAGGAGAGCAATGCCTTGATGGTATTGAACCTTTCAATTCTAGATTTCTCTGGGAACATTTCCTTAAGATGGCCTATCATAGTATAAGCCTCCATTTCCATCAATTGATTTTGAAGCTCAGACTCTATGCATCCAAGCATGAGACAAGTGAGATCAACTAAATCATTGAGATGCTTACTATAAGCATCCTTTTATGCTCTAGGAGCATTCGCTGCTGGTTCCTCTGGGATAGGTTGATCAAGCATATATTCCTTTCTTTCTTGCCTAAGAACAATTTTTAGGTTTCTATACCAATCAAAAAATTTAATCCCATTTAGCTTATCCTTCTCAAGGATCGATCGCAGTAACATGGTAGGTGCAGTGTTTAATGTCATTATCTACAAGAAATATATATAGTGTACATTTAGTTTTATTATGAAAGAGGCATAAGAAAACTCCTACTAAATTTTCATAAATAATAAAACCCTCAAAATAATTGAAATTTCTTAATGGGCCAAGATCCATATTTCATCCTACTTCAAATAAGCTTTGGCTTATCACTTAAAGTGTGGCTATTTAGGTAGGTAACACTTTACCAATTACATCTCATGTAATTTTTGGATAATTATAAGATATCACATATACTGGCATATCCTATCAAATGCCCTAGGTCCAAAACCGTTTTGATAACCTAGTTAAGTCTAACCAATTCAAACATATGGATATCACCATTATCCATCTTATCTTATTTAGATAGCTTTATATACAATGCTTTGGCATAACCTGTATATAGCAATCCAAATCTTGATAAGTGTTGATTAATGGGAGGCATTTTAATGACTTAATATTAGATGAGGGTTCATATAGTTTTTATCTTATTTAGTTATTGTTATATTGCATCTCATACATGGCATCTCATGGCATCACATGCATAACATACTAATATAATAAGATAAATGTAACATAGCATGGTCCATAACTAAGTTGATCTTCATAAGCCAATATGAAGATCAAAGGTCAAACCTAGGTGATATTACAAATGCAAATTGAGCCTTTAATTTTGCATCTTCTAACATGGACCTCCATTTGTAATCCCCATCACAGGCCTCTAACTTGAATTTGCATCTTGGGTCTTGATTTACATTACATGTTGTAATTAAAACTATTCTATTACTATCTAATAAAATAAAATAATTACAACAAATAATATGACTTGCAGGCCGTATTTAAAAATTACAACCCAATAAAATAAAATAACAAAATCCAATCACATTGGTTCAAGGGCCATGCTATGCACCATGCATTTAACAATAAACATATATAGCATAATAAATCAAATTACACATTAATTTAATTATTATGATGAAAAATAAATTATGTGACAAATCCATTCGAGGTCAACGGGCAATGCCCCTTACAGGGTCCAAGGGGCAACGCCCTTGGCAAGGTCCAAAGGCAGCACCCCTGGCAATGGTTCGTAGTGCATATCACTAACATCCACCTCTTGCTCCTCCCCAACATATCTTCTGGGCAATTGAGTTAAAGGGAGATGAGCTCGATCATGCCCTATAGGGAGAGGATGCTGTAAATTATTACAAGAGGAAGAAGTCTCACTATATGGACTTTACACAAGCTCATCTGCTGCAGCGAGTGCCCCTTCATGAGCCTATTCTCCAGGTAAGCATGCGATGTTTTATTTTATTTATTAGTTTATATTTACTTACAGATGTTGTTATCTTACTTATTTTTCATCTTTTAGGCCGCTACTAGGGCACCTGCTCCTCGCCCTAGACCCTGTGCACAAGAGAGGCCTCATTAGTGCCCGTGCATCATTCCTAGTAGGGAGGGCTCTTCTTCTAGGGCACCATCCTCGACCGACCCTTCCAGTTCTCGATCCTAGGTAATGATTGATAGACTCACTGCCGCTCCTGATCTACTGACTCGTTGCTGGATGCCTTCTAGTGAGCTCTCTCATCAGTTTTTTACATTAGATATGACTCTAGAGCTAGTATTCTTCCCATAGGCTACTACCCATGTAAGTTTCTTTCTTTGGTAACTATGTTCTCAAGTCTTATAACACATGGTTAATTTTAACATTATCAATGGAAAAAATACTTCGAGATCAGGGAAAGTAAATGTACCGGGTGGTTGAGGCTTATAGGGACTTCCTAATGTAGGTGATGCAGTTATGGAAGGTACATAAAAGAATATGCTTTATTTTTATATGTATGCATGCTTTCATGATTTCTTACCTCTTATTGTGATTTAATAAGATCTAGATGAGGCCAGCCAGGCTAGGATCACTACCTTGGAGCACCAGCTCGCAGCTCTTCAAGTCAAGGGTGATGAGGAGGAGGAGGAGGTAGCCAAAAGGAGTCCAAGGATAGCAACGAGGATGACAGGAACGATCCCACTGATGCCTCTGCAGACGAGCCAACCGATAAGCTTGTGGATGAGCCAACTGATGAGTTCGATAGGGATGAGTAAAGAGGACCCTCTATAGATTTTTGTTAGAATAGGGGCGTCCTTGTCTAGAAACATTGGAGGCTTTACATTGTTTCCCTCTATCTATTTGAATTGATTTTTATTTGATTGACCTTTTTTATGCCTTTATATTTTGCACTAATAATTTTTGGAGGAATTTTAAATGAGTGAAGGCCTTTTTATCTATGAAATGCCCTACTTGGACTCTTCATATACAACTTAGAAAATTCCTAAGAATGTGAAGATATGCCCTGCCTGTCATAGAGGCATTGCCTCTTTAACGGGGCGTCGCCTCTATGTGAAGAGGTGACATGTGATTCGCCTCTTCTTATAAAGGTGGCGCCTGATCATAAGGGTGAATGCCTCTACATGCTAGCCTTGTAGTTATAAAAACCCCCAAATCTTCTTCAAAATCCCTAATCTCTTCATCTCACCACTTCCCCTATTCTTCTTTCCTAGACAACATTCTGACCCCTAATCATGACTGACAGAAGCTCGAAAAAACTACAACCAATTTTGAAAAGTTTGGATGGCAGGTCATGGGCTAGAATGGAGCCATTTCACTTATCTGCCTTCCGATCTTTGCATGCTAGGAAGAACAACTTCTCATTTCTCCATGTTCTTGCTTAGTTTTGGGATCCTTAAAAACATGTTTTAAGATTCAACATAGTGGAGATCTGCCCCCTGCCAGAGGAATTTGAAGCTATCCTAGGCTCTTATATAGATTTCACTTGATAGATTATTATTCCTCTAGTCATAACCTCAGATTTGCACACCATCCAATACCAAATGGCAAGATCGCTCAATATGTCCCCTCAATCCTCTCTTCATCACATTTTCGGTAATGAAATCCTACTTACCCCTTTTGTAGAGACGGTAGCAGTTGTAGACAACAGTGAGGTTCCCTGGCCTTAAATGATGGCACTCTGCTTATATGCTTAGTTCTTGTTGGTCTCCCCTTCTGGTAACTGTGACCCGAAGATCTTGCATGTTTTGGATCAAGTGGAGAGTGGACTAAGACAATTATCAGACTTGATAACTAGGAGATTCTCTAGAAGTCCATTTCTATTGGAGGTGAGTCTCTTCCTTCTTTTACCATTTTCTGTTTTCCATTATTCTTACCCATTTGTCAATTCTACAAGCTTGGTTATAAGAGAAATTGAGATTGCTCGAACCACCTAGAGACATTTCCCACTACAAGGCCAAACACTATCGCACTAGGAGACTTCATCCTGTCCCAGAGGATATCCACAGTTGGCTATCTACATTCCCTGATACTCTGATTTAATGGAAGTGCCCATGGTGGAGACTACAACATGTGACCCTCCGGTCTTACACCTACTGTGTTCCCTTAGCCGACCTTCATTTCACCACCTTCTACAATCCAACTCAGCTTTGCAAACAATATGGACAGAAACAGCGAATTATGGAGCTTGTATACAAGTTTGAACTAGGGCCTCTATCTCAAAATTTTCTAAACAACATGGTTGTTACTTGGCCTTAAAGGATTATTCAGAGGTTCATTGACTATAATGGAGATCAGTCTACCGATGACCAGTACAAGGCGTAGGTTTAACTACAATAAGTAGAAAAGCATGAATTTATAAGAAATAAAAGGACAATGGCATTACATACATCAATCACCTAGGGGAGTCACAAGAAAAGCAAACGATATTAGTTTAGTATATAAAACTTAGTCTTTTTATGTACTTTCTTATCAGATGACATTTCCTGTTGAGTTAAGCATATGTGTAATAATCATTTAATGTAATGTTTACAATAATAAAGGCAATCCATTCCATTAAATTTAAGCACAATGTGACTATACAATTTTGCTTCTTACATATCTCCTATCATTAATGGGCTTGCCCTTGTAAATTTTTCAACTAAATATTTTCTCTTTTCTCTCTCTCTCTCCTTTTACATGTCTTTTACTTTTGCCTAAGCTGCCTTTTCAGGTTTTCAATCCAGCAGGACTTTTTACTTTTTTTTTCTAACTTTTGCCTAGGTAGCCTCTTTTGAGGTTTTCTCCCTAGCGAGACTTTACAGATAGTATTTCTTAATCTTATCCATGTTAATGTTCTCTTTGAATTCATTTCTCAGAAAAAATAACGACCCCTTTTAAAAACAGCTTCTTTACTTGATAAGGACCTTCCCAGTTCAGCTTAAACTTCCCCTGTGGATCAATCATGATTGGCCTAGTGAGCTTTAAGACCAAGTCACCCTCTTTGATCTTGCCTGGCTTAATCTTCTTATTATAAGCTTGGGCTATCCTTTTCTGGTACAACTGAGAGTGATACATAGCCTTTAATCTCTTTTCATCCAACAAAGTTAGCTGTGCCAATTGGCTTTCTACCCATTGGTACTCAGGGATTTTAGACTCTAAGAGAACCCTTAGTGACTGAATTTTGACCTCAACTGGCAATACAACTTTACATCCATATCCCAGAGAATACGGAGTGGCTCCTATTGACATTCTGGCAATGGTTCTGTATGCCCATAATGCAAACTGTAGATAACTTGCCCAGTCTCTGTAATGTTCCAGTATCTTGGCCAAAATTTTTTTCATATTCTTATTTGTTGCCTTTACGGCCCTGTTAGCTTATGGTTTGTAAGGAGATGATCTATAATGCTCAATCTTGTATTCTTCCAACAAAGTGGTCATTTCTACCCTAAACTGAACACCATTATCAATAATGACCTGATTAGGCAACCCATACCGATAAATTATGTTCTTCTCTATGAACCTAGCCATTTGTTTTGCCCCTATAGTGGTGAATGATTCCGCTTCTACCCATTTAGAGAAATAATCAATTGCCACTATAATATAACGATGTTCGTTGGATGCTTTCGGCCTTATCTCTCTAATAATGTCAATTCCCCAAACTGCAAATGGCTAAGGAGAGGTCAATCCTTGAAGTTCCATAGAAGGCAGGTGACTCACATCACCATAGACTTGGCAGTTATGGCATCTCTTTAGATACTTCTTGCAATCTGCCTCTGTGGTTAGCCAGAAGTACCCTTGACAAGTTATCTTTTTAATGAGGATTTTTCCATTCATATATGGCCCATATATACCCTCATGAATTGCTTCCATGATCTTATATGCCTCACCCTTATTGACGCACCTTAGGTGTACTCCAGCTAGCATCCTTTTATACAACATCCTGTTATGGCTAAAAAACTACCATGATAACATCCTTAATGACATCCTTTCTTTTCTATCAACTTCCTTAGGGAATTTCCCTATCTCAAGATATCGTTGTAGATCATAAAACCAAGGCTTCTCTGCTGGGTCGATTGACATTATTTTGATTTCCTCATGGCAAGGAATTCGGGCCCATACTATGATAAGAGGCTTCATTTTTGCTTGTCTGCCTCCTTCCCATATTGAAGCCAGGGTAGTCAACACATCTACCATCTGATTCTCCTCTCAAGGCAAGTGTATAAATCTATATTATGCAAAGGACAATAGGATCGTTGCTGAATAACCCCAATATAGTTTTAGCTTATCTTCCCTCACTTCCCATTCCTTGGTGATCTGTTTCACTACCAACATCTAATCCCCATACACTATCACCTCTTTTGCCCCTACATTCCTTAGTGTTTCCAAACCAAAAATGCAGGGTTCGTATTCAGCTTGGTTATTAGTGACCTTGAATTCCAACCTCTTTGCCATCGGGATTACTTTTCCTTCTGATGAGACCAAAATCACACCAATGCTTGCCCCTTTACTGTTCACTGCTCCATTAAAGTACATTGTCCAAGTCTAGATTTCTATTGCCCCCCCAGGTGTTCATTCAAAAATTTTAACTCATATTCTTGTACATCATCCATCGGATTTTGGGCCAAAAAGTCCGCCACAACTCTTCCTTTTATCACCTTTTTAGTAATATAGTCTATGTCAAATTCAGTGAGTAGGACTAACTAGTTGGCTAATTTCCCTATTAGTGACGGAGTCTACTAGAGATATCTAAGGGGATCATGCTTAGAAACCGCTTAAATCCTACAGGACTGAAAGTAATGTCGTAGCTTCTTTGTTGCCTAAATTACAGCCAATAAGGTTCTTTCTACTAGACTATAATTGATTTCATAGGGTAAAAGCTTCTTATTTAAATAATATATGACATGCTCCACTCTCCCTTCTCCTTCTTGAGCCAACAATGCACCAATCACATCTTTCTTTATAGCCAAGTAAAGAATTAAGGGTTTCCCTAGTCTTGGTGGCTATAAAACTGGAGGATTCATCAAATATTGCTTAATAGTTTTAAAGCCTTACTAACACTTATCATCCCAGAAGATTGGCTCATAAATGGTAGTCAGTTTGGCTATGAACCTGCTGATGTATTGTAGCCTTCCTATAAAACCATCTTACTTCTTTTTCATTCTTTGGTGTAGGCATTTCTCTGATTGCTCTAACTTTGTCTAGATCCACCTCTATGCCTTTTTGACTGACATTGTGTCCTAATAGTTTCCCAAACGTCACCTCAAAAACACATTTCTTTGGACTCAATATGAGGTTATACTTTTTAACTCTTTCCAGGAACTTGTCTAAGGCTTCAAAATGTCATTCTTTGGTAAAAGACTTCACCATTATATCATCTACATACACTTTTATCTCTTTATGGATTAAGTCATGTAACAGTATAGTAGCCATTCTTTGGTAAGTAGCCCCTGTATTTTTCAATCCGAATGACATAACTGTGTAATAGAAAACACCCCACTCGGTAATGAAAGAAGTCTTCAACTTGTCAATCACTACCATCATGATCTGATTGTATCCTAAGAAGCCGCCCATAAAGGAGTACATGGCGCTGGAAGCTGCACTATCGACCAAGGT
This sequence comes from Mallotus nudiflorus, assembly GCA_947683625.1. Lineage (NCBI taxonomy): Eukaryota > Viridiplantae > Streptophyta > Magnoliopsida > Malpighiales > Euphorbiaceae > Mallotus > Mallotus nudiflorus. The sequence goes on along the minus strand of CANTUR010000509.1, from coordinate 2,949,075 downwards.
GTCAATGTGCGGTAAGGGAAAATCATCCTTAGGAAAAGCCTTGTTCAAGTCCCTATAGTCCACACACATCCTGACTTTACCTTCTTTCTTGGGAACTAGGACTATGTTAGCCAACCACTGGGTAACATCTATGACTTCTAGGAACTTCACTTTCAGCTACTTTTCTACTTCTTCTTTGGCTAAAAGGGCCCATTATGGCCTTAATCTTCTCTTGTTCTGCTTTATCGATGGGATGTGAGAATACGTGGGAATCCTGTTGTAGATACCTAATTTCAAGATGATGAGTTATGGATGCAACAAAAGACTCCAATGATGAAAATGTCATGAATAGATCTTCAATATTTGAACTTTCAAACTTCAAGGGTCTAATTGCATTTTTTTTAAAGAAAGGATTTAATGTTTTTATGGACTAAATTGCAATGCTTTTTAGGGATCAAATTGCAAAACTTAAATTCTTTCAAGAACTTTTCTATAATTAAAAGTTAAAAAAAAAAGGTGATTGGAATTGCCCTAATTCCGATTGGAATTACACAATTCTTATCGGAATTATACTCCTTCGCAAATTCTTGAATTTTCTAGATAAATCTCAAAATTTCTAGATAAATTGAGTCCTAATTGGTCTAAAATTCTCTTAAAATTATTTTAATAATGTTTTTTAAGGAAATAAATTTTTTTTATGAATTAATTTATAACTTGGGTTTCAAGATGTATCCCTATATAAGGAGGGTTTTTTCTCTTAAAAGGGGAAGATAAGAAAAAGAGAGGAGAGGAAAGGGAAAAAAAGGAACAAAGAGAAGAAAAAGAGAGGAGAGGAAAGGAAAAAAAAGGAATGAAGAAAAGAAAAAAAGAGAGGAAAAAACGAGAGAAAAAGAGAGAAAAAAGAAAATTATTCTCTACAAAATTTCTTTTGCTTAATTGCTTGATTAAAAAATCTTTAAAGAATTTTTGAAGAATAATATTCGAAATCCTATCAAGAACTGTGATTCTACAAATCTGAGGAGCACTTCATTAAGAAACATCCATAAGCATCACTTTCTCTTTGTTCTCTTTTATTTGATTTATTTATTTCTTTTATTGATTTTTAATTTTGTTATATTATTTTATTATTAATTTACTAATCGTAATTTTATTCTTTTTGGTGATTATGGAGGAAAACACAAGATGATCAAATTTGGAGAATTAAATTCATAAGAGGTCCATGGAATATCATGAATAAGACCTTGTAGATTTAGTTTTTTAGGTCTTTTTATTTTTTTTATTTTATTTCTTTATTTTATTTATTTATTTTGGGGTTGTATTAATTATTTTTATTATTATTTTTAATAGATTATTGTAATAGTCTCAATAATGGGAATAGTGAAATTATATGTGTGATTGCATGTTTATGTTAATTATTTAGTTAGTAAAATTAGAGTTTCAAGTGGGTAATTAATTAAAATCAATGGAGAAAGTAGATCAATTTAGGTTGCATGCTAATAAAAATTAGGGTTTAGAAGGAAATAGTTTAATTAGTTGTTTGATATTTAATTTAATTGTTTTAATATGTTTTTTTTTTGGCTTGTTTATTTTATTTATTTTTGGGGCTTGTTTATTTATTTTTATATGTTTTATACTTGTTTGTTTATTCTTATGTGTTTTGGGCTTTAAGCCCATATTAAATTTTAATCCGCTTAAATAAATTTAGGTTTTTAGGTTTAATTAATTAAAATGCATTTTAGGCCCATAATTAATTAGATTTTAAGTTAAAAATAACTTAGGCCTATCTAGTAAATTATACATAGGCCCACTTAATTTAATTTAATTAATTTAGATTTAGCCCACTTAATTTAATCATTTTTCATAATTTATAGATTTAAGGTCACCTTAGAATTAAAACATATAGAATTAGACTCACTAATTTAAATACCTTCATAATTTGTAGATTTAGAACCATTTTTAGAATTAAAATAAATAGACTTAGGTTCATTTAATTAAAAATAAAAGGAATTAGGCCTTTTAGGCTCATTAATTAAAACATGTAGATTTAGCTCATTTAATTAAAATCCATGTATATTAGACTAACTTAAGCATTATATGTTTGATTGAATGCATTATTTACTTGTATTTTTATTACTAGTTTGCCTTGGAGTTAATTGCTAGAATTAAGGGTTTATATGAAATTGCATGTAAATAGAAGATAATATAGTAATTTATAAAGTAATTCTAAATGAACACGAGACTGAAAGAAGTTGGTATTGTGTATCTAGAATCTTCTGGTTGTGGTACTAGCTTTCTTTTAGGGAATCGAGTACCATCTTTTCGATTTGTCCCAATTATTACCTTAGGTGGTGACTCCTCATCTCCACGTCATGTCTTTATGACAGTGATTGGTGTGTTCTCTAGAGCCCTGAGCTCAAACAGTGTCGCGGTTGCTAAAATCTTGGATGCGCGCTAAACCCCGCTGTCTACATTTGTGTTCTGCAATCTATCTATCGATCCTAGGCATATCCTTATAGCCCCAAGCAAATACTTTATGTCTTCTTTTAAGAGTTTCTTTCATTTTTTCTCTCTCATCAGGAGTTAAGTTAGAAGCAATAAGTATATTTCTAGGGTTATCGCTTGTGCCTAGATTAAATGATTCAGTTTACACAAAATTAATGTCAAATATATACATAAAATGATCATCACACATAGTATAACCATTAGGAAACACATTGCACAAGTAAGCATAATCAAACTTCATCACATTAACTTTAGAAAGAAAAGTGCCATCAGTCTCAAACAAATTAGACAGAGAAAATTCAATGTCATCATAGCAAACATCCATAATATAATTAAGGACAAAGGCTTTGAAGTTGAATTCCTCTTCCTGGTCAGCAGCATCCTTCAGCTCTACTGTAGGAATGTCCCCCTCTGATGTCGGAGTCAGTACCAGCTCTTCTACCATAGGCTCTTCAACAACAGATTCTCTTATCCCATCCACATATTCAATGAAGATTTTGAACCCAAGGACCAGCTTCTCAACAATCATCAGGGGCTCAGGAGCTCCTTGGTAGTGGTAATTAGCACCTTCCTTTGCAAATGTTTCCCAGAGCGTCTTCTTCTTCAACTCAGCCCTGACTTGCCCTTAGTTCCTTCCTTCTTATTAGACTGATCCTCCCCTAAATATCCTAACCTATGCCTCAAAATTGGTACTTTGGGTTCGATGAATTTCGATGGGCCCTACTGATCTTTCCTAGTCCCATCTCGGGCATAAATTGCATGCTCTTCATCATACTGACAAACTTTGGGTTTAGCTCATCTTTATAAATCATGCAAACTTTGAAACTCAAGTTGTTTGGGATCTCAGTAGGAGCTAGTTTTAATACAGCAACTGCAGCCTCTGTCTCAGCCATTATAGTAACCACCCTCCCCTCATCTGGAAATTTAATCTTTTGATGAATGGTGGATGTCACTCCCCCCAAAGGATGGAACCACGATCTTCCCAGAAGAATAGCAAAGGTGGCTGGAATGTCTATCACATGAAGGTTAACCCAAACTTCAATAGGTCCAATCATGACTAAAGCTTGGAAAGTTCCCTTAACTGGCCTTTTCATATCATCATAAGCCTTTATGAGAACATCGAAGGGTTTCAAATCAGCTATCGTCAAGCCCAGCTTCGGTAGGATCTTCAGAGGACACACATTGATGGCGACCCATTATCGACCATGACACAGCATGTCAATTTACCTTTTACTTCGGCCTTAATGAACAGGGCTTTACTGTGACCCCTTCCTTCTAAGGGCAAGTCATCATCTGTGAACACAATTTCCCCCTAAGGGTTTTTAATCAACGAGCTCACCATTTGCTTTAAAGTGTGCATTGAAGGTATCTTCTTGTGATTGAGAGCTAAAACCAGTGCTTCCCGATGGGCCCGAGATTTCATAAGCAACTCCCAAATACTAGCAAGAATTTTCTCGTCTTTTTTAGCCTCAATAATCTCCTCAACTTTCTCTCCTTTCTCTGATCCCTCTTTTGAACTACTCCCCTCTTTTGAACTACCTTAGCCTTCTTCACTCCTTCCTTCCCCTCCTTTGACTTCTTACTGGATTATGCTATTCTCTTCTCATTATTCTTCCATATATCAACCGCTTCTTCCTCTTCATCATTAGAACTCCAAATATTAAGCACATTTACATGAGACTCAACGTCCTGCTACCTTAGATTCAGGTTTTTTTATTATGGTTTTGATAGGGTAGGTGTGACATTAATAAAGGAATTAATAACTTGTTCCTCTATTAGGCTCGTGTTGATCATCAAGAAATAGGGATTTGGTGGTGGTACATTTTGGTAGTTAGGTAAAGGGTTATTTTGGGTATTTGGTTTTTTGGTTTCTAGGTTGGTTATTTTTCCTAAATCGATCAAATCTTGAATCTCATGTTTCAGGCAAGTGTAGCTTTCTATATCATGCATGATGTTCTGGTGGTACTTACAGTATAGCTTTAGGTCAGCATTTGGGAAAGCAGGTCGTTTAGGTAAGGGTTGTAGAAGGTTATTCTCAATAAACTTTTCCAGGACTTTAGCGAGAGGTCTTTCTAAATCAGAAAACCTTCATGATTACCTGACTGCTTTGATCTATATATTACTGCTCGACTCGACTCCACCGCCAAACCCAAACCTTTCTCTATTGGCAGATCTTCCACTGAAGAACTTTTTTTCTTATGTAAGGTCTAATTCTTTCTATACTCCAAACCTGTACAACTCCTCGAAGTTTTAAATCCCTCAATTTTTTAGAGAGAGGGAGTACACACCCTTCCATAGCTATTACCAGCTGATCAGGTTCCGTGGGTCATTATTTCATCTATGCTAGTTTGGCTCTCCACCTTATCAAATAATTCATAAAAGATTCATTAAATTTCTACTTCAGGTTCTGTAAGTCTCTCAAGCAAGCCTCTATCTAAATGTTAAGACTATACTGCTTAATGAATGCAGCGTATAGTTCCTCCCAATCAACTTGAACACGGGATTCTAGCACATAATACCATCTGATGGGTGCTCCTTCCAAAGACAGCGGGAATTTCTTTACAATATGCACTTTAGTTAATTTAATTATCTTTATATAGGTCACAAACTGCTTTAAATAGAGGTGGGGGTCCTTTGTGTTGGTGAACTTCTTTATGTCAAGAAACTTGAACTTCTGTGGTAAAGGATCATCATCCTTATCTAGGATTAGCTCGGAATAGCTCACTGGGGTATCAATCCCCTTTTCCTTCATCATCAGCTGCATTTGAGTCATAGACTTGACAAGGTCTTTAGCCTAATTTGGCTTCTCCATATTTCCTTGGGCATATTCTTTCTGAAGGATAATAGGTTCTGCCAATACTGTCTGCTGATCATCTTTTACCTCTTGCCTTTTAGGAACCTCAGCATCCAGATCAAAAGTTTGAGATTGAGGTACTGGTGGTTGGGGCAAGGTGGTTATGGTGCTGGCAATTCCCCTCTAGCTGTACCCATCATTTCCCTCATAATTTCTTTTATGATCGCCCTAGTTTGTTCGGCCATTTTAACTTTTAATTATTCTTTGAAGGCTTCAACATCAAATTCTGCCATCTTGATCTCTCTACAGATTCTAACTAGACGGCCTGTGTCAGATCACTTCCAACTGGCAGAATGTTGTGGATCTATATCTGCAATCATTGAGGGTCAGAAAGATGCATAGCGTGTATGCATGAAATGCAAGCCTACTAGTAAAAAGGAAAATAAAACAAAACATATATGCACCTATCAAAGGATAAAATAAAAAGCTCTCTAATAATATCTCCACCCTTATTTCTCCCACACATGTGTTCAACGGTGAGTTCCTTGTCCTAGGATTTTTGTTCTGGGTTTTGATTATCAACAAGGGATAATAAAACTGATGGATACAAGATAACTCTCAAGATGATACAAACAAGTGGTAACTCCTCCAAATAATTCCAAAGTCCATTTTAAATAGGCCAAGAACAATATTGAAAGCCCACCTTGTCAAATTCCCTTTGGAATGGGTTAATAATAAACATGAGAAACCCATTTTGTTAAGGTTTGTTTAAAATGGGTTTAGGCCTTATTTAAAAGATTACCATATGACATAAAATACATGCATTTGGAAAAAATAACCTAGTGGAAATTGCTAGGTCATTACATGAGTTGAGTCTTAGGTAATAAGCTTCGACTCCCATAACTATATACATCCATTACATCTACCCACTCAATGGTTTGTGCAACGCAGAAAAGTACGTGCTTTAAGTGATAATAATCAAATACCTCACCACCAAGTTTGAATGAAACATAGGTAGCAAAGCAAAGATTATTGTCAGTTTATTTAGGATGTGGAGTGTATTGTGTGAAAAACATGTAGTGAATGCAAAATTTGCAAAGGAAATAAAGAAATAATCAAAGATGATAAATTACAAAACACTTGGAATCTGTTTCTCTATCCTTAGTGGAGTTGCCACTATAGGAGGTAGTTTTGGTCACACGCCCAAGTGTTGGCGACCACAGCACTATATGAGCTTAGGACTCACTAGGAAATACATAGTGGGCTTGGGGCCCAAAATGAAGATGGAGTCGCCACCCAGATGAAAGCCGGGACACACTGTAAAGCAACTGGATTCCACGGAGGTTCCCATAAGCCGTCATCAGAGATCGAGTTCAAAAACTGGATATGGGCTTTTGGAATGCCCACCCAACCTTGTGGTTGGCCTCGGTGTGTGTTTTGTATTTTATTACCTTTGATTATTAATTTATTCCCTTATTAACATGCAAATCACGATTGATTTCCAATTTTATATTTTATTCCAAGTTTTCACATTAGTCTCATTTCATGCTTATATCCCTGGCATTCAATCACAAATAAATAGAAAAACAAATAAAAATAATTTATAACCATTCATTCCAAATAAAAGGGGAGAGGGATTAAAAATTACAACTTTTGGTGTAAATAAATATAAAAATACTAAAAATAAACCATACATAAACCAAAAATAAACTAATTAATTATACAAATTAATACTCTAAAAGTGATAAATAAAGCAAATAACTAGTGATTAAAAATCACCAAATAATTCCTACAACACATACAAGTTAATTCCATACAATAACAACAATAATATATACAATTCATCAACACATAATATTCACAAAAATAAATGAAAATAAACTCATAAAATGATCCACTAAATAACATGAAAAAAAAGGAAAATAACATAGAAACAATATTAATCAACATAGGAATCATATATAATCGCAAGAAATATAATAAATTAAACAAAGAAATCATGTCAAACGTGCAAAATACTAGTTAAAAATCAAGGCATAAAAAGGTAGAGTTCTATCAAAAAGGTGACACCTCTTTGAAGAGGCATCACCTCCTGACCAAGAGGCGATACCTTCATTGCCTCTTCGTAAAGGGGTAACGCTTCTATGAAGAGACGTCACCTCTTCAACAGAGACAGAAACACTTTACATTTCTTAAATTCCAAGAAATGCGATGATCAAACATGTAAATAAGAAACAGATGCAAATATACAAGTATCAACAATCAATATCTCATGCAACCATGCTTCTCTATAACTTCAAATAAGTAATTTAGCTCAAGAAAACACACAAAATAACAACAAATCAAAGCTTTTAATGAAGATAAAAACTTAAACATTAAAAATAGAAAGACTCACTGACTTGGACGTGCTTGATGCTCTTAACTAAGCCCTCTGAGCTTGGTTGATGAAGGAGTGGCTTTGAATGCAAGTAGACTCCCTCTTCTTCTCAAGAATCAATTCCCTTAAGCTTCAAAGTCCCCTCCCTTTCTCTTTTTTTTCTCTTTTCCTCTGTTTTTCTTTCCATGCCTTTTTTCTTTTTTTTTCCCAGACATTTTCTGAATTCCCCTCCCTCTCCTCTTTTCAACCAACCCCCACATTCCCTTTTAAAGCCCCTCTTATTTTCTCCTTTTTCAAATTCCCAAAAACCCATTCTCACCCTCTCCCATTGCCTTTTTTCATTCTCTATACTCTTTTCCACCTTTTCCTTCTTTCCTTTATGTTAAAAAATGACCAAATCCTCAACAGGTGGGCTTCCAACTACTGCCATTAATGGCACTTAATGCTACAGAGAGTGGGTGTGAAAAGGCGCCGCACTGCCTCTTCAATTAGGCATCGCCTCATCGATACCTAGGGTGAAAAGGCAACGTCTCTTCATTGAGGCGATCGCCTCTTCACCTGGGTTAGGTCAGGGCCCTTGGGTCAAAAGGCGATGGACTTGGATTTTGGCTCTTATATTTGGGCTTGGATATGATATTTGCGAGCTTGATTTAATGTTTGGGTTAGGACATAGTATTTATGGACTTTCAAAGTTGATTTTAAAGAAGTCTTAGACTTCTCTTATATTCAAAACTTTAATTTTCTCATTATCGGACTTTTATTGCTGGCCGATCAAACTGACAGTGTCCACAGATATTTGAATAATTTTTTAGCCAAAAATGGCCCAAAAAACCATTTAAAAATATAAGCAAGTGAAGAAGTCAAGGAACAGAAAAGAAAAAGAGAAAAAACGTGTTCACTTCTCTTTTTTTTTTTTCAACAATTTTTAGCTTTGTAATTTTTTTAAGGGAATAGGGTTGATAGAAGTGAATAACTGAAATTTACTTTTTTAAAAATTTATCACAGATTTAAGCTTTACATTTTAACTCTACTTTTTATATGTTATATTTTCACTTTATTTTTATTATCATTGAATGAGAATATATAATATCATTAAATGGTGATTATTAATAAAGTAAATTTTACTTTAAGTAACTATAAAAACTACTCATTTTAAAGTTATAAAAAAAAATTTAATTAATATTGGATTTAAAATATACAAAATAAATATTTTGTTTATCATGTTAAGAGAAGTCATGATAAGTCGGCTAAAGCAGTAATTTGCCTCATCAATTTTTTTCTCAAGATGTAATTATTCTTAAAATTAACTTCTTAAGCTTACACTCATTTGTAATAGCAAGTAAAATTTTTTTTTAAAAAAAAGGCTAAATATTACACTCAATAGCTGAACTTATTTTATTTATATTTGACTAATAAAAATAAAATGTCTTTATATATATATATATATATATATAATGAGTAGCACCAAAAATTTCCTTGTATGTTTGGTATTTAAGTCACATGCTTACGATTTTAGCTCACCATCCGCGCATACGCTCGCTACCACTCAAAGCACACACATTGCTACCAATATAATGTTATTTTTTAATTGGTTTCTTCTTCCTCGACTAATTTCATAGAAATGGCAATGAGATCAGATCGTGTATCATTGTTTTCATTCAAATTTTCTTAACCAATACTATTTTTAAATTTTTTATTAGAATTCTTCTTCCTCGACTAACTTCATAGAAATGGCAATGGGGTTACATTATATTTTATCATTTTCATTCGGATTTTCTTAACCAGCTATGATTTGTTCGTTACCCACCCCATATCTTTTATTTTTTTTTTATTATTAGACACCCATACTTATTAAAAATATATATATTGGAATACATGTCAATTACTATGTGAACTTTCAAACAGATCCATGAAAAATCTGTCTGCAAATAATTACAGCTTGCCACAACAGTTAACTTTAGCAAGAGATTACTGGGTTCTCAATGTTTGGATAGCACGAATGTGGGACTCTGTCAATATCAAACTCCAAAATAAAAATGTGGTACTGGTAAGTGATCAGAGGTATTAAATTGGAACCAACAAAATGTGATATAAATTGTACAACACAAAAAGGCCACAACTTTACCTCTAATAAAATGTAATATAGCAATTAAAAAAAAAAAACTCACATGAAAGATCTCAACACCACAGGGAATGTACCAAGCTCTTCCCGGGCATAGTGGTTCATTTTGCTTTGCAAGCTCAAAATCAACCATTCAAGCTTTCTTTGTTTTGAATCTGAAATGAAAGGCCTTTGATGGCTGCCAATTTGATGTCCTCTGTTCCCATGAAAACAACCACCATCTACTCAGAAACAGCACTGTCATAAACTCTGTATATATATATATACAAAACCAAAGAACACAAACTATATATGTATATTTTAAGAATAATGTATATTATTGAAAATTATGGGTTTTATATATTTATGTCTAATTAAATTTAATTAAGTGATATGTTATATTTTAAGTATGATTTTAATGTTTATTTATGAAAGTAATATTTTCATGAATTTTATTAGTTAGAATTAAGTTGTGATGTTTGGTTGAGTTGTGATCTCGATCGGGGTTAAGTATAGTTTTAGAAGCCCAACTCGAGTGTGAATATCTGTGAATACTAGTAGTGCATTTTTCTATGTAGGAATGACTCTACCTATGGTAGAGAGATGTCCGTTTTACAGAGGAGATTCTGCCGAAATTTCAGTAGAATTTCTCGTAAAATGTGTCATCTTCCATAAATTTCTAACGTTAATTAGGGTTTTTCCCTTTTGATCGAATCTTATCCGGTCTTCCTTGAGTCAATCTAGAATTTTGCTATTTCTGTCGATTTTCAGTTTTTATTCCATAGACGTGTTTTTAAAATAGGTCTGTTATTTTTCTAGAGAATACCGGAGCGAGAGCTTTTGGATCGAGGTAGACGCATGGTCGTCAACCTTCTCGCTCGTCCTGTAAGTTGATAAATTGATCTATGTGTGTGTTTTATTTAAAGATGTGTGCACTCATATTTTTAGTGTTTATTATATGATTTATTTAATTTAAATGCTGCTATTTAATATTTAAGTGCATTTTATTTATTTAAAATTAGTTTTGAGAAATTTTGGCAGAATAGGCTGCTTGGTGGGTTTCACCAGGACTGTGTGCATATGGTAGAGATTGAGAGATGGATCCGATGTATGTATGACTTGTGGATATAAACTAGAACGGGTGCCTCAGTGGAAGCCTTTGCTCTCGGGGACCGCCAATGATTGGAAAGTTAATAATGGATTGGGATGGGTGTCTCGGTGGATGTCTTAGCTCTTGGGGACCGCCAGTGCCGTGTATTTGGATTAAGTGGATGACTGCTGCTTGGTGCCTCGGTTGATGCCTTTGCTCTTCAGGATCGGCAGTCTATGTGGAGTAAGTGGGCCCAGTTGGCAAGTTAGAAATTTGGGTTTAGGGTTCTACCAAGATTTTTCAAAAGTTATATATATACGTTATAAATTATTTTTACTATAACTATATGGTTTTCAAAAAGGTTTTCAAACCGTACAGCTCTTTTTATTAACTTACTCAATGAGGTCTGATTCTCCTCAATCTATTTTTTTTTCAAGAGCTTAGGAGTACGACCTCAAACCGCCTCTACGCCGGATTTCTTCATCACCTGCTATATTATGTAGGTTTTTATGAGTTGTATTGTAGTAGTAACTCTAGAATACTGCAGTAGTATTTATACTATGAGTTTGTATAACTTAAGTATACTTGTGTGTTGCATTTCAATGAACCACGTTTATGTATAACGCTTTAAGATTGAATTATGATATTTGATGACGGAGAATATTTTATATTGTGCATGATTATGTTTATTTTTAGAAAAAATCAGTTTGATAATGTGTTCTTGCATGAAATAAAGTTTTAAATTTGAAGGTTTTTTTTTCTTTTCCTTAAGGCTTATTACGGGTTTCGGGGGCCTTATGTCTACCCATTCCCTAGTGCCGATCGCGTGCCCTTGGGTTTAGGTAGTGACAAAAATAAAATCAATCAATGGCCCAAAGAAATCCTACATAAACTAATAAAGTGAAATAGAAAGGAAATTGCTTTTTTTTTTTAAATTGTAAAGAAAGTAGTTAAAATCATAATGATCTACAAAGATCATCACTCACTGATCAAAGCTGCTGCACCTCATCATTCAATGATTTCTTCAATTGTGACAATTCTTGCATAAACAAAATACATATCAACTAAGAGACTAGTCCAAAAATAATTTTCAAATAAACTCAATCCAGTAGGTTTGATAAAAGCTTATCATTTAGAATGTAAGGCAATAGGCATATGGATCATAAAACCATGGAAATGAATCTTAGATTGTCACGACCCAAAACAGGGGCCATGACCGGCGCTAGGGAACGAGAATTCTTTCGAATCCGGAACCCATAGCAAGCCTAGAAATAAAATAAAGCATGCCATAATAACAGTAACAGTATAATATGCAGCGGAAAATAAAATCATAATATCATAATATCATCCATATCAACTGGATTAAAATCAAAACTCATCTCATCACATATATAAAATCTCTTTAATACAAATCCAATTTCAATATAATACATCTCTTTAAAATAAAATACATGAAATCCAACACTTATATTCACAACTACTGCAGTGTCTAGATAAAATAAATAAGACTCAAGTAGACAGTTTACATAAAGAAGCCGGGGCGGAAGAAATCCGGCGTATCGACCTGCTACTGAGGTCTGAAGAAGTTGACTCTCCTGAAAAATAGTCAACAGAGGGGAGTCAGACCTCACTGAGTGAATTACTATAATATATATACATACACACTAAGTGATAATGCATACAGTCAACAGTATATATAATATATATATATACAGGCAATTACACACAGATGTAGTAAAATCATTTTTATATACTTTATCTGAAAATCACAGTTTATGAAGGATCACATAGAACCCTAGAATATCGCAACCTCAAAAATAGTGTTAAACAACACTCTGGCCATACAGGCTCACTTAATCCAAAGATATCCACTTAATCCATTTAGACAGTAGACTGGCCCCGAGACACTAAGTCAACCGAGCTCCAGCAGTCTGACTGCCAGTGTGATTGGCCCCGAGACACTTGGTCAACCGAGCTTCAGCAATCACACCCACAAACCACATCTCACACATATCAATAATCATAATCAAATCAATATCCACAAATAATTTAATAATATAGCCTAAAGCTATAGGCGTACCGGTACGTACTCGGTCCTAGTGCTGCCCACTAGGTAGCACGTTCTATTGATATCCTTCATCATTAAATGTAAAACATTCATTCACAAAAATAAATGATGCATGAAGTTCAATAAAATAGAACATAAACCATATATATATACCGGAAATATACCAAAAGTAAACCAGGTATATTTCGAGTATATATATGTCAAATAAATCCAATCAAATCATAAATTAAATTAAAATATATTTAAAAACATTTTAAATATATTTTATTAATAAAACATGTATATAATTTATTATATACTTAAAATAAACCAAAAATATACTTAAATACAAATCACATTATTTATGCATTTTAATCAAAGTAAAACATATATTTCTAAATCATGCATCCTAAGCATATATATATAGTATAATAACTCACCTAGTGCGCTCCACGAGACAGGTCCGACGGGCCTGGTCCACTAGCCCTCGGTCTCGGCGCAACTAAACAAGAAATAAATAACCAATATCATAGTAACCCTAATAGAAATCCTAGAATTCAATCTAGAGTATTAAACACAGAATCGGAATTTAGGGTTCGACTGGACATCACGTTTTACGAGAATTCTACCGAAAATACGGCAGAACCTCCCCTGTAAAACGGACATCTCTCTACTCAAAAGAGTAGAGCCGACCCTGCAAAGAAATACACTTCGAAATACAAGCTCAACAAACATCCACAACCCCTCGGTCGGACTCCAGACTACAATCTGTCGACCGGGGTCCACAAACACAGAATAATTCCGAGAATACCAAAAATATCCTTAAATCACAGAAATACATTTTCATAGGTAGAAATTACATAATTAACCTTAAAACACTGTAAAAACCGATTAAAACTCATTTTTTTAGAAAAACCGTATATTATATATATAATTGAAAATAATTCACGAAAAATAGTTTTAATTAGTTAAAAATACTAAATATTTTGTAGAAATCATTTTTATACCTTAAATAAATATTAAAACCAATTAAATTACATTTTTAGACAATTTAGGGTAAAATTACCAAAATACCCCTATATATATAAATATACTTAAATTACTTCAAAAATTCACCAAAAATCATACAATTATCCAAAATTAATTTTCTCAACATATTTATCAATAACATTAATAATTAAACCCAATTAACCAATTAAATTCAAATAAAAACACATTTAACCTAATTTTCTCAAATTCACATAAACTCAAATAATTAAAAATAAATACTTAAAAATTCATAAAAATTCCAAATAAATTCCTATAATTCATTTCAACACCTAATTCAACCATAAACTCCAATTTCATAATTTAAATAATTAATTTCCGAAAATTAGAAAATAATATTAAAATATTCAAAATACCCAAAAATCCAAAAAATCTCCAAAAATTCTACAAAAATTCATACATGAATATTAAGCTATTAGGAACAACATTTGTGAAGGAATTTTTCATGAATCATCCAATTCGAAGCTCAAAAAAATCAAAAACCCTAATAGGCCGAAATTGACAAATCAAAACCTAAGCAAATCTAGACCAATTCAGCTCAAACCAAAGCTAGAATCACACTCACTGGAGCTCAAGGAGAAGAAAGAGACTGGCGGTGTCGAAAATGGTGGCCGGAATCGGCGTGATCGACGGTGGATCGATTTTCGACTTCTCCGGCCAAAATCAATCTCCAGACGCCGGAAACGGCCTCCTCAGGCGGCGAAATTGGTCGGGGAAGATGGTGGCACACCAAACGGCACACCCACGGTGAAGGAACAGCGTGACAGACGCCCGGACGGCAAGGGGAAGGATCGGGAGGAAGGAGAAGAAGTCGGGGGCAAAATGGTAATTTTCCAAACTTTTTGATTTTTGACAAATATATATATATATATATACTTTATACTATATATTAAAATAATATTAAATTACACACATCAAATATACACCACACACATAAAAATATTAATATTTTAATAATTTATACTAAATAAAATTAATTAAATAACAATAAAACAATTAAATACTTAATAAAATATTAGGGAAATAATAAACCCTAATTAAATAAATATACACACACAGTCTTTATTTAATAATTTAAAAATATGTATGAGTTCATGCAAGTCCGTAAATACATTTAAAATAATTAATAATACATTGTTTACGTGAAAATTTCCTCGAAAATACAAGTCCCGGGAAAATTTTACGTAAAACACTGAAAATAATAGACAGTAATTAAAATAGGTTTAAAATACATATCAACTCATAAAAATATCATAATATATATACAAATTATTGACACTGCATATCCCGGTACAGTGTAAAAAATATTTTTAAAAACACGGGATATTACATAGATAGTCAAGACGGTTCCTATTAACATAAAATCATCAATTAATAATGAAGAAAACTATGGACAACAATGGCATCATATAAATACAAATTAGGCAGAAAAGGAATACAAAATACACGCATGCATTGAAAACTAATTCCTTGCACACATAATCATATAAAAAAAATGAATGATTTAATAAAAAATAAACCAAACACCAACAGTAAAAACAACACATAGGAAAGAAACCACATTTTGAGTAATGGAACTATATAGTACCTAATCAAAAAGAAAAAGAAAAGGAGCTTCGTCATTTCTTGCAGAAATTAAAACCAGTGACATGTAAAAATAAAATCAATCAATGGCAAAAAGAAATCCCGCATAAACCAATAGAGTCAAATTCAAAGGCAATCGCTCTTCAAAAAAATTGTAAAGTAAAGAAAGCAGTTAAAACAATAAAATCCAATATGATCAATAAATTGTTAAAAAAATTAAAAGTGAATCGATTAAAAATAAAAGCAATACCAATTTTTCTTGTCATCTTCATAAACTCTGTGAGGAAAAATACATAATTAGTAAAAAAAAGTATTATTATTTTTAAAATTAATAATTTATTTTATTATTATTTTTTTAAAAAAATTGAGCTACATATGCATTAAAAAGCAAATATTTAAAGTGACTTGTGCAAGAAATTTCCAAATATCAAGTTATGCTTTAAAAAAATTGACATTTTTTTTCTTATTCATGATTGTAGTCTTTATATCTCTTTAAGCTAAAAAATAATTTCAATGGATAACAACAAATCATTTTATGAGTTTATAACTAAATCAAAATTACATCAAATCAGTTATTAAGAACTCCTACATTCAACATGAACTAACCAAGATTATCAAAATTCAAATAAATGGAAGTAACTAGTGTTTTATAGGCAAAAAAAAAACAACAATAGTTTTTGTTATGTTAATGTTCTTATCAAGATTCGCTTAAAAGGTAATGTTCACATTTAAATAGTTAGCTAATTTTCAATTACCTAGTTCTAGAAACTTTCTCATTTGGATTAAAACCACACTAAACAAAATAAAAAATCAAACTAAAATTATTAAAGTTTGATCGACATAAGGAGTTTCATATCATGATCACTCAAATTCATTATCAAAGCCATAAAATTAAAAAGTCATCTTTTGAATTAAAATGCTCCTTTTAAAGATGTTGCCACACATACACACTATAATTACTCTTATTTATGCTTTTAGAATATAGAGAAAAGAGCATAAGTTCTCATCATATGGAAATATGAAGCCAAGACAATAATATATGTTGAGGCTCTGTTGATTGAGTAGCAAAAAGGAGCAGTATTTCAATATGTTGAACCTACAACGATGTAAAAACCTAATTAAGCAACCATGAAAACTCCGCAAATTGACATTCAGATAAGCACAATGGGTGTGAAATATACCCCATTATTATGGTAATTAACAATAACTACTAATTTAAAAAGAAAAATAAAATAGCTCAACAAATGAATATATATAAACACTTTCAAAACACCACCAACCTACTATTACATCTAGATATGCTACGCAATTAATACCAACACTACACAGTGCAAAACTTCACTAAACACAATAAAAGGTTCCTCAATGAAAAATTTAAACTAAAAAAAAAGCCCATAAGGGGGATTCAACAAAAGACCTCGAAAGTGCTAACTTCATTGATATTTGCTTTCCCATTTCCACCCACTTATTCTTTCCAACTTGCAAACACCCTATTTTGAAAACTACAGGGTCAAGCTTTTTCTACATTAAATAAATTATTTGGAAAACATAGTTCAGTACATTAGAAATGATGTGCAAACACATAACACAGGAGAAAAGGTGAAATGTAATAAATAACACAAAAATCACTTGTGTAGAAAGTAGTAAAAACATGTAACTCATCCTTTCTAATACTTCCCTCAGGTGGCACTGTCAAGAACAACTGAACTTCAAGTGATCCTTCAATAGTATATGTTTTACCTTCGTCAGTGAGCACCCATGTCTCTCTTTTGATATCTTGTGCATCAAATCAAGCATACTAAGTACATATTACCAATTAATTACTTAAAAATCCCCTAACCAATGTTCATCAAAACCATTATTTGGAATAAATTATATTCAAGAATTTAATTCAATTTGATTAAATTCTCGCAAATCATGTCACTTATAGCATCAATTAAAGTGAATTCTTACAAAACATAAATGAAATGAATTATCACATTTTGTTTAGACGGCTCAATTTTTAAAAATATTCTCTTCCAATACCAAGTATACAATCTAATTATAACACTTCTATCCTATGGGGCTAATTATACACTTTAAGTGCATAAATCAAATTTTATATGCAAAATTTGACCTAATTAACTATGATTAAACAAAGCAAAAACCAGAATTGAAAGATGAATGATTAAAAAAAGTAGCACCTAAATGTCTACGAAATGAAATTCGAAAAGGCTTTTAAGGACATTAACAATCTTGGTGTCGTTTAATCCATATTCAGCTGCAAATTGGTCAGAGATTAAGCAATGTGTTCTTTTGTTTAAGTAGTACTTTCTTCACCACTCGAAGATCAAATTCCATTATTACGACCAGAACAACCGCCATTTACATTTTCTTCGCCTGTAATATCAACCCCAAGTGTACTTGATGTTTTCCTACTACCTCCTTTGGTGCCTAATGACACATCATTTCCAAAGTGCAGTTAAAAGCGCTCTTAAAAACAGGAAGAAAAGGGGGAAAATAGCCTCAACATGGGATCAATCAGCCATTTTTGTTCTCATCTAAGATATAGAAGAAGAGGGGGAGCAGTGGCTAAGGTGTGGATATAATGCAGACAAGAGAGAGTTCATAGGTTTGAGATTGGAGTAAAAATCATGGAAAATTGTGGAAAATCTACAACTCAAAAAGGATGCATAAGGCGATCTGAAGGAGTGAAAAGGAGGAGCAAGGGAAGCGGCGAGACAGAGGGGCGGCGGAGAGGAAAAGAAAAGGGAATTTTTTAAGGATGCTAGGGTTGACTACTAAAAGCCAAAAGGAGTTCATTTACTTTAATGGCCATGTAACACAAATAAGGAAATGATGTTGTTTTCTTTACTGGGGGCTGCACTTGCCATAGGAAGCAAAGAGTCAGTGGCAGTGACGCAAATAAGGCAACATTCAAAGGCAACAACTTAAGCAGACAGGCTATGGCAATCGCATAAATAAGCATGAAATCGAATGCCAAATTTTGTACTGTAGATGAATAGTTAATTTCACTTTCAATTATATATATAAATAGATAATATTATTCTTGGTTAAAAAAAATTCATATTACTATGTTTAATATTTAAAAACGAAACTAAATTTTTGTTTCTGAATTATAAACAAATATTAGTTCCATTTCTGATTTAGAAATAAAATAAAATTTTCATTTTTAATTTTGAAACGGATATGAATTTTGTTTTAAAATTAGAAACATAACTAAAATTTTGTTGCTAAATTTGAAATGGATATTAATTCCGTTTCTAATTTAGAAACGAAATAATATTTTATTTCGGAATGGAGATGCCGTTTATAATTTAAATTCATAATGATGTTATCTTTTATTTTGTTTCTAATTAGAAACAAAAATGTTGGGTTTCTAAAATCCGTTACTAAATCGATAAATTCTGGTTGTGTTGAATCAATCTACATATCTTACAAGTTAAGTTTTGTACCAAGTTCTACTATATTTATTCCAAAAATTGCATATAAAGAACTAACTGAAATTACCTTGAATTAGACATTGCTAGAGACAATGGTACCTCCGTAGCTTTGTTTGTTATAAAATATGGTGTAAATTAATCCATGTCCTTATGATCCTATAAAGCAATGATATGTGAAAGAATATCATAATTTGTTGAAATGTAAAATAAAACATCACATAAAAAACATGGAATATTGTAGATTCTTGTTTTTGACAACAAAATTATAATATTGCATTATTATTATACGAAAATATAGGATTAAAGTAGCAATTTGCCCCCTAAATTTGGATCCGATGGTCAATTAATCCAGATTTTAATTTTTTGGCCAATTATTCCACTAACTTAGTAAATTTGGCCAATTAGCCCATATTAGCTTTTCAGAAAAATTCATTTCCATCGAAAACAACTTTTTTTAACTAATTCACCCCTAAACTTTCATTTATTGACTAATTAGGTCCAATTTATCAAAATTAAATATATGAAAAACATGAATTAGTAAAAATTAAAATTAAAATTTATTTCTTAGGAATTAATATTCAATTTAAAAATAAACTAAAATTGAAAAAATTAAAATACAGAAAATATAAATAATTTTTAATTTTTTTTGCATAGATTTAAATTAAAATGATCAATTATTTTTAGAAAAATAAAAAGTTAAATTGCATCTATTTAAGTTTTTTTATTTTGATCAAATAGTGCTTATATATATAGTTAAATAATTATATATGTAGTATTAAAAAATTATTAAATTTAATTTTCATTTTTCATTTTTCATTTTTCATTTTATGCTTACAAATATTAAAAGATATTAAAAATATAAGTAAAAATAAAAAAAATTGACAGCATAAAAATTCAACTAAATGTAAATTAGAACATATTATTTTTTAAATGTTTAAGTTTTAATATTTAAATTTAAATCATATATCCACCTCAAAAAAATTCAATTTTAGTAAATTTAATTTTATTATTCTATCAAAAACATATCTCCCACACTTTTCATGTGGCTAGTTAATATTATTTTTTTTTTTATCTAATTCACTCAAAATATTTTATAAATTAGTAATTAGATTCAACGCTATGCAAAAATAAAAAAATAAAATTATTTCTATTTTTTTGTATTTTAATTTTTTTAATTTTAGTTTATTTTTAAATTGAATATTAATTCCTAGAAAATAAATTTTAATTTTAATTTTTACTATTTCATGTCTTTCATATTTTCAATTTTAATAAATTGGACGTAATTAGTCAATAAATGAAAGTTTTGGAGTGAATTAGTTAAAAAAAGTTGTTTTGGACTGAATTAAATTGTTCTAAAAAGCTAATATTTGCTAGTTGGCCAAATTTACCAAGTTGGTGGGATAATTGGCCAAAAAGTTAAAATCTATATTAATTAACTATCGTGTCCAAGTTCAGGGGCAAATTACTACTTTAGCCGATTAATGCTACAATTATCTTCTTTTATTTTTAGTTTCTTTACAAGCAATTTAAAAAGAAAAGGCCTGAGAGAGACATGCAATTAAGGAATGAACATTGATAGATATGTAAATAATTAATGCCATAAAGATAGCAAGAAAGCAAAAAGTTGAAACACCCTTTTTTGGTCAAAGCTAAAGCACCCGGACAAAGAAAAAAGGATATAATGCATGGAAAAATAGACTGATATTAGGCTCAAATTTTCAAGATATTGGCAAGTGTCCTTATGCAAAATTGAAATCCACAATTAAAAGAAAAACTGAATATCAAATATTTTTTTGCATAATATTTCATCAATTATCTTCATTATTATGAAATATTCATAAAGCACCTAATTTTGAAACTTCAAAAGGTTAATGTATTTTAAAAAAGAATTTAACTGTAATATTTTATTTAAAAACTTAATTGAAAAATTTAAATTTTTCTAAAGATTTTTCTGTAATTAAAGTTAAAAAAAATCAGAATTACATAAAACTGATTGGAATTATATAATCCTGATCTGGATTAAATGTGTTCTATCTATATTTTTTATTTTTCAGTAAATAAAAAATTTTATTTTCTGAATTTAGTTGATCAAATAATATGATAAATCCATTTTCCATGATTTATCTGATTTTTTTAGGAAATTAAAAGTCCCTATTAAACCAAAACTTTATCACTGTGAATAGAAGATGTCACAATATGATACGTGACTTTAGCTAGGGTTTTCTATATTAACCAACTCAACTCTCCTTTTAAAAAAAAATCTTTTTGAACTCTTCTTCTTTTTACGTAGTTTTCAATAAAAATTTTTTTAGAGATACTGTTAATTTAAGAAAAACAGTAGACTTTTTGAGAGAAGAAAATCAAGCATTGAAGACCTATTTTAAAAAAGCAACGGTTATTTATACCACTTTGATGAACAAATCAATACTCCATTCATCCAATTATCTCTTCTTCTACCTTCTTTTGTTTAGTTTATTTGATTATTTTAGTTTGATTTAATTTAATTTAATTTAATTTAATTTTTATTTTGTTTAGTTACTAATCATTGTTTATTTTTGTGTTTCTGTTTGTGATTATAGAAGGAGTTACATGATAAATTCACTATAAAGAAAAAAATCCATGAAAATTTATGGAATGCCAGAAATTGAATTTTGTAGTTGAATATAGTTTCTAGGATTTTTTTTATTTATTATTTTGTTGGTTGTTTTATTTTGTATTTTTTTTATGCATTTTAGTTTTTTTAGTTGTATTAATTTTTATTTTTATTTTAGTATATCATTGTAATAGCCCCAATAGTAGGAATAGTGAAATTCTTTATGTGTGGTTGTGTGTTTTATTTTATTAATTTATTAGTAAATTAGGTTTATTTGGTAAAGATTTAATTAAAATTAATGGTGGTTGTAGTAAATTTAAGTTGTATATAATTTAATTAGGATTAGACATCATTGAATGCATGATTAATGTTGTTTATAGTTTAGTTTATTATTTTCATGTTTTTTATTCTTTTAATTTATGCATTTTGATTAATTGTTTGTTTAATTATTTTATTTTTATATTTGATTTGTTGATTTTTATAATTTTTTATATTATGTTTTCGTTGTGTTTTTCTTAAGCCCGTGATTTTAGGTTTTTAGGTTTAACAATTAGATTCACCATTTCTTTAAATAGGTTTACTAATTTAATTAGGATTAGGTTTAATTTATTAAAATATATTTTAGGCCCATAATTAATTAGAAATTAGGTTAGAAACATTTAGTTAATTAGATATAGGTCCACTTTAATTTAATTTAATTAATTTAAGAGACTTAGCTTATTAAATTAAAGTTTTTTCCATAACTTATATATTTAAAATCACCTTAGAATTAAAGCATGTAGAATTAGACCCACTAATTTAAATACTTCATATTTTGCAGATTTAGACTCATTTTTAGAATTAAAATAAATAGACTTATGCTCACTAATTAAAATTAAATAGGAATTAAGTCCATTATTCTTTAAGGTTACTTATAAATTAAAACATGTAGATTTAGTCCATTTAAATGAAAATCAATATAGATTAGACTAACTTAGAGATTATAAACTTAAATGAATGCATTGTTTACATGTATTTTTCATTACTAGTTTGTCTGAGGTTAATTGTTTAAATAAGGGTTTATATGAAATTGCATGTAAATAGAGGATAAGATAGTAATTCATAAAGTAATTCTAAATAAATATAAAACTGAAAGAAGTTAGTATTTCATATTCAAAATCTCTTGATTGTGGTGCTAGCTTTTTTTAAAGAATCAAATACCACCATTTTTAATTTGTCCAAGTTATTACCCTGAATGACAACTCTTCATCTCTATGTCATGTATTTGTGACAATTATTAATTTGTTCTTTAAAATCTTGAGCTCAAACAATACCACAATTATTAAAATTTTAGACGCATGCTAAATCTGGTCGTTTAGCCTTTCAGTGTATGGCATGATTTATGAAAGAATTATCCCAAGTTTTTTCATCCATGAAACTAGTTTTTTTTTTTTCCTTCACTTTTTATTGGACAAGCAGAGATATGTCGTAATTATTTTTTATCTTGTAATTGCTCCATTATAAAGTACCAAAAGGGGTAAAATCATCAATGAAATACTATATTAAAAAAAAAATATCAAAGGACTTAAAATTCAAGTCAAAACAGTAACACATAATTGTATATAAATTATTAACACAAAATTATGTATAGATTATCTTTCCAAATAGCACAATCAACAATAACACTAAATTAAAACTTGCAAATTAACACAATGTTGTATTATTAACTAGCAAATACATACCTTACGAAGAATGCGGTGAGTTTTCAATCCGTTAGGCTCCACCTGATTTCAATCCGTGAGGTTTGATTCATAGGCTGGATAGTAAAGGAACTACTACGAATCAACAAAACAGAAATAAAAGGAAGTTACCATGAGAACCGAATGAAGGAAATGAAACAATATATTTTTTTGATGAAGTAAAAGGCTGAACTGAAATACAATATAATCAACGAAAAGAAAATGAAAGAAGAAGAAAAGAAAAGGAAAAGAAGGAAAGAAGAGAATGAGGAGCATGGGCTACTGAAGAAGAGAATGGGGAGCATAGGCTACTGGCATTTTCTTGACTTATAGTTTTTTTTTTAAATGAGAAAAGATAAAATAGTATATAAACATAATATCATAATTTTTTTTTAAACAAAGAAAAAAATGATAAAATAATATTTTAATTTTTTTAAAGTACCAATAGTACATATATAAAAATAATAATATCATAAAATAATTAAATTATAATTAACTCAAATAAATCTTACAATTTAATTTAATAAATAATTAACTAAAATAATAATTAAAACTCAATTATTCTCAACTACAAAATATATATATACACAATATTAAAATACACTACACCAATATTTCACAATAATAAAAATATTAATATTAATAATATTAAAATAATATTCAATACTAAATCTTCAAATTTAATTTCACAAAATAATCATAATATAACAATTTAATAAAATATTTATTAACACTGCATATTTCAGAAATTAATTTTATAATTTATAAAAATTCAGGTTGTAATAATTTTGCCCCCTTACAAAAATTCGTACTCGAATTTCAATAAAAGAACTAAATACAAGAATTTATCGAGGAAAAAAAAGTAAGGGTAAGCCACCCACATCTCAGCCTCGGTCTCCCACGTGTGCTCCTTCACGTTGTTGTTCTCCACAACACCTTGACTATCAGGATCTACTTCAAACGCAACTGACGAACTTGATAATCCATAATTACAACTGGCTCTTCCACGTACGTCATATCTTCATTCACTTTCACATTCTAGGGTTGCAACATGTGTGAAGGATCTGAAATGTACTTTATCAGCATCGAGACATGGAACACTAAATGCACTTGAGACAAATTTAGAGGCAAAGCCAATCGATATGCAATCATGCCCACTCTCTCCAGATTTTCGAACAGTCCAATGTATCTCAGTGCTAACTTCCCTTTCTTGTCAAATCTCATCACACTGTTCATCAGTGACACCTTCAGAAACACATAATCTCCAACTTGAAACTCCACATCCTTACGCTTCGAATCCACATAGCTCTTTTGTCTGCTAGTTGCAGTTCTTAATCTTCTCCTTATCAAAGCAACTTTTTTAACTGCATCCTAGATAATCTCAGGCCTAGTAAGTTGTCTTTCTCCCATTTCATTCCAATATAGAGGGGATCTACACTTCCTCCCATACAAAGCCTCATATGGTGCTATTTCAATACTACTGTGGTAGTTGTTATTGTAAGTAAACTCTACCAATGGTAGATAATCATCCCAACTATCTCTAAGATCCATCACATACATTCTAAACATATCCTCAAGAGTTTGGATTGTCCTCTCAGTCTAACCATCTGTTTGAGGGTGAAAAGTAGTACTGAAGTTAAGTTTAGTGCCCATAGCTTTTTACAACTTCTGCCAAAATTAAGAGGTAAACACTGAACCTCTATTAGATACAATGGAAACAGGCACTCCATGAAAACACACAATATGTTTAACATACAACTTAGCCAACTTAGCTACAGAATAAGTAGCCTTTAATTGGTAAGAAGTGAGCTGATTTGGTTTACCTGTCCATAATCACCCAGATAGAATCATATCCATCCTTTGAACGAGATAACCCAGTCATAAAATCCATAGCAATTCTCTCACATTTCCACTCATGAATAAGAAGAGGTTGAAGCTTCCCAAAAGGCTTTTGATGCTCAACTTTCACCTCCTGATAAGTTAAGCACTTAACAACAAAATCAACTACATCCTTCTTCATACCATCCTATCAGTACATATCCCTAATATTATAGTACATCTTTTTAGCACCTGGATGTACACCATAAATTGTAAAATGTGATTCTTCCAAGATCTGCTTTCTCAAATTATCCACATCAGCAACATATAATCTACCACTGATCCATAAAACACCTTTATCATTCAATGTAAAATCAGTGAACTTCTCTTCATAAGCATTCTCCTCAAGCTCAACCAAAATAGGATCTCAGCTTTAAGCTGCCTTGATTTTATCCCTCAGTATTGATCTGACTCTAAACTGTGCCAATAATCCTCCTGATCTGCTCATCTTCATCATCAACCCCTGATCCATTAACTGGTGCAACTCTTAGATCAAAGGTCTCATCTCCACACTAATATGAGCAAGACTACCTGAGCATTTTCTACTCAAAGAATCTGCTACCACATTAGCCTTGCCTTGATGATAAAGAATATTATAGTCATAATCATTCAAGAGTTCCAACCATTTCCTCTGTCTCAAGTTCAGATATGTTTGCTGAAAAATGTACTTCAAGCTGTTGTGATCTATGAAGATCTTACAAGTTACTCCATACAAGTATTGTCTCTAGATCTTGAGAGCAAAGATCACTACTGTCATCTCTAGGTCATGAGTAGGATAATTTTGTTCATGCTTCTTCAACTGCCTAGAAGCATATGCAACTACTTTATCATTCTACATTAATATACAACTTAGACAAACTCTAGAGGCATCACAATAAATAATGAACTCATCTTCTCCATTCGATAAAATTAGCACTGGAGCTATAGTCAACTTCTCCTTTAACAACTAAAAAATGTTCTCACAAGCATCTGACCACTCAAACTTTGTATTCTTCTGAGTTATGCAGGTCATAGGTGTTGCAATTCTTGAGAAATCTTGAACAAATCTCTTACAATACCTAGCCAAAACCAAAAAACTCTGAATTTTAATGACTATTGTCAGTCAGGGCCACTCAGATACTACTTCAATCTTTTGTGGATCAACCTGAATATCATCTTTAGTCACCACGTGACCAAGAAAGGCTACACTCTTATTCCAGAAGTCATACTTCGATAATTTAGCATAAAACTGATGTTCTCTCAATGTTTATAGTATTATCCTCAAATGATATATATATTCTTCCATACTCTTCGAATACACCAGTATATCATCAATAAAGACTACCACAAACTGATCCACTTGTGGTCTGAATAAACTGTTCATCAGATCCATTAAAGCAACTGGGGCATTAATTAATCTAAATAACATCACCAGAAACTCGTAGTGGCCATATCTAATACAAAATGTCATTTTACGAACATCGGCTTCTCTGATCCATAATTGATGATAGCCTAATCTCAAATCAATCTTGGAGAAAAACTATGCACCCTGAGCTGATTAAACAAATCATCTATCATCAAAAGATGATACTTATTCTTAATCATCACCTTATTCAGCTCTCTATAATCGATGCATAATCTGAGTGTACCGTTCTTCTTCTTCATAATCGATGCATAATTTTGAATGTTTAAAAATTAATTTTGCTAAACTTGTTGCATCAAATGAAAAACTAGTTAGTAATGCTAAATTACTAATTCTTTGGAAGATCAACTTAAGAAAGTAAATGATGAAAATCATAAGCTTTCTAAGGAAATCTTAGAATTAAAAAATTCCATTGTTAAATTTAAGAGAGGAAAAGAAACTTTATATAGTCTTCTTGACCCTCAAAAATTTCATGGAGATACTCATGGAATTGGATATAAGAATGGAATGTCTTCATCATCTTCATCATTTATTAATTTTGTAAAAGCTTCACATGATTCCACTCCTTCAACCACCAAATCAAATGAGACTCAAGCTTTCAAAGTTAAAAGATCTCATATGTTAAATTAGCAAGGAAAAGTCTCATGAGATTCATCTTTCATTAACACAAAGAGGTAAGGCTCAAAGTAGAGCACCTAAACCCAAGCATGTTTATATGTACATTAGACACAATTATAATAGGCATGCTACACAATATAATGCACATAAATATGTTGCACAAAATTATCGAAATACACATCACCATTGCCAACGAATGTCTCACTTGATGACACAAAATAATAGGAGATATACACAATACCAAAGGCATGTTGCACACATTAGGAAAGCATTTCATCCTAGGAGGAATAAATTTGAAAATATTGTATGTTCTTATTGCATGATCAAAGGACATACTAATAATGTGTGCTTCTATAGAAGACTGCATATGAATTTACTTCCTATGGATTATCTTGAAACTAACCAACCTAGACCAAGAAAGGTTTGGGTCCAAAAGAACACTTAAATTGTAATGTGTAGATGTGCTTGAAATCCAAAAGAATAAAAATCATGTGGTATCTTAATAGTGGATGTTCAAGGCACATGACAGGAGACAAAGAGCAATTCAACAAACTTGATGCTAAGGATGGAGGACACGTTACTCTCGGAGATAATACAAAAGGAAAAATCATTAGTATTGGAGAAATAAGTAATCCTCAATCCTTATCTATACATCATGTGTTGTTTGTTGATGGTCTTAAACACAATCTACTTAGTATAAGTCAATTATGTGACATGGGAAGTAAAGTAACTTTTTATCTTAAAAATTGCTTTGTTAATAGTCTTAATGAAAATAACATTATTTTTAGTGGTGAAAGAGTAGATAATGTTTATGTCATTGATTTGAATAAAATTGATAACAAAGACATAAAATGCTTAGTGTCTATCTCCCATGACACATGGACATGACATAAAAGATTAGGACATGCAAATTTTGAGCTTTTGAACGATCTTTGTAAACATGAACTTGTAATTGGTTTACCTAAGCTTTAATTCACTAAAGATAAACCTTGTGATGCTTGTCAAAAGGGAAAATAATCCATTCCTCATTTAAGCTAAAAAATGTAGTATCCACCTCTAGGCCACTTGAACTTATACATATGGATTTATTTGGACCAACTAGAGTTGGAAGTCTCAGTGGAATGCACTATGCTTATGTATTGGTTAATGACTAGTCTAGATACACTTAGGTGTGTTTTCTTGCTCACAAGAATGATGCATTTAAAGATTTTGAAATTTTTTCAAAAAGAGTTCAAAAAGAAAACGGATTTTGTATTTCATCCATTAGAAGTGATTATGGAACCGAATTTGAAAATGAATTTTTCAAAAACTATTGTAATGAAAATGGTATTTCTCATACATTTTCATCTCCTAGAACCCCTTAACAAAATGAGGTAGTTGAAAGGAAAAATAAAACTCTTGTGGAAATGGCTAGAACAATGCTTTATAAGTATAATTTGCCTTTATACTTTTGGGCGGAAGTCGTTAACACATCTTGTTATATTTTAAACCGAGTTTTTAAAAGATCAATTTTAAATAAAACATCTTATGAGTTATAGAACAATAGAAAATCCAAAATCTCATATCTAAGAGTATTTTGATATAAGTGCTTTATATTGAACA
The DNA here is from genome assembly GCA_947683625.1 of Mallotus nudiflorus. Lineage (NCBI taxonomy): Eukaryota > Viridiplantae > Streptophyta > Magnoliopsida > Malpighiales > Euphorbiaceae > Mallotus > Mallotus nudiflorus. The sequence continues at coordinate 2,920,300 of CANTUR010000509.1, read as the reverse complement.
CCAAGGATAATCTTGAAAAATTTGATTCCAAAGTCAATGAAGGAATTTCCCTAGGTTATTTCATCTCTAGCAAAGCATATAGGGTCTTTAATAAGAGAACTCTAATAGTTGAAGAGTCAATGCATGTACTATTTGATGAATCAAACTTACTTGATCTTAGAAAGGATGTTTGTAGTGTTGATGATCTTATAGGTGACAATGAGATTATGAAAACACAAGAAGAAAATGCTAGTAAGCCTTTGAAACTTGAAGATCCAGGTAAGAAGGAAAATGAGGAGACATCTCAACCTACTTTGAAGGATGAACTTCCAAAGGATTGATAATTCAAGAAAGCTCACCCTCAAGACCTCATTATAGGTGACACTATAAAAGGGGTAACTACTAGATCTTAATTAAAGTCTATTGTTAATTTAGCCTTCATTTCTCAAATTGAACCCAAAAATATTGATAATGGTTTGTGTGATGAATTTTGGGTCCTTGCTATGCAAGAAGAGTTAAATCAATTTGAAAGAAATAAGGTTTGGACCTTGGTTCCTAGACCTAAACATCATCCAATTATAGGCACCAAATGGGTGTTTAGAAATAAAATGAATGAACAAGGTGTCATAACTAGGAACAAAGCTAGACTAGTAGCTAAAAGATATAATCAAGAGGATTATGATGAAACCTTTGCCCCTGTTGCAAGGTTAGAAGCTATTAGGATACTACTTGCATTTGCATCATACATGGATTTTAAAATTTATCAAATGGATGTTAAAAGTGCATTTTTAAATGGTTTTATTGAAAAGGAGGTATACGTTGAACAACCTCTGGGTTTTGAAAATTCTAACTCTCCAAATCATGTTTTTAAATTGTCAAAAGCATTGTATGGATTGAAAAAAACTCCAAGAGCTTGGTATGAAAGATTTAGTAACTTTTTACTAGAGAAAGGTTTCTCTAAAGGAAAGGTTGACACAACTCTTTTCATAAAGAAATCCAAGCATAATGTATTAATTATTCAAATTTATGTTAATGATATTATTTTTGGTGCTACTAACCATTGCTTGTGTGAGGAATTTTCTAAGCTAATGCAAGGAGAATTTGAGATGAGTATGATAGGAGAACTCAAGTTCTTTTTTGGACTTCAAATCAAGCAATGTAAAGATGAAATTTTCATTAATCAAACCAAATATAAAGGGACATTCTTAAGAAGTTTGGAATGGATGGAGCTAAATCAAGCAAAACTCCAATGAACACCACAACCAAACTCTTCAAGGATGAGAATGGAAAATCGATTGATGAAAAGCAACTTAGAGGTATGATCGGATCCCTTCTTTATTTAACTGCTAGTAGACCTGATATTATGTTTGCCACTTGCTTGTGTGCTAGATTCAATCAAGTCCTAGAGAGTCTCATTTTAATGCTATTAAAAGAATTTTCAAATATCTTTATGGTACAATGCATTTAGGACTTTGGTATCCTAGGAGTTCTTCATTTGACTTGATTAGTTATTCTGATGCTGACTTTGTCGATAGCTTACTAGATAGAAAAAGCACTTTTGGAACTTATCAAATTTTAGGAAATTTCTTAGTTTCTTGGTTTAGTAAGAAATAAGTTTTGGTTGCCTTGTCCACCGTTGAAGTAGAATATGCGGCAGCTAGTTGTTGTTGCACCCAAGTTCTATGGCAAAAACAAAAACTTTTAGACTATGGCATTGATATTAATCATATTCCAATTAAATATGACAATACAAGTACTATAAACCTTAGTAAAAATCCCATTCAACATTCTATAACTAAGCATATTGACATTAGACATCATTTCTTGCATGATCATGTTCAAAATGGTGATATTTTTCTTGATTTTGTTGATACTAATCACCAATTAGCAGACATCTTTACCAAGCCTCTTTATGAGGAAAGATTGAATTTTATTAACCATGAACTTGGTATGATTGATGGCTCAAGCTTGTCTTGATCACTCGTTAAATTAATGAATTGATGTTTGGATTCTTATGTGATTTAAAAAAATAAATAAAAAATTATTTTCAGCGTCATGTATATATTTTGTTTTAAAAGTATTTGCTTTAGCAAATTTACTTCATATACATGATATATTGTATTTCCCATTTGCATGATCGTTATATTAATTTTATTTGATTTGAATTTATTTCACAAAAATTTTGTATGCATGCATAATAACAATGTAAATATGGCTAGTTTTGTCCTTATGATAAAAAGTCTTGTTTTGCTTACTTTGTTTATATATGACATGAATTTTTTATTTATGCATGACTATCGATTATGCTTATACCTACAAAATTCATATTCATGTATAAATGCTTCTTGAGAATGGTTTTTATCTTTAAAAATGAAATGACTTTTATAAAGATTTTGAGTATCTTTGCTTTCATTGTTTTGATTATTTATATTTTATTCCCTCTGGTATTATTGGCTCCCTTAAATCTATTTCCCCTTATATTTCTCTCTTTTCTTTTTGTCTTTGACAAAGGGGGAGAAGAAGCTATGTGTTTAGAGGATAAATAATTGTGTTTGTATTTAAGATATGCTAAGTACCACATGATTATGTATGATTGATTGACTAGCTAAACTTTCTGTAATCATGTGATGTTTCAATATAGCATATATACTATTTTGTGATGCATTATAGTAGCACTATATGCATATATGTTTAAAATTATTTTCTTCATGTTGTCTAACATTTTTTAATGATTATGTTATCATCATTTGTTATGTTAGGCCATGTTCTTATCCCTCCTGCTATTTTTTATGTTGTTTATATTTTTTTAAAAAGGATAATAAAATTTATTTATATTTCTTATCATGTCCAAAAAGGAGAAGAAATAAAGAAATATATTTTATTAAAGGAATAGATTTGTTTAACCCTTATACATACTATAATAATTCATTTATATACTCTGATACATGATAAATATTGAAATTATGCATATGTTAAGGAGGAGAAAAATACTTTCTCATTTTGCATCTATTTAATTTGAAAGGGGGAGCTATTTTAATTAGATTGCTTATACATGTTATTTATTTTTGTCACACTCACACACATTCTTTATTATCTTTTAAAATTGGTTGTCAAAGACAAAAAGGGGGAGATTGTTGACCATTTGAATGATCAAACTCCAAATTTTGGACTTTGACAAATAATTTTTATACTAATAATTTCAATTAAGTGTGTAGGGAATTATATACCATACATATACCAAGCATATACACTTTTGGATAAATAGTGACTTTTCGGGCAAATTGAACCTCTAAAATTCAAGAAGGCTTTTGACATCTTTAAAGCTCTTAAATGAGAAAATTTGCTTCTTAAAGTTTGAAGTAGACATCTTGAAATTTCTGAATTAGGCTTATGTTTCAAAATCCAAGTTCATTTGGTTATGAAAATTTTGAGTTGAAATCCACGTATACGTCTGCCATCTCAAACTGCACATCTCTTAGTATTTTGGACATTTCTTGAGTTACAGAATTCCAATTAAGGTGATTCAAAATGATATGAAAATATAAGTCAAATATATACAAATTTTATGAAGAAAACATGGGCAAATTAAAATTTCTTCAGGAGTTCAACTTGTGTATAGCTGTTTGACAGTATTTTGCATTTCAGATTGCATAACTATTATTAATTTGTACATATCCTGAGCTATAGAAGTCAAATTTAGGTGATTCAAAATGATATGGAAAGATAATTCAAATATATACAGCTTTCATGAATAAAGTATGGGCAAATTCAAATTTCTTCAAGAGAAAATCACGGCTTCAATTTGGGTATAGCTGTCTGACCATATTCTGCATTATAGATTGCACAAACCTTAGTATTTTGGACATATCTTTAGCTAAAGAAGTCTAATTTAGGTGATTCAAATTGATATGGAAATATAATTCAAATATCTACAACATTTATGAAGAAAGTGTGGGCAAATTCAAACTTCTTGAGGAGCCAATTATGGTTTCAATCCATGAATAGCTGTCTGGCAGCATCAGTCTTAATAATTCAAATGAGGACACATCATTTGCACCCCCAACAGCTATATTTTTAGTATAAATACCTCTAGAGTTGAATGAAGTTGAAAATTTTTTTTATCATTCATTATTTCTTAAGCATTCATTGAGCTCTCAAATTCTCTTAAATAATTCTTTATTTGTATAACTCTTATGAGAGTTGGGTGTGTGTTAGAAATAGAATTTCTCTTCATCTTAAATCTTGGGTTAGATTAGAAAGGAAGTGAGATTTATTTGTAAAGGAATTGGTTTAAGTGTTGTCCATTAAAACACTTGAGTTTTGATTTTTTTAGTGAGCCTTGAAAACTCATGTTGTAAGGTTATAAGAGTGAGCCATAAAACTCTTGTATAGTCTCAATCTTATGAATAAGATTATGGGTGATTGAAAATCCTAACTTAGGGATAAATTAGGTGGAGACGTAGGATTGTTGTTGAATCCGAACTCCTTAAATCTTTGTGTTCTTCATTCTTCCTTCTTAATTTATATTTAATTCTTACAAAGAATTCTTTTAATTTCTCATTTTTATTTGATAATCCTATTCACCCCCCCCCCCCTCTAGGACTCTTTTCATATATCATCAGACCTTAGTAGTAGAGTTCTTCGTCGGTGTTCTTCTGTCCCGGCTATTTTATGTACATGTATATTTTGAACTATGATTTGTATTCTATAAACTGCAATAGTAGTGTTATTGTATCTGAAGAGTATTGTTTTGTTTAATACTTTATACTCTGAGAATTGTATTTGAACACTGTATGTATATATATTTATTTATGAAAAGATATTGAGTATCCATTTTTATATATTGATTTGAAAAATTTTAATTCTGTTATATTTTTTATTTATTTATTGCATGATTTTATTTTCTAAGGCTTGCTATGGGTTCCGGATTCAAAAGAATTCTCGTTCCTTAGCGTCGGTCATGACTCTTAGTTTGGATCGTGACAATAATTGAACTATGAGTTGTTATTATATGCATACATTACATGTAGAAAATATATTGTGAGCATTCATAGTTTGAATAAATATGAATTTCATTATGTTTTAATTCATTAATTATTATTATTTTGATTATTTCGAATATATTTATTTTCATATATATTTATATATGATTATTAAATTATGAATATAGATGCTATTCATATTTTATTATGAATTTCATGATTTTAAATTATGAAACAATATTTTTTAGGATAATTGTAGAACGTGTCACCTAGTGGGTCACACTAAAGCTGTTGTGCAACAGTACGCTAGATATTAAACTTTGAACTTTGATTGATTTCAGATATGGAAATAATGATTATGGTGAATGATGGATAAGGATGTGTAACTGTGGATCTTTGGTTGGCCTGCAGGGTACTCGAGGCCAATTAACACTAGTAGTGGGATTGCGGATCCTCAGTTGACCCTTTATATATTCGGACCAGTTCACTATCAAAAAGTTGGATAAATGATATTTTTGGAGATATTAAATACAGTGATCGAGGTTACAAAAATTTAGGGATTCTGCTTTGATCCTCCACCCAAAATTCTCTTACATTTGTTATTATAATAAAAATGGATTTCGAGCATCTGTATGAAATGCATGTATATATTAAATAAATATAAATATATTATTATATTGATGCTTGAGTGTCTATATCTTTAGGTTGCGTATATATATATAATAATAATTCATTTAGTGAGGTTTGACCCCCCTAAAATATTTTTTCAAGATCTTTTACTTTAGACCTCCAAATTAGTTCTATTTACCGGACTCTTTCTTCACCGACCGATCTATATAAACTTTGAACTAATATTTTTCTTGTATTTTAGTAAACGCTATAGTAGTAGTGTATCTTGTTATAGTATCTGTTATGTATTAGATTAAGATTCTGTATTTGAAAAATCATACGAATATATTTTATTATGTTATGATATGAGGATTTCTTTTATATTAATTAAAGTTTTTAATTCTAAAGTATTTTGTAATATTTTTATATGAGTTTTTATTTCTTTTTTAGGTCTGTTACGGATTTCAGATTTGTAAAAATTTTCGTTCATTAGTGTCAGTCATGACTCCTCAATTTGAATTGTGATGCTATATTTAACTAAAACTACATAGTTTCACTATGAAACCACGGAATTTTATTGTTACTAATTTATTCAACACTAACTATTATATTAACAATAATTTTATTTACTTATTTTAGTAATTTAATTTTTTAATTTATTATTAAATTACTATTTTCCTATTTCCACTCTATTTTATACTTATTTAATAATTTATGCACTATCAATATGAAACTAAGTAGTTTTTCACTATGAAACTACGTAGTCTTATTGTTACTTATTTATTCAGTATTAATTATTATATTAACAATAATTTATTGACTTATTTTAATTAATAATTTGTTTGTTTAATATTAAATTACTCGTTGCCTATTTCCTCTCAATTTTATACTTATTTAATAGTTTATACACTATCACTATGAAACTAAGTTATTTTACTATGAAATTACGTAGTTTCATATCAAATTATGTAGTTTTATTTATTCAACACTAATTATGATATTAACAATAATTTTATTCACCTATTATACTTAATAATTTTTTATTTAATATTAAATTAATATTTCCCTATTTTCACTCAATCGTATATTTATTTAATAGTTTATGCACCATCACTATGTAACTAAATAGTTTCACCATCAAACTACGTAGTATCATTATGAATCTACATAGTTCTATTGTTACTTGTTTATTTAACACTAACTATTATATTAAAATAATTATTCAATTATTTTCACTTAATACTAAAATTTATTTTAAATTCATTTATAAATATATTGTTTGTTATTACACTTTATTCTTTATATTTATTTATATATTTTACTTAAATTTTACTTAATAATTTAATTTAATTAATATTAAATTACTATTTGTCTATTTTCACTCAATTGTATTTTTATCTAATAGTTTATATTATATTAACTTCAAACTTAAGTTTCAACTCAACATCTAGTAATATAACAATATCTATATCTAACTTAAACTAACCATTATCACTATGTAACTACGTAATTTTGTGGTTTCTTATTTATTTAACATTAACTATTATATTATCTTAATTATTCTATTATTTTCATTTTAATACTAGTATTTATATCCAATTCAATTCTAATTAGTTACTTTTTTTATTGCACTTCATTATTTGTATTTATTTACCAATTTATATTTATGTTTCATTCAATTATAAATATTTTCTATGCATACCTATTTTTCTTACTACTTTATCTTTATTTCATATTAAATTGCTATTTGCTTATACCCCTTAATATTACAATTATATAATAAATTACATTACATTTAAGTATAAATATATATTTATGTTAATAATTTCTAAATTGCTTCATCCAAATAAAACTTCCATCACAATTAAACAACTTTTTAATATATGATTTTTTATTTGCTATTCTACTTTTTTTTAATAACTTTTATTGAATAATCCGATTTATATTTACTCTATCCATAAAACTTAATACTTTGTTTTCTTTTTAATATGCGATGTCACTCAATGTACAATGTGATATACTTTAACAACATAATCTATTTATTGAAATTATTAACACATGTCATATGAACATATTTTAATTGTCACTCCATAGATAGATCATAGATCCATCGATAAATATTTTTAGAAGATAAAAATTGAAAAAAAAAAAGAACCATGTAAGCTTTAGTAGCAAACAACTATATATACATAAAAAGTTTGCACTTTTTCCCTTCAAAACTAATTTATTTTCCCTCCAAAACACTACATTTTCTCTTCATTTTTTTGCCAACTCAGTTTTAGAGGCACATGTCGCTTCATGCTATATGGTCAACTATGTTACTATTCATATATAGTTGACCAACTATACCAAGTATTATAATCGATTTTAAAATTCCATGTTTAGGTAGAACTGTCGTCCATTTCTTCTCGAAAGTCCAATCTTTGTTGCTCTCACGATCAAGTCAACAAAATGAGGGAGAAACTTAATTTCTAAACTTAAAAAAAAAAAAAAAAAAAAAAAACTCTAATTAATTCCACAAACCCAGTTTTCCTATATGCTAGTGGCGTCTTAATGATCTTTTCCAATTTCATGATGATAGACCCACCAATACCCTCGAAAGGTCTTTTGGATCTAATTTCCTCATATAAAACTTGCAACAACAGAACCCAAAATCAAGAAGAGAAAAACAGCAAGAACAAAGGAGAAAAATGGGGGATCATGAAATACATAACTTCATCAAGGTATGGATTACAGTCATCATTTCTTTATGTTATTGTTACACAATTGGAAGCTTTATCTCCAAAGGCACCAAAAGGCTCATTTTTATCCTCCCAGTAGTGGCTCTCTTTCTTTATATTCCTCTCCTCTGCTCCTCTCCTCATCTTGGTGGAACCTCTGCCTTCTTCATTGCTTGGCTTGCCAACTTCAAGCTTCTTCTCTTTGCTTTTGGTAAAGGTCCTTTGTCTTCATATCCATCCATTTCTCTTCCTCTTTTTGTTGCTGTTTCTTGCCTGCCCATCAAGACCCAAAAGCACCCATCTCCTGAAAAAACTCAGCAAAATGACCATAATTCTCAAAACTCGTCAAACCCATCTACAAATGGCCAAATTAAACAAAACCCATCTCCTAAAAAAATAGAAGATAGCTTCAGGAACTATGCAATAAAGGCCCTTCTCGTGGTGCTCATGATCCGTGTATATGATTATAGTGACCATATTCATCCTAGTATCATCATAGTTCTCTACGCTTTCCACGTTTATTTCCTTCTTGAGCTCAATCTAGCCGTAGCTGCAGCTGTGGCTCGAAGCGTACTAGGGATCGAGCTGGAACCACACTTCAACGAGCCGTACCTCGCTACATCACTTCAAGATTTTTGGGGCAAAAGATGGAACCTCGTGGTCAGTAGTATCCTACACCCTACCGTATATGAACCCACCCGCAACATTTTCACACGCTTCATTGGCCGAACGTGGGCTGTACTCCCTGCTGTTTTTGCAACATTTGTGGTATCAGGGGTGATGCACGAGCTCATGTTCTATTACTTGGGGCGCGTGAATCCCGCGGGAGATATATCGGTGTTCTTTCTCTTACATGGATTCTGTTTAACGGCCGAGATTGCTTTAAAGAAGGCGCTGAACGGCAGATGGCAGTTGCCGGCACTAGTATCAGGAATCCTGACCGTTAGTTTCGTGATGGTAACTGGATTTTGGCTGTTTTTTCCAATGTTTGTGAAGTATGAGATCGATGCTAAAGCGTTTGAAGAGTACGCGGAAATAGGTGCGCTTTTGAAGAATGCGTGTGGAAGTGTGGTGCGTTTTTGGAGGGGTGATTAGATCGAGATGCTTGTGATTTACAAAATAAAGTAGAATTTGTAACAGATTAATTAAATAATTTACACTGAACTAATAAAAAAGAAAAATGTGTCTTTTTATTATAAATTTTATTGTTTGATGTAATATATAAAATGTAGATAAAAATCTCTTTGATGTAGTTGTAATGTATTGTTGTGAGTGAAAAAATAGAGCAGAGCTTATACTAAATTTTGATTAGAGAGTTTTTACCAAAAAAAATGGAAAAAAGGTATTCTAAACTTTGAATATTTGCCTGGACATTGAATAAGACTGAGAAATAAATATATGGAAATTCTAAAAGAAAAACATTTATTATTTGATAGGTACATTACAACTAAATATTATTTAATATTTGATAGGTGCACAATGTTGAAGCATTGATTATTATTATTATTATTTAAATAAATATATGGAAATTCTAAAAGAAAAACATTTATTATTTGATAGGTACATTACAACTAAATATTATTTAATATTTGATAGGTGCAGAAGTTGAAGCATTGATTATTATTATTATTATTGTAAAACTAAATTATATATTTTAAAAATATATATAATAATTAATATTGAAATACATTATTTAAAATAGAACAATAATTTACTTAATTATATAGAAATAAATTAAATTAAAAATTGATATTATCAATACTTTTTTAAGGATTAAAAAGAAAGGGAAAGTAGAAAAAATTACCATGTGATTTGAGAGCTAATCGATTTTCACCATGTGATTTAAACTCTAATAAATTAGTATTTTATGTTTCAGTCTGTTAACAAATAACGGCAAATTAGCTAACTCCATCTATAATGCTGACGTGACAAAGGGTATTTTCATCTCATTACATAGATATTTGTTTAATATCATTGTCATGCTATCATCTTTTCAATGTCTTATTTGAGAAAAAAAAAAGTCGTCGGTGTTCTCTCCTTCCTTAACATTTTCTTGTTCGAGAAGTGCTTCCAACCAAGCTGTTGATGGTGCTGACCAGAAACGAGTCAACCTCGATTCACTCCACCACCACCGCTACTGTCGTTGTCACCACCTAAATTGGGGAGTCATAATCGACGCTAGAGAATAAGAATTCTTTCGAATCTGGAATCCATAATAAGCCTTAAAATAAAAACACATGCAATAATAATATAAAAATACGTCAGAATTAAAATTTTAACTAATATAAAAGCAAATCTTTATAACATAATAAAAATATCTCTTCATACAATATTCAAGTACAAGGTTCTAATAATACAACACACTATAATACAATAACACAACTACTGTAATGATTACTAAGAATATAAGAAAACAACATTTCAATATTTACACAAATCAGCCGGGAAGGAAAGGGTTTGGCAAATAGTACTACGGGGGAGGTATGAGAAAGAAGAAGATCCTATAAAAAAAATGTTGAGGGGAGTCAGATCTCACTGAGTGAATTATTATAATATATATATATATATATATATGTAACCTAAAGTCATATACAGTTGAGCATCAATATAATAATATACATATACATGCATTTTACACATATACTAAAATCCACTTTTATATAATAATAAATGTGTCACGACCCAAACTAGGAGTCATGACTGGCGCTAGGGAACGAGAATTTTTCGAATCTGGAACCCGTAGCAAGCCTTAGAAAATAAAATCATACAATAATTAAATAAAAATATGACAAAATTAAAATTTTTCAAATCAATATATAAAATAAATACTCCAAATCTTTTCATACATAAATATATAATTGTACAGTGTTCAAATACAAATTTCTCAGAGTATTTAATATCAAAACAAAATACTACTCTTTCGATATAATAATACTACTACTGCAGTTTCTAGAATACAAATCAAAGTTCAAAATATACATTTGCATAAAATAGTCGGGACTAAAGAATACCGATGAGGAACTCTACAACTAATGTCTGACGATATATGATCTTCTAAAAAAAAAATAATTGAGGAGGGTCAGACCTCACTGAGTGAATTATTATACTATATATACATGCAATCTAAAACATATCTAATCATGCATTCACACACACACACACACACACACACACACACATATATATATATATATATATATATATATATATATATATATATATATATATATATATATATATATATATATATATATATATATATATATATATATATATATATTCACACTTTCCACACATATGTTGACTCTGCTTATATAAACATACTACATGCAACAAATGTTTAGTTTAATTCATGAAGGATCCATAAAACCCTAATAATAACAACCTGAAACAACCACAACATCACTCTAGCCATACAGGCTCACTTGATTCCAAATAGAACACTTATTCCAATCTGGACAGCTGACTGGCCCCGAGACACTAAGTCGACCGAGCTCCAGTAGTCTGGCTGTCAATGTGATTGGCCCCGAGACCCCTGGTCAACCGAGCTCCAGCAATCACACTATCATCACCTCACATCTCAATCAAATCAATAGATCATTTATTCCACTATGGACAGTAGACTGGCCCCGAGACACTAAGTCAACCGAGCTCCAACAGTCTAACTGTCAGTGTGATTGGCCCTGCAATCACACTATCTATCATACCATTAATCTTAGTCAAATCAATCAAATCAATTATAATCATCAAAATTAATTCTCACTCAACCCTTATCTATCGCACCGGTACGTACACGGTCCTAGTGCTGTCCACTAGGAAGCACGTTCTATTAATATCCTTCACTTAAAATAAATCCTTCATTCAAAAAATAATTAATATAGAATGATTTTCATAATAATAAAATCAACTATATATATATATATATACCTAAAATATACCTAGTATATTTCGGGTATCTATATATATATATAAGTCAAATAAAGTATGAAATATATTAAAGGTAAACCATTAATATAGTTAAAAATAATTAAGTGTGTACCAATAGTATAACATGCACTTACTTAAAAATATACTTAAATATACAAAAGATATACCCTAATCACACAAATCATTTAATAAAACAATTCTGCACCAATATTCATGTAAAACAAATATATGTACTAAAACATGCATTTTAGGTTTACATATATTGGCAAATAAACCCTAAGTATTCCACTAATGTGTTAAGTTTGAATTAAATGATAAAACATGCATTTATTTGGAAATATATCAAAATATACCAAAAATAAACTTAAAAACAATTTAAGTGTAGGTTTATAATATAACATGCAATTATTTAAGAATAAACCTAAAATATACCGAAACTATACCTAAAGTATACCAATCATTTAATAAAATAATTATGATTAAATGTACGTTTAAAACATGTGTATATACTGAAATGTGTTAATTATAAACCTAATTATTTAATGTGCATAGGTCAAAATAACATGCATATATACAAAAAAATATAGCCCTAGATATACCAAAAATATTATAATTTAAATCACTAAAAAAAATACATATAATGGAATGAAAAACCCTAAGTAATGCATTCTCTATACAATGCATATATATACAGTATAATAACTCACTTATTAGCGTCCTACGAGACAAATTAAGCGGGCCTGATCCGTTAAGCCTCGGTCTCGGCGCAGCTAGAAAAATAAAATAGTAATAACTGTCAGAATAAACTTCTAACTCTATAATTCTAGGATTACTATAGACAGATTCAATCAAGAATTTAGAATTAAATTCGGACCGGTTGCTATGTTTTACGAGAAATCTATCAAAATTTCGACAGAGTCTTCTCTGTAAAATGGACATCTCCCTACAAAAGTAGGGTCGATCTTGCATAAAATAAAAACACACTTTAAGAGTACACAACCATACAACCCCTCGATCGGACTCCCAAACTACAATTCTCCCAACCGAGGCTTCACAATTCACGAAATAAACACATAATACATGAAAATTCCAAAAATACCCTTTAATACTCAAAATATAGCAAATCAGATATTTAAAATACTGAAAATAATTATTTTATCGATAAATAAAATAAAACCCTAATTTTTAATAAAATATTATAAAAATTGATAATTCTTTATAAATTCATAAATATTGACCAAAATACATTTTAAAACTCCAAATTACACAATTGACCCTAAAGCACATTAAAAACCAATAAAAACTCATTTATTTAGAAAAATAATATATTATATATAATTTGAAAATAATTTACGAAAAATAGTTTTAATTAGTTAAAAATACTAAATAATTTGTAGAAATCATTTTTATACCTCAAATAACTATTAAAACCAATTTAATTATATTTTTAGCCAATTTAGTGCCAAATTACCAAAATACCCCTACTATATATAAATTCACTATAATTACTCAAAAATTCATTAATAATAATATAATTACTCAAAAATTAATTTCTCAACATATAATTCAATAAAATCAACAAATACACCTAATTAACCAATAATTTATATAAAAATACATATTTAATCTATTAATTCCAAATACACATAAATTATATAAACTTCCATAAAAATAATAGAAATTCCTAAAAATTATTTTATCATCAAATAACATTTTAATATAAACTAAAACACACAATTAAACTTCAAATTCAAGCCAAATACTCATTTAACTCAATTATCCAATATTTACATAAACTATAAATATTTCTTAAAAATTATATAAAATTCCCAAAAAATTAATTTCTCAACATCAAAATCAATAAAAATATATAATAACAATAATTTAACAAATTTCATAATTTAATTAATTTATTTACAAAAATTCATTAAATAATAAAAAATTCACCAAAATTAAAATAAATTTTAAAAATTATAAAAAAAAATATATTCATGAAGTTCAAGCTATAAGGATCATCATTTACAAAAGGAGTTTTCTTGAATCATTAAAAATCAACCTAAAAAAATAAAAACCCTAAAAAGCTCAAAAATAAAAAATTCAAGAAACTCACAAATGAGGAGGAAAGGACTCGAACTAAGCTAAGATTCAACTTCCCTGGAGCTCTAGGAGTTGAACGGCACCAAGATCATGAAAAATGGTGGCCGGATGAAGGTGGTGATCGGAAACAATCGAGTTTCGGTCACCTCCGATCTCCTTCAACACAGACACCGGCGAGCTACTCCCCTGGCTGGACGGCGATGAGGAAGATGGAGGAGATGATGGTGATGAAGGGTGATAGTCCGGTGAGTTTGAACAGAAGGCGCAGTGAAGGTAAGGGAGTCGGGTCGCGGAGGAGAAAGAAGAGGGGGGAAAGGTTCTGTTTTTGTTTTTTTTTTCTTTTGCATGTACATATATACTATATATTATAATTTTATAATATATTTATGTCTATTAATCTCTACCACAAGTATATACATTAATATATATATATATACACACACACACACACATATATATATAGACCCACATAATAATAAATAACACACACAATTAAAATAATAAACCCTATTATATATATGTGCATATATATATATATATATATATATATATATATATATATATATATAATAACACATAAAATATCATTAAAAAAATAACATTAATAATAACCATAATTATTAAATAATTAATAATACAAATAATGTATATTTAATAAAATAAATTAACATATTCATGCACTAAATTAGTATTATTGAAACAATAGTATTCGAAAATAATAAATATACACAGTAGACTTTAAACGTTCAAAATAATTTCTTCCAAATTAATATATTTATGTAGAAAATTTAATTAAACTTAAAATAATGATAATAAATCATGAAATAGTGAAATAACTAAATATAACTTTTAAACTTTATTAACACTGCATATCTCAATATTTAATAAAATAAATTAAAAACAAGGGTTATTACAAAATGCAAAAAAGTTTATTTGAGTAAAAGATCAAAGTAGAACCCTAAAATATCCGTAACCTCAATCAATAAATCTCACTAACCAATAGGCTTACTTAATTCCAAAACAATTCTCTTTTCTATTTTTTGACAGTAGACTGACCCCGAGACAGTAAGTCAACCGAGCTCCCACAGTCTTACTATCAATGTGATTGGCCCCGAGACACTAAGTCAACCGAGCTTTTGCAATCACACTACTCTCTCACCACAATTTTCAATAATCGAATAATCAAGTTTCACATCAAATGATTTCATAATCTCAATCCTAAAATCTAATGCACTGGTACGTACATAGTCTTAGTGCAGCCCATTAGGTAGCACGTTCTACTAATATCCTTCAAATAAATTGTATACTTATTTAAAATAATAAAATGCATAATTTAAATATAAATGGCATCCATTTTAAGAAATACACCACTTATATATCAGACATATACCAAGTATATACAAAACATATACCAATTGTATATCAAAAATACCGATCTTGCAAGTAAACATACATCAATAACACTCAAAAGCACAACACCTCGGGTTGAGATCCCGAACTATACAATTCCCCACTTAAGAAATACAATTCTCAAAAATCAATAATTAATAATAATATAATAAAAATCATTAAAATCCTTAAACATCAATAATAGAGCACAACACAATTTATTTAAATAACAAAAACATTAAAGCTAATTATTTTTCCAAATTAGTTAATAAAATCTCAATAATTTATATAATATTAATAAAAATTCATTTTTCAATTATTCAAAATTAAATAGTAAAATTCACAAATAATTATTTAAATAGATCAAATATGTAATAAAAATAGTTAAAATTCATTTAATAAAAAAAGTAAATAAAATTATTATTTGAATATATTTCCAAAAATTACTATTAATTAGTTAAAAATAGTAAATAATTCATAAAAATTATTTTAATACTATTTATTATTCCAAAATTATTTAAAACACATTAATTAACAATAATTTCAATTAAAACACCAAATTCACTAATTTATATTAATTTTTCCAAAAATTAATTTTTCACATAAATTTTTGAAAATTCATAATAAATAATCGGGACACAATCTCAACATACTTCCTTCACAAACTATACTCCAAATATTATAAACAATTTATTAAAAATACAAAGATTTTTCGACGAGGATCACCGGAAAATGACTCGTCGGAAAACTCAAAACCCAGAAATCAAAATAATTCCAAAAAATCCAACAAAAATATATTTGAATAGATTAAGCTATACAAAACAACTTTTGCAAAGATATTAAGCTTGAATCACAGAAAATTAAGCTTAAAAAAAACTAAAATATACTTAAACTAAAACTTGAAGAAAACTCACAATTTGGATGTTCTAAGATTGAACCACGCTAAGAAAAAACTTGCTTGGACCAAGAGGATTCAAAAGAGCCCGAGATCACGAGCTCTCATCGTCGAAATCATCATCGGTGATGAGTTGAAACTGCTACTACTGTGCTCTGTGTTGCACCGGAAACTAAGGAAAGAAGGGACTTTAACAGTGGCAAAGGGAAGAATGAAGAGGGAGGAGGTGATGGTGAGTTGTGGTGGTGGTGCACAGCGTGGCTGGTGGCACACGGTTTTGCTAGAAACGCAGAGGAAGAAGAAGAAGAAATAGGAAAGAAAAGAAAAAGAAAGACAAGGAGATAATACCTGAAAAAAATTGATCTTGCCCCTTATATATATATATATATATATATATATATATATATATATGTATATTAAATTTAGACTTAATAAAAAAAATATACCACAAATATTTAAATATAATAAATATACTAAATTTACACTATTCACAATTTAATAATAATAATATTATTATTATTAAATAAATAAATAATATTTAACAATAAACTAAATTTTAAATCACAACTTAATATTAAACCATAATAAAATAATTTAAACTCCAATACTTGAGTTTAATTAATTCACACAAAATAATCATAAAATATATAAATTTAAAATATTATTAACACTGCATATTTGAAAACAATTTTTAATAATTTAAAATATTGGGTCATCACAGCCGCCTCCACTAGAAAGTGTTTGTTGCATATGCTTCTCACAATTCCTGAGCTATTGCTTTGGTTTGAGCAATGACAACATCCATGGCCGGCCAGTTAAAGAACATGGTGCTACTTCTTTATTCTTTAGCATTTCTTAAGCCACACCTATAAATGTTTTGATTCTTTTGTGTCTCCATTCCCATGAATTTAACTAATAAGGTAATGGTCATAATGTTGATGCCAATACTGGTATTGGAATAGTTATGTACTTCACATTGTGAATTGGTGCTGGTGCTGTTGCAACATCACCAGAGTTATGGAACTCAACTATCAATTCTCTACGAGCATTTCCTTTAATTGCTTGGGTAAAGTTTTAGAAGAAACACACCTAAAATATCATAGAGAAAATCAATAAATGAATAAATAAATAATATTCACTTGAAATATTATTGCGAGCAACTGTATGTAACCCTTCAAAGACTGAGCATATTTCATGTCTGCACCATGTAGCTAAGAGCAAAAAGATTGGTCATTAGCTTGCAGCATCTCAAAAATGAGTAATCATCCAATCTGGGGATTTCAAAAGAGCTATTGACTCTTTCAAAGGAAAAAAATAAAATAAAAAGCCCTATTAACTTCATAGCCTAACAATTAGCTCCTCCCAAATAATGCAAACAAAATAACTCAAACAACAACTACTTCCATTTTATGATGCAAGTATCCTAACAAGTTTTAAGAAATGAAAATTAAAAATTAATAAAAAGATCTTTCATTAAAACATATGGACTTGGAAGTTACACTTAACCAATACAAGTCACAAACACTTTTTTTTTATAAGCTCAGTTTGTTGTAATGCAAAGATCATAGGGCTTGGATAATTAATTGTAATGTCTTAGTTCTGGCATGTTAGAACCTTTATCAATTTCAGTGTTTTAATAATGGCATGCCATAACCTTTATCTCATTTTGATTGCACAAGCTTAGCATTTTAAGCATTTTATAACATAAAATCTTCAATGTCAGTTTCAATCCAGTTCTTTTCTTTGAATCACATAAGCACTAACAAGAAAAACATGGTATATTGAAAAAATGGGATAGTGGCTTGATTACTAGATCACTAATGACACTGCATGCCAGTTGCCAAGTTTTTACAAGTGCTATTAAAGTTATATTTATAGCTGTGACATTTTCTCCATTTCCTTTCCTATTTATATGCTTTATTTTCGTTGCCCACTCACGACCTCCTATGTTGCCTTTGCCTCTCGCAATGTCATCACCCACCTCAACTAGCACAGCCTTAAAGAAGTCCAAGAAACTACATTTATCTTTTTTATCTCATCAAATATCTTTTGTTCCTCCCTTATTCTTCCACACTTTGCATACAAGTCCAAATAGGCATTGCTAACATGCAAATTCTCATTTAGGCCAACTTTAACCATATATGCAAGAATTCTTTTGCCCAAGGCTAAAGTAACAAGCTTAGCATAATCAGACAACAAGCTAACTAATGTGTACCCATTTATCTCAACACCCTCTATAACTATGTCCTTATAAAGTTTTAATGCCTTATTAGGTTTCCCATTAAGAGCAAACCTATTAATCACAGTGTTCTATGCTATAAGATCTCTATCAGGCATAAACTCAAAAACCTTATATACAATCTTGTATTCTTCGCAAGCAACATATATATGCACCAAACTATTTTGAGCAAACACTAATGACTTGCACCCATTTGAATTTATCATTTCACCTTGTCATCACTACCTCCTATGCTACCTTTGCCCCTTGCTACCCTCTCACGACCTCTTATGGGTTAGTGATGATAGTGGATTTGGGTTTTTCCAGTGGTTTCAATTGGTTATGATGATTTCCAATGGTGTTAGGTTGTATCGATGGGCGATATTGATTATGGTATTAGTGAGGTACCTATGGTGGTGATTACATTAGTGATGATGGTGACTGGGCTTATATCTTATTAGTGCTACTATTATTGATGGTGGATGATGCTGATGATATTGTTGAGTATGGACAGTGGTGCTTGAGGCTGTGTTGAACAGTTTGAGAGTAGTGACAGGCAGTGCTGAATGATGATAGCAACTTTGTTAAAGAAAATGAATATTTATTATTTTTTTAATTAAAATAATAAATTTAAGTGGATAAACCATTTTACCCTTTGTCACATCAACATTATAGACGAAGTTAGCTGATTTGCCATTATTTGCTATCGGATTGAAACACAGGGTACTAGTTTATTAGGGTTCAAACCATAGGGTGGAAGTGGGTTAGGGTTCAAACCACGTGGTATTTTTTTGTACTTTTCCCTTAAAAATAAAGGAGTTTTTAATGATTAAAATGAAATCCTGCGGCCATTTACAATGGTAAGATGGCACAAATGTGTAAGACTTCTTACCATTGTTTTTTTAAAAAGAATTTCATATTATCATTTAGAATGATGAAATTAGAAAAAAATACTATCTATTTTATTTATTTTGTTGTTTGAAATGGTGAATTTTTTTTTACAATTTTTTTAGAATAAAGATTTCATTAAGAAAAGAAATTAAACAATAGAGACATCTTAAAGCACTTGCCTTGGAAGAGAGTTCATCTAACAATACTCTGACTTAGGAATTGAAAAAGCAAGATGAGCTGGCTTGTGAGCTAACTGATTATTGTTGCTAGACATATAAAAAAATGAACAACATAAAGACTTGATATCCAAAACAATCTCTCCAATCTTCGTATTCTCCACTGAATTTACTTTGATTTTTTGGATTAGAGAAAGAAAATTGAATTCAATATGAATTGAATGGAAATTCAATTGAAGAGCAGGTTGCAATCCTAGTCTGCAAGCTATAGCTTCGACAATCTCTGGAACACAGATCAAATTAACCTTTGTAGCTTTAAAAGCTTTCACATAACCTTAACTATTTTAATCATGAGACCTAAGCCATAACCCCTTAATTCTTAGACTGTAGTATTAAACCTGATTAAGAGTGAATCAAGGGCTTATTCACCATGATCTCCAAGCCAAATAATTTTGGCCTGAGGTGCCCTGTTGGTATTCACCGTACTATAATAAAAAATCAACTTTAAGGCCCCCTTATGACAGCCAATAATTCCCAAGTCTTGTTCCTTGAAAATTAAACAATTCCTTACATACGAAAGGAATTGCGCCAAGGTTAAGAACGCTAAAATCCCATTAGGATGAAGTTGCTCTTTGTGTTTGAAAAACCAATCAATAAATAAAAATTTTGAATCTTGATTTAAGACAAATATTCTTAAACATCTGAAATATACCAGAAGTCCATGCTCCATCTTCAATCAGTGAATGCATGCTCAACTAATTCTACAACCTCCCCATATCTCGTACACATCAAGTTCAAATCAAGTTATCTATTTTTAAGTTCGGTACCTATCGGAAGTAAGTTTTTGAGCAATTGCCATCCAAAAAACTTGATTTTTATCGGGATAGAGAGTTTCCAAAACCAACTCCAACTTTCATAGGATGAAGTTAAGGTGCAAGCACTTTGATGATGCGAATCCCAAACAAATGGTATACAAATTTTACTGTGTATTACCCCGTTTTAAAGAGATGCCATATCAACTTATCTTCTGGTTTTCTCCAACTGAGAGGGATGGACATTACCTGCCTCACTTCAGGGTTAGTGAAAATTGACCTAGCCCTTTCATGATTCTATGAGACCCTATCATCATTTAATAATCTACTGACTCTGAAATCCTTATTTATATTACCACTTCGGTTAGGAAACTTGTAAAAAGGAGTACTAGGAATCCATCTATCCTTCCATACTGGAATATTTTTCCCATTACCAATCTGCCACCTTATTCTAGCTGTAATAATCCATTTAGACTCTATCAAACTTGACCAAGAGTATCTCGAGTCGAAGCCTTTATTAGCTTACAAGAAACTGTGTCGGGAAATATCTCGCTTTTAAAGATTTGGCAAGAAAAGATTTAGGATTAAACATAAATCTTCAGCATTGTTTCCTAAACTTGGATATGTCCAAACTTTATGGATCCTTATAGCTAAGTCCACCTGCCTTCTTTGGTCTACGTAATTACTACTATGAGCACCAAGTAATTTTTCTCTCATCCTTTTTTTTGTCCCCACCAAAATTTTACAATGGAAGAATTAATAGATTAGCACACTTACATAAGCAACTTAAAAACACTTATAAGGTACCCTGGGATAGATTGAGCTATCGCCTTAATTGATACCTCCTTTCTCATAATTAACAAAGTCCTTTCCTTCCAATTTGATAATTTCTTCTTGACACTATCAATAATATTTGAAACAATAGCTTCTTTAATCTTGTTAATATTGTTGGGAGTCCCAAGTATTTGGCACGTTTATCAACTTACTGCACACCTAATATTTGCTTCAAAACATCACAAGCACTTGTAGAAATATTAGGACTAAAAGAAATTTTAAATTTATCAAAATTAACCTTTTGATTCGAGGCTTTCATAATAAATAAGAATATTATTAATAGTATTCATCTTATGCCTAGAAGTTTTACCAAATATTATACTATCATAAAAAAAAAAAGAGATGAGAGATAATAGGGGCTTGATGATAGATTTTAAAGCCACTAAGCTTTTTTTAAGAAACCATATTTGTAATTAAAATAGATTAAGCTTCAGCACACAACAAGAAAAGGTAAAAGGAAAGTTAGTTTCCTTACCTTAAGCCTTTAGATTGTTTAGGATTAACACTATGAAAGTGTTATTTATGCAAGTGGGGGAGATGCCATTGTTCAACATATCAAGGACTAGATCACAAACATCAACTTTAACAACAGTCCAAATTTTTTTTCAAAAAAGCAAGCATACCATCTAGTCCAAAGGCTTTAGAAGAGTGCATTTGAGACAAGGCATAAAGAACATTTTCCTTTGAATAGGGTCTCATTAGCTCCTCTTTCATTTTCTTATTAATCTACTTATCAACAACATCAATAACTCTATCCATATTAAAATCTTTAGTGTGGGTCAAATCTGAAAAATAGCTGATAAAAGTATGAGTAATTCCTTCTTTATCATTAATGATATTCTTCTGAATTGATGATATTGGAAATATGATTTTGCCTTCTTCTGTCCTCTGCTTTCTTGTGGAAAAAGCTTGTGTTTTTATCACCTTCTCTTAACCACATGATTCGGGATCTCTGACACCATATAGTTTCCTCGCTCTTGAGCACCGTGTCAGTTTTATTCTCAATTATATGTTGGCACTAAATAGTGAATTATTCCTGAGTCTGATGATGTAACTCACTCATCTCCCTTTTCAATCTATCTAACTCATGTTTAACATTATCAAACTTTTCTTCCTCCCAACTTCTAAGTGCTACTTTGCATCCATTCATATGAGATATTAGAGCTTTGCATCTATCTTCTATAGCAGTAAGTCTAGGAATTTGTAATAATTTCCTTACAAGGTACATCTTACAACCGGATAGATTCAAATTGAAAAAGATGGTTACTTTTCTTACTTCTCTTCTTAATTTTCCAAATGAGTAAAATGGGGCAATGATTCGAAGCATAGCGTGGGAGATACTTCATTTGATATTGAATGAAATGATTAAGCCAACATTGATTTGCTATAAATTTGTCTAACCTCTCATGAATATTTGAACTCCCAGCCCTCTCATTCAACCAAATGAAACAAAGGCTATTGTAACCAAGATCTTCTGACCTTGTAAAATTTAATGCCTCTTGAAAAGCTGACATTCTTCTATCTTCCTTACGACGCCCTCCACTCTTCTTAAAGGAGTATAAGATTTCAATTAAGTCACCACCACAAACCTAAGGCATCAAGTAGACCGATTTGAGGTTTTTTAAGAGATCCCACGTAAGGTCCTACCTTTGATCTCTAGCCAACCATAAATACCTATAAGCCTCTATTTGGTGTGGCTCTATGAATTGACTATGATAATGTCGGTGTGATGTAAAGATTTTGACATAATTCTAATACTTGTCGACTTGTTCCACATAAAAGAAATTCCTTCACTTTTTCTTTTACCTGAACCCAAGCACTTTACTGAAATACTATATAAATTTAGATGATTAAAAATTTTAGACATTTCTTTCTCACTTTTTTAAGTTTTCATGAAAAAAAGTGAGGGAGCTTCTTGAAGAAAAATCTTCTTTAAAATCTAAATTGTGTGCGGGTTCCCAAGCCCACTACAATTTTAAATCAAGCAACTCATGGCTATCGACAAGGTTGCTTATTAACCTTTGCTGATGATACATAGGTATAAGAGACATCATATAACTCCTCAGAGTTAGTTGAATTACTTACACTCATCTTTTCTTCTTTCTTCGTACTGCTACTATTCTGTGTAACACCTTTCCTCTTAGAATGGGTATGGGTATCAAGAGGATCAAATGATTAGTAAGGGTTTGGGTTGTTTCTAGTCCATGTTCTTGGTTTTAGTTTTAAGGTTTATGTGTTTTCATTTGTATTTGTATTTAGATTATTTGGTGAAGACAGGATCGGGTTATGTGGGTTTTCATCTCTAATGGTTCTTTTAGTGTTTAGGGCTAGAGGTTAGTCATTTGAGTCATTGCATGGGTTTGATACATCTTGAGCATTGGAAGGATAAATGTTTATGATCTTTTATGTGTTTTTGGTATTGAAAGCTGAAGATTGAGTCATAAGAGAACCCGTTGGTGTTGGTAAGTCACTGGATATGAATATTCCCAAGCAAGTTTAGAATGTGGTCATGGTGGCTATCTAAAAGGTTCAGGTTCATTTCCATTATTTGGACTAATGTGGTGGCTGTTTAGGGGGAGAAGGTAGTTTGGTGGTTTAAAGGTTGTGGTTCAGTTAAGTCCAGTTGATTGTTTATGGTTGGCTAAGGTTGGGGTTCAAATTGTGGTTCAACATATTGAAATAGTGCAGTAGGTTTAGGAAAGCAAGAACTTGATGCTTCTTTAATGCGCTTCAAAGGGGAAGCCTTCATCCATAACCTATAGCTCTATTGCCTGGTCATACTATCTAAGTCACCCTTAAAATCATTACATTGTCTAATGGAATGCCCCAACTTTCCATAGTAAAAGCAAAAGGTTGGCATATTTTCATACTTTAGAGGTACCCAAAATAGCTTTCCATTAACCTACAGAGTGATTCCTCTTATTAGTGGCTCTTTCACTTTAACTTTTACTTTGAATCTGACAAAATGCCCACCGGAGTTTAGCTTATATTTCTCAATCTAAAGGAGTTTACCAACCTTATTTGTAATTGCCTGATGGTGTCTCTATTCATACAGCTCAGAGGGAGATCATAAGCTCATAACCATAGCATTGTATGCATAAAAGATATACTGGAAGGTTGCTCATCCTTGGATACTTATTTCAAGTAGAATATGTTGTTCTTAAAGTGCCACGGTTCATTATTAATAACCCAGTCACAGTTTCTCTTGTCATTAAACTGAAATAGAAAATGATTTACCCCCTACTATTTGTAAATCATCGACTTCTTCGCATTCCATGAACGTTTTATACTCTCAATCAATGCAAGAGAGTTAAAATTTCTATCTGTGATCAATATTATCGATAGGTAGTGGCTTAAAGTCAGTTGATTAGGATCCCTTCTGAATGTCGAGACTTCAATCAATTCATATTTAATGCTTTAGAGATCTAATAATTTTTGCATATTTTAGAATTGCATAGACCCTTCCTTTTCGATTGTTCATAGCTCTTCGAAACCAATATCAATATTGCATTTAATGCCTGCTAAAAAAAAGTAACGAAATTAGAATTCATAAGACCATGACAAAGAAAAACAATAGGAATAATAGAATAAGGAATAGGGAATGGAAGGAAACTAGGTAGTGAATAAAAAAAAGTAAGGAGTTCGGTAATGGATTCGACAAAAACCCAAAAAGGGAGCACTATATTTTTAGAGAAAATAAACCCTAACCCTTACTAGAAGGGAACTACTAATGCAATAATTTTCAAAAAAAAAAATTGTGTGTTAAAACAACTACAAATTAATAAAATATTTAATTTTTCTTTTTTCGTCTGATGCACCCAATATCCGGTATCCTATAGGACCTGATTATTCTAGATTTGACTCGGGAAGGACCTCGAAGGGCAGCAAAAGTCTACCTCAAGAGTTTTAAAGTAGTTACATATCAAAGCTCAAATACGAGACCTCTGGTTAAGCTGAGAAGAGTTCCTTACCCATTCATCCACACTCTCTTGGATAAAATATTTTATTTTTCTAACCATAGATATTTTCACTCAATGTTACCACTCAAGAATTGATTAACATATGAGCCATTTTTCCTTATAAAATATTCATAAAGCTATAGTTTAAACTGAATATGATGATTCAAAATATCACTGTAACTTTATTTTAAATCAAATAAAAATGTTATTTAAATTTTTTTAAATAAAAAATATATGGTCATACCTTAAATTTGACTATCCCTAAAAAGGTTCAATGATGAAACGAACCTCTGAGATGACTAGAGTCTACTAGTTTGTAATACCTCTGAAGTATGCAACCTTAAAAAGCCTAGCCGACCCCACCAATGTGTAAAATTGATCACTAAGCTATTAAGTTATGCTTTGAGCTTACAAAATATGAATTATTAGAACAATGAGAAGTTTATTTTGAGAACTCCTTTCTCGAAACACTCAGCTTGTTGGACTGGTATTCATTTTATTAGATTGGGACCCAACTTCATGAAAAAATAAAAATTGATTTCAACAAAACAGACTTTGAAAACATGTTTGAAAGGCTCCAACACATTCGAAAGTGATCCCGGAATGGTCTAACATAACTTGAGAATCAGCGCGTGTCGCTTAGAAGTACGCTTAAAGCCATAAACACCCCTAGGTGTCACGTGCTAAGATTAAAGCCAAACCAGATAATACAAACTTTAGAAACACATCTTGAAGACTCTAAAACCTTTGGAAGTGGTCCTAGAATATTCCAAAATAACTTGAGAATTAGCGCGTGTCGCTCAAAAGTGGCATAAACACCCCTAGGGGTGACACGCTAAAATCGAGGCTAAATTTAACAAAATGGACTTCAGAAATGCATCCAGAAGGCCTAAAAACCTTAGAAACCAACCTCAAAAAAGCTCGTATAAGCCCCAAATGGAGTGTGTAATATGCGAAAGTGTGTGTAACCGTGCACCAGTGCATAACCACTTGCTAAGCGTGTAGTCATATGCATTTCACGTGGTCACGGGCTCCATCCTAGGGATGCATGAAGGACCATGCCTATACCCGCTATTCCACACATTTTTCACTATAAATAGACACCTTCACACCCCATTTTAGGGGGAGCAAATGGAAGCACACACACTTAAAAATTTATCCGATCGAAGGTGCTGGAAACCTTTTTCCAAATAGTTTTTGCTCTCCCGTTGTCTTTTTCTTAGGAGATTAGGCCTCTTTTCCACCAAAATAAGCCTCATCTTTATTAAAGCATATTTCAAAGGTATGCAAACTAGCATCATTTTATTGTCATTTTGAACCTCTCGATGAGGAAAGCTCAATAATCCTTAAAAGCTAAAGCTTCAAAACCCATACAAGCTTAGTCGAGTCTGATGACCACATAATCATTTTAGCACATTTATTTTATCGTATTAAATTTTATTTTATTATCATTAGCATTTAGGAATATTGTTGTGCTTATGTGATAAGACTGACAATTTTGTATGCTATATGAATAATCTATGCTTTATTATGCTCATTTTATATCATCATTCTGCATTCTTTAGTCCCAGAACATGAAATCACATTGTAAATATCAATAATATGAAAATTCATATCCCAGAATAAAGTCATCAGGTTTCCAATCCAGTGATAACCTCATACATCCCCTATATTGTCATCATATATTATCATAGCATAAATAATCATTGTGAACATACACGATTATCTACATTTTACCTACTCCTTCAAATGATCGAGTGTTCATTACTTATCTCATTGTTCATGTGATTGAGTAAGCTGTGTGAATGGTCTTATCTGCCTTGCAGATCCACATACTTAAATTAGATTTACTTTTTTGCAATCTCTTTTTTTCCTTTTACATGTATTTTATTAGGAAAGCGATGTAATAATAATACCTTTCATCTTCCACTATCTATTCAATTGTGTGAATGCTATACAAACTATCATTACAAAAACTAGGGTATTACAGTAGCTATATATCGAATATCGTATAATGAGAAATAATTAAAAAATAGATACGATCCCTCGAACCTAAAAATCTCTGGTGGGGGTAATACTTACTGAGTGACCCAATGTTGTTTCCTTCTTTTCTCAATTTTCTAAAAATCCGGTGGTGATTCCATAAAATTAAAAAAGCATCTTATTCCTTTTGAGACCAATTATTTATCCCTATTTAATAAAGATGTCATGTCCTTTGAAAATAAAAAGACCCTTATAAAACTAATTAGTCTCGAAACTAATAACAAGAAACTAAAAAAAAAAAGGTTGCTCATAGTGCAACTCTATTGAGGAATTCTAAATAAGAGGGATTAACTCGAAAATGACTATTTCTCATTATGCACTCGAAAAGAGCCCCTCATCACTACATTTACACTACACATCACACGTGCACCATTAATCCCTAAAAGCCTCGATAATACTAAATGACATTGCCACCATAATTCCACTTAAGTCATAGGGCAATGAAGACACTGTATTATCACCGTTAGTATTTACTTATGCATTAGCCAGACTCATCTGACTATAGTTTGTAGCCTAAGTCTTGAAGGGGGGTGACCGAGTTATTAAAAGAATACTAGACTCACTGACTGAAATCCGTAATCCTGGTCATATGAGGGCATTCTCATTAAAGGAACCCTTAGCCTGTCACCCTGACTCAGCTTATGTAGATGAAACAGTTGTAATATCCACTAGGATTCCACCAAGTTATGCATGCTATCCCTATCCCAATGCTATT
Organism: Mallotus nudiflorus; assembly: GCA_947683625.1. NCBI lineage: Eukaryota > Viridiplantae > Streptophyta > Magnoliopsida > Malpighiales > Euphorbiaceae > Mallotus > Mallotus nudiflorus. The sequence goes on along the minus strand of CANTUR010000509.1, from coordinate 2,892,054 downwards.
TGTCTAACCTGATATTCATAAAATGATGCGACTCTCCTAGTGTCTATCATCGAATGATGTCATAATGTCAGTTTTCATAGAATATCCATGCTCAAGACCATATAATTGTTATCTAATTTGTGCAAGCTCAAAGCATGGGGAATGATAAAAATCATGTACCTTAGCTTAAATACTTTGTGTAAACTAACAAATAACAACATCCTCGATGATAGAACCTATGAGACATTGTCCATTTATCCTTATAAGATAAATTGAATGGGTTAGGAATCCAACTAGATTATGGACCTTTATGTCGGTAAAATCAATCTGTAAACTATTGAACGATGCTTTTATGACTCTCGGTAAACATATCGAATATCGATATAGGGGCAAGTACTCGGGCTCCCTCTGATTAACCTTAGTCCTATACATACGGGTGCATGTGGACTCTGGACATTATTTAAGGCCCAATAATTAACCTTCACATTGACATCATGTGTTTACCTCAAGCATATTTTAGTATCGTTCCTCAATTTTCCCTTTGGTTCTAATTAACATAAATCAAAATAGCCTAGTTCCGAGAGCGGAACCATAGTCCCCCGATGACTAAAGGTTCAAAACCTACCTAGAAAAGGGATAAAATAACCTCATAGAGAAATAGGGTCAGAAGCGAGAGCTTGTTTATGATTAGTTTGTTCACTGTATAAGAAAAAATAACCATCTTTAATAACGCATACATAACATACATGTAAATAAGCACATACTAACCACTATTTTTTATAGGAATAATCATATTCCATCATAGGATTTTGCATCCACTCCATGGATGCATGCTCACCCTTTTTTTTATAGGCACACATTATGCATCATTCATGTAGCTAAGCTTAATAAATGTACAAGAACACTACACCCAACATTAGTGAAAAAAAAGATACTTTTTGTCAGCAATTCAAAGATAGGCTAAAAGATGGGATCTAAAAATTGCTCACTGATAGTACCATAGCTAAAATCTTCGAAGTCCAAATTACAGCTAAAAAGTGCCCAAGATGGGAATAACACATCACTAAATTAAGCTTCCATATTTGTTCACCTGAAGGTAAATAAGGCAAAGGGCATTCTCTGCACTCCAATTCAAGCTGATGATGACTATGACTACTACCATGATCTCATAAATGCACCGAAAGCTGTAAAATTATTGACATGACCAAGCCTATATCAATAGAGGAGGCTAAATTATTGGCTAATAGAATGGCTTAGTTAGAATTCACCTTTAAAGACAAAGGGACTCATGGCTCCAAAAGCTTTACTGACTTGGCACTATTTAAAGATGAGCCACTTCTAGATGATTTTAAACTACTAAACTTTGCTAAGTTCGATGGAATAGGGGATCCAAGGGTCCATATAAGGCAATATGCTACCTTTATAGCTGCTACAAAGCTTGCAGAATCTCAGATTGTTCAATTCTTCTTTACATCATTTGAGGAAGGACTGAGGGCATGGTTCTTTGACCTTAAAGATGAAATCAAAAGCGATTGGCTACTGCTAACTTAGAAGTTTATCAAGTAGTATGAATACAACACTTCTCTAGACATCGCTCGAAGAGATCTTAAGACCACAAAGTAGAAACCCGATTAAGCTTTCTCTTATTATGTCACAAGATGGCAGGGAAAGGCAATTAAAATGAGAAACCATCCTTTGAAAGACGAACAAATAGAGCTGATAATCAAAGGGGCACTACTATACTTTAGAAAACAGATGATCTTTGCTCATTATCCTAACTTTAGAGCTCTCCATCAGGCTAGGATCAAAATTGAGGATGAGGAACCTCAATAAGCTAGGAACACATTTTGCTATAACACCCAACCAAACATCCAAAACACCTTTACCCAAGTCGTAAAAATAAACATGATCTAACCTGACGCCTATGGTTCACCATCTAGCAATGCCATCAGACCACCAAGAAAGTTCTCAAACTTTAACCTCCCACTATCCAAAGTATTCCAAAGACTCCTACAAAAGAACCTCCTGCAGCCTCAAGAACCCTAGGCCTCTTCTAAACCCACAACCCCCCTCAGATTAACTAAAACTTATTATGCCACTTTCACCAAATGCCCAGTCACACCACTGATGCATACAGAACCCTCAAGAATAAAATCCAAGACTCATTGACTCTAGAAAATTTACAAAAAAAAAAATGACCCAATTTCAAGACTAATCCTCTCATGAACTATCAAAATATACCTCCACCAATAATTAGTATGATTTCCTCCAGTCTACTATTAAACTTTATTGAATAATCGATCTAAGATGTCCAAAAAACCTAAGATAAGGCCTCAAAAGATAAACTCTTGAGTCTTATTCTTAAATCCCATATTCTAATGAATGGTGAAATGATTAATTGCCCTTACTCATAAGAAGCAGACATAGATAAAAATCTCAGCAGTAACTATAAATTATAGGATTTACTAGGCCAACCATCTTATAAGTTCGACTATAAAGTCAAGTACGCAGCACCCCCTACTACCCAAACACACTTAGAAGATATAGTACCCTCAGGATAGGGAGAAGAATTTGACAACAAAGATGAGGTGGTCAATACTATTCAACTTTAGAACCTCCAAGTCATGAGGATCAATGTATGGTATGACTCTGATGATCCTGAAATCATTATCTGGGACCAGATCAATAGTACAAAAGTAGATGAGCAAGCAGCTGAGAAGCCCTTATTAGTAGTCAATCATGTAACTCACAGCAGGCGAGTATATCAACCTCTTAAGAAAGAAAAGGATCCCTCTAAAGGAAAAGAAGTAATAAGTGATCAAGCTTTAGTCAAAGAGGAAGACACTATCCTCAAATAGCTTAAAAAGACTTAGGAATAAGCTAGAATCTGGGAACTATTCATGGCCTCCAAGAAGTATAGGGACACCCTTATTAAAGCACTAAATAAGGTAAAGATTGCCATTAATGCCTCACCTTATGAGATAATAGCCTCTCTAATGAAAGCTCCCTCAAATGCAATCACCTTTTCAGATGAAGATTTGCCCTTCGAGGGAAGGGTCCATAACCATCCTCTCTTCATACAAGTAATTATCAAATCTAAAAAGACTCTATGTGTTATAGTGGATGATGAATCTGTCAATAATGTTTGCCCCCTGAAGTTGCTATTGCTACATAAGTTCAAGATGAATGTCAAAAACCTAAAAGAATATAATATGGTCATACGAGCTTATGATGATTTAAAGAAGCCAATCATTAGCACTTTTAAAGTAGTAGTCACAGTGGGGGATATTGAATCGATAATAAAATTTACCATCTTAGACATCCCTCTAACTTTTGCCCTGTTACTAGGAAGACCTTAGTTCCACCCACTAAGGGGCATACCCTTCATTGTGCATCAGAAGATCAAGTTCCTTCTGAATGGAAAGGTCATTACCATCCCTATTGAAATAAATAATATTATTGCCTATTTGAATGTAGTCCCACTAGGATTTTAGGTTTCTATAATCAGTGATGATCATGTTGATCACAAAGTTACTGCTATGGTGAAAAAGATGCAATATCTACTTAGAACATGATTAAGAGGAAGGAACATAAGGGTTACAAAATTCCCTAACTTCTAAGGACATACCAATATATATGGTTTAGGGTACGATCTTGAAAAGGACAAGCTAAGAAGTGGGTAAGCAACAGAATTCAGAAATCAAGGTTTTAGATCTTCAATGACACCCTCAAAGGAAAGCACTCACTAACCATGGTCATTGAGATTGACATCAATGAGCTGATAAGAAATCTTGAGATGAATCTGGGAGTAAGACTATCAATTATGCTCAAGCTACTGTTATCCTCGAATCAAGCATTGATGATATCCTATTTAAAAACATTAATGATGATGATCTCTATGTTTTTTCGTTGTTTGAAATTGATGATGTAATGAACTCCAAGTTAATGAAATGAAGTCATATTTTGCTTACTTATTTGATGTCTTTCTTCATGATAGTGTGCATTGCATTGATTAAAACATTAGCATATTTTACATTCATTCCATATACACGAATCATTTAACATTGGCACGAAATCTGAACCATGCATTATGTATATTTTGAAAGAAGTTACCCCTAAAGAGAGGATAGAAATTGTAAAAATATTAATAAAATATTCAAAAGTATTTGGCTGGACATACGACAATATACCTAGTATTGATAGAGACATCGCTCAATACTTCATTCTTACCAAAGATGGGTGCAAACTGATAAAGCAAAAATTAAGAAGACTCATACCAAAATGAGCCCAACTAGTGAAAGAAGACATTAAGAAACATATCAAGGTAAAACTCCTAGAGGTAGTAGACTATCTGGAATGGTTAGCAAATGTGGTGCTAGTACCAAAGAAAGACGAAAGGGTTAGAATTTGCATCAACTATAGAGATCTCAACAAGGCCTACTTGAAAGATGATTTCCAATTACCTTATATAGATATACTAGTTAATAGCACCGCCACATGTGCAATGTACTCCTTCATGGATGGATTTTCTAGGTACAATAAGATCCTAATGGCCATTATCAATAAAGCAAAGATAACTTTTATAACGGAATTGGGTACATAATGTTATAGAGTAATGCACTTTGGACTAAAGAATATGGGAGCAACTTACCAAAGAATGGCAACCATAATGTTCCATGACATGATATACAAAGAAGTAGAGGTGTACATCGAAGACATGATGGTTAAGTCAAAAAACAGGGAAGAACACTCGTTAAATCTTAAAAAATTCCTCAAAAGAGTCAAAAAGTATAGTCTCAGGCTTAATCCGAAGAAATGCATATTTTAGGTCACTTCAGGAAAGATGTTGGGATATATTGTTAGTCAGAATATAATTGAAATGGATCCAGACAAAGCAAAAGTGGTTAGAGAGATACTAGTACTAAGAATAGAGAAAGAAATTAGAGGCTTCTTAGAAAAACTGAATTCATCAGTAGATTCATCACCAAGTTGACAGCAATGTGTGAACCGATCTTCAAGCTACTCAGAAAAGATCAGCTAGTTGAATGGAATGAACAATGTCAACTAGCATTCGATGAGATCAGGAACTACCTAGCCAACCCACCGGTTCTAAGACCACCTAAACTAAGGATACCTTTAACCCTATATCTGGCCATCGAAGGAAATGCAATTGGTGTAATGTTAGCTTAAGAGGGAGAAATGAAAGTAGAACATGCATTCTACTACTTAAGCAAAAAGATGCTACCCTATGAGGAGAAGTACACCCAAGTCGATTAGATATTCTTGGCAATGGTTTGGGCAATGAAGAAAATGAGACATTACTTTAAGTTTTATAGAATTCAGGCTGTGTCTAAAATGGACCTAATGAAGTATCTCTACGAATCTCCCTCTCTAGTGGGAAAACTTGCCAAGTGGCTCATGCTATTAATAGAATTCGATGTGCAGTATCTAACTAGAAAGGTAGTAAAAGGAAGAGCAATGGCTGAATTTCTAGCTCTTTACCCCATTCCAGACTCAAAAGAAATCCAATTAGAATTCTTTGATAACTTTAACTCAGTGATCAAAATCTAAGGATAGCGCATGTACTTTGATGGAGTGGTTAATCAGTTTAGTGCAGGAGCCAGTGTCATATTGCAATCCCTAGAAGGTGAAGTAGTACCAATGGCCAAAAAGCTTAAATTCAGAGTCACAAACAACGAAGTAGAATATAAGGCATGTGCACTCAGAATAGAAGCATTAATATCCTTGGTTGTTACAGAAGTCAAAATCTTCAGAGATTTCATACTAGTAATCAACCATGCCATGGAAGAGTGGGAATTTAAAAAGCAACACTTAAAGCCTTACTTGGATCAATTGAGGCTACTTACCATGTCCTTTAAAAAATGTAGATTCATTTATCTCCCTAAGAATCACAATCAGATGGCAGATGCACTTGCTTCCCTAGCATCAGTGCGGGAAGGACCATCTAAAATGCCCATGAAGCCCTTAATCCTACTCAGATAAGGACAACCTTGTCATAAAAACTGTAAAATAGCAAAGATAAAAAAAGTTGAAAAACCTTGGTTCTATGACATCTAGAGATATTTAAAGGAACAAGCCTATCCTGATCAAGTAAATGAAAGAGATAAAGCAATCATTCAAAGATTAGTATCAAAATTCACATTGCACCAGGGTGTGCTATACAGAAGAACCTCGAACAGTTTACAACTCCAATGTCTAAATGAAACTAAGGCTGTAAGAGCAATAGAAGAAGTACACGAGAGTGTTTATAATCTGCACATGAATGGAGCAATCCTAGCTAAAAAACCAACCAGATAAAGGTTCTTTTGGATAACAATGATGGAAGACTGCATCAAATTTGTAAAGAAATATCATAAGTGTCAAATCCATAAGAATGTCAACCACCTTCCCCCAATAAAATTGCACTACATCTCCTCTCCATGGCCTTTCACAGCATGGGGACTATACATAATTAGGGAAATCCATCCAATAGCCTCAAACGAACACAGGTTCATCTTAGTGGCAGTGATTACTTCATAAAGTGGGTCAAAGAAAAATCATTCGCAAGGATAAGAGCTAAGCAAGTGACAAAAATCATCAAAAGAAATATGTTTTGTCGACATAGGATCCCCCATCATATCATCTTTGAAAATGGTGTCTAATTCTAAGGGGAAGTTAGAGAACTGCTAAGGAGTTATAAGGTAGAACATCATAAATCTTCTCCTTACTGACTACAAGAAAATGGAGCTATTGAAGTTGCAAACAAGAATATTAAGAATATTTTATCAAAAATGAATCAGACTTATTGAGATTGGGCAGACAGATTGCCATATGCCTTATAGGGGTACCGAACAACAGTTAGGACTTTAACTGAAGCAACTCCTTTATCGCTAGTACACAGATTAAAAGCAGTGCTTTTAGTCAAAACATAAATTAAGTCTCTTTGGGTAGCAATCGAATCTAAAATTTCAGAAGAATAATAGGCTCAATAGAGGCACGATAATCTCACCCTCTTGGACAGTCGAAGGCTTAAGGTTGTATACCACACATAGTTGTATCAAGCTTGGCTAGCCAAAATCTTTAACAAGGAATCAAAACATAAGAGTGTGAAAGCTAGAGACTGGATGTTAAAGCAAATGAGGTAGAATGTTCCAAATTCAAGAGTAAAATTCAAGCCAAACTGGGAAGGCCCATACTTAGTCAAACATGTCTTATTAAAAGGGGCAGTCAAGCTAATGGATTATAAAAGCAATGAATTCTCTTAACCTATCAATACAGACAGCTTAAAAAAGTACTCATCTAAGGCACACAAAAATCCTACTGAACTGAAAACCTAAAAATAGCATCTCAGGAAAAAGTTAGGGACCTCCTGCTAGGTTGAAAACCCTGCATGGGCAACCTAGGCAAAAGTTTAAAAAAGAGAGGAAATACTTAGCTAGAAAACCTAATAAGGCTAGTTAAGGATGGGAGTAACCTCAAGTTTGAAATTTGTATGTATGCACCTGTGCTTTTCTTAAATGACTTTAACAAAATGAGAATGCTTTACTTTGTAACATAGTTTGAAATTTGCAACATATTTTATCATCATGAATTACATCAAGCATGCTTTGCATTTTCTTTTATTACATGACCATAATTCTTAACTCTCTCTTTGAGATTAACCACTATCATCAAAGCCTCAATAAAAAATAAAAAAAAGCCCAGCTAAGTGTGAAGAGCTTCGAGAGAAGACACCCTAGGCAAAAAAGGGAAGAAAAAGAAAACCTAGCTAAGTGTGAAAAGCTCTAAAAGGAGACGCCTTAGGTAAAAAAAGAAAAAATAAAAGAGGCAAGTAAGAGCAATGGAAAACATCATTAATGATACATAGCAATAAGTATATACAGTCATCATCATATAATTATTTTACAATACATACGAGACAAATGCCCAGATATAACACCCAGAGTCCATAACCTCGGGAAGATGATATAACAAAGCAAAGCTCAAGACAAAAGTCCTACACCTAGCTCCTTAAATAACTACATCGGCCATGGCTACCATCAAAGCAAGCACCAATCCTACTCAAGCATCACCCTCATCTAATTTGGGCTCATCATCGTTCATCACAAAGGATAATAGTCGTGACTTCAGCTCACCAATATGATCATGATAAGCTATACGCTCTTGCTCCCATTCACGACTAGCGTGATAATGTTCAGCTTGTATAACATACTGCATATTATACACTCATACATAAAACATATGCATAAAATAAATAAGGACAATAAAGAAGGCATAGCCTTTAAGTGGTTGTAAACTCCAAAAAGTACCATTGCGCACTCCCTACAACGATACACTAGTACTGACTAGAGGAGATGGGAATCTACAAAACCAAGCAAATAAGTCAATCACCACTTTCTAAATAAATGAAACAAAGGAAAAATAAATGAAATAAAACATGAACATGAGTAACGTCAGGAGGAGCAACACTTGACTGAGGAAAGCTAATGCAAGGTAGATCAAAATGCACTACTCTACCAAAGATATCCATCCTAAGCAAAGCCAAGGATGGATGAATCGTTAAGTCCCCTAGAATAGTACTACCAGAAGCCATATTGTTAACATGGATAGTCACCTCAGTATGGAACATGCCCTTATTCTCCTCAAAATGAGACCTAGATCTCTTCCAACAAGATCCTCGCCACTGCAGATAAGCTCTCATAATTCATGTTAATTATAGTTTATTACTAATAAAGTTCATTACATACTTAATAGGAATAAAAGCCTATTGGATCAAAGGAAGCAACTCTCGACGATCCGTGTGATGGCCCAGTCTTCAAATCTAAAGGATGACATACATCTGCCTGAGGAGGTGGAGGTAGAGGAAAAGTGCCACTAGCCACATCGTTAATTAGCTGAGGGATCAATACATCAATATAAGGCAAGCCCGTACTCTTTAAGAGACTCTCAGAGAAGCATTCTATTATGGCAATAGCAAGCTTATCACCACTAAGCTCATAGCCCTAGAACATGTTACCATGGGAGGAATATGGACTCTCCTTATAAATGGACCATCCCACCAATGATGGACTTACTCGCCCAAACACTACACTCTATTGGTACGATCGAAGAGCAACACTTGTCTCTCTATCAGTTACCATGAAGTCACCATCTTTATCGTCCAATATGATCTTGCCACCTACCAACGAAGGAAAATGTGCTTAAAATGCAAGAAACCAACACAACAAGAGTCAGATATACCTGATTAGGGGATAACTTGCACATGTAGTCTCAAGCCACTATGCAATCCTCAATCAAATCAGTAGTTCTCCTGATCCAGTAAGAATAATAAAGAAAGTCATCCTCCAAGAAATGCTCGACGGTCAGACAAGAGAGAACCCCAAACTCATAAGCCTAAATCTATCAGAACTAGGAAGTCATAAATAATAAACTAAAGACAAAGAGTAAAAAGAAAAGATACAAGAACTCCTACTCATGTCTAGCATGAATAAGCATCCATAGATCCTCAAGCCACCTCGACAGGCTGCATTAAAGCCTGACTACATGTAGGCAAAAGCAGCAGTACCCCAGTAATACCTTGACAAGTCATCTAAATCCCTCAGAATAAGCAACAATCATAGACTACCCATACCCGAAGGGTTCGAGAAGATGACAGCACTCAATAAGTAGAACAAAAACCAACAAGCCAGTTGCTCTACTGAAATAAGATCGCCATCGTATATCGTTAGCATTAAAGAAAGAAACTTAGTATAATGAGTGAGGTACAAGCAACTAGACTTTACAAGAGTGGCCACCCCAAACAACTTCATGGTAAGGAGCCTCCTCACTACCGCAGAAGAGCAATCCTCCTTGCTAAAGGGAATGAGCTCTCCAAAAAAGCTCAAGCCTATAATAGTAGCAAAGTCCAAAGGAGTGATAGTCATCTCCCCAGCAGGCATAGATGGAAAGTATGCATCTTGTCCATCCATTGCTCTATCAGTGCATACATAGCAATCTAAGTTGATGCATACGGATCATAAGATAAAGCAATAACAACCTCGTCAAAGCCCTTCACGATAATCATCTGCTTTACGCACAATGGAAGACTTTAATAATATATACTAACCCTATTAAAACTACCAGGTAGCACAGTAACGGACTTACGAGGCTATAAATAATAGGTACGCTATTAAACATAATTAATAAATACTAACACATCTTTTTCTTTCTATTATTTAACAGGAACAATAACTAAAAAAAAAAAGCATTACGATAAGCACTAGTAGACAATCACAATAAGAAAATAAAGCAAGAGTTATCAGCTATTAGAATTCACAATAAAGCTATAACTTAATAGACTATTACAGCAAAGAGCTACAACTACAATAACCTCATGCAGTAAAATAAACAGTAAGGAGGCTAATTAATAAGCTTCAAAAGAACTTACCTGGTAGCGATGATGAGCTCAAGCATGAGTCTCTAAACTATAAACTATAGGAATTGGGTCTCCTCAAGAAAGCTTAGACAACTAAGGACCCTGAGTGTCAGACGGACCATCAGTACTCGTCCTTGTAATGGAAGTCCCTGCCCTAGTGGCCTCTATTAAATTACCTTTCTCATCCAAAAAGATATCCTTTAGACCCTCCAAAATATTGAGGAACTCCATCCTATATAGAGAAAAAAGAAAATATAAAAGAAAAAACATAGCAGAAAGCACTAGAAACATAAAAAGGGTCAAAAAGAGTTGGAGAATACTAAAAAAAGTCTGAAAGAAGACTCCCTAGACCTCCAGAACACATATTTAAATAAGCATGGAGAGGGGAAGGTACATGGCCATATGCCAGGCATGTGATCACATGATTAGCGCGTGACCACGCACCCCCTACACGTAGCCACATGCACTTCCCCTTTTATAGGCTCCCGTATATTCATAAGTGCACTTTGAGATTTTGCACACTCATTTATTTGGTCCTAAACCTCCATTTGAATATAAGACATGCATCAAATTCATATGAAAGTACACTGATAAGGACTACATCTATCTAAAGACACCATATGCGGTCTCACCACTTTTAAAAACTTAACACCTCCTAAAAGAAGAAAAATAAGGAAGAATTAAAAGGATACCTTGCTCAAAATTATCTAAATAACATCCATAACACAACAAGTAATGACATCATCATTACTGTATCATCACTACATTATTACTGCATCATCACTACATTATTACTACATCATCACCGCATCATCATTGGCCAAGACTAAAAGAGGACACATTACATCAATCACAATAATCATAACAATCTATTCACCTGACACCTGAAGAAGTTATAGTAGCATGATTTTGCTCGCTTGACACCTGAAGAGGTTATAATGGCATGATTCTCTTTGCCTGACACCTGAAGAGATTATAGTGGTATGATTATGTTTGTCTGACACCTAAAGAGGTTATAGTGGCATGATTATGTTTGCTTGACACCTGAAGAGGTTATAATGGCATGATTCTATTTGCCCGACACCTGAAGAGGTTATAGTGGCATGATTCTCTTCACCTGACACCTGAAGAGGTTATAATGGCATGATTATATTCGCCTAACACCTGAAGAGATTACAGTGGCATGATTCTATCCGCTTAACACCAGAGGAGGTTATAGTGGCATGATTTTACTTACTAGACACCTAAAGAGGTTATATCGGTAGCATCTACCTATTTGCTTAACACTTAAAGAGGTTATAGCGGCAGTATCACAATAATCAAATTGCAATGACACAGCACTCAGGTAAGTACCTCTCTCTTCAAAAAATGATGTTTTGCATCTTTGCATTTACTTCATGTGTATTGACACTAGTGCTAAGTGGTTAAGTAACACATGCGAAGCAGGGGCAACTGTCATACCTTAAATTTGACTGTCCCTAAAAAGATCTAATGATCAAATGAACCTTCGAGATGACCAGAGTTTGCTTATTTGTAACACCTCTAAAGTGTACAACTTTAGAAAGCCTAACCGACCCCACCAGTGTGCAAAATCGATCACCAAGCCATTAAGTTGTGCTCTAACCTTACGAAATACAAATTATCAAAATAATAAGAAGTGTATTCTAAGAATTTCTTTCTCATAACACTCAGCTTATTGGACCGATGTTCATTTCGTTAGACCGAGACCTAACTTCATGAAAAATTGAAAATTGATTTTGATAAAATGAACTTCAAAAATATGTCCAGAAGCTCCAAAACCTTTAAAAGTGGTCATAGAATGGTCCAATACAATCCGAGAATCAGCGCGTGTTGCTTAGAAGTACAAGTAAAGCCATAAACACCTCTAGGTGGCATGCGTTAAAATTAAAGCCAAACTAGACAAAACAGACTTTGAAAACATGTCTGAAAGGCTCTAAAAATTTTAGAAGTGATCCCAGAATAGTCCAAAATAACTCGAGGATTAGTGCGTATCACTTAGAAGTGCGCATAAACACCCCTAGGTGTCATGTGCTAAAATTGAGGCCGGATTTGACAAAATGAACTTTAAAAATGCATCCGTAAGGCCTAAAAATCCTATAAACCAACTTTGAAAAAGCCCACGTAAGCCCAAAATGGAGTGTATAAAGCGTGAAAGTGCGTACAACCGCGCGTGAGCACTTGTGGAGTGCACAATCATGCGCACTTCGTGTGGTCACACAATCCGTCCTAGGGATGCATGTGTGACCATGCCTATACCCCCCTTATTCCACACATTTTTCAGTATAAATAAACACCTCCATACCTTATTTTGGGGGGGGAGTAAATGGAAGCACACATACACTAAAAAATATGTCTGATCAAAGGCATTGAAAACCCTTTTTCAGATAGTTTTTGCTCTCCCATTGTCTTTTTCTTAAGAGATTAGACCTCTTTTCCACCAAATCAAGCCCCATATTTATCAAAGCATGCTTCAAAGGTATACAAACTGGTATCATTCTATTGTCATTTTGAACCTCTCGATGAGGAAAGCTTGATAATCCCTTGAAGTTAAAGCTTCAAAACCCATACAAGCTTAGTCGAGTCTAAGGACCATGCAATCATTTTAACATGTTTATTTTATCGCATTACATTTTATTTTATTATTGCTAGCATTTGGGAATATTGTTATGCTTGTGTGATGAGACCGATAATCTTGCATGTTATATGAATAATCTATGTTTTATTATGCTCATTTCATATCATCATTCTGCATCCTCTAGTCCCATAACATGAAATCACATCATAAATATCAATAATGTAAAAAGTTTCATATCCCGAAATAGAGTCATCATATTTTCGATCTAATGATGACATCATGCATCCCCTATATTATCATCATATATCATCATAGCATAAATAATCACTATGAACACACATGATCATCTACATTTTGCTTACTCTTTTAAATGAGTGTCCATTGCTTATCCTATTATTCATGTGATCAAGCAAGTTGTGTGAAAGGTCGTATCTGCCTTGCAGATCCATCATACCTAAATTAGATTTACTTTTCTGCAATCTCTTTTTTTCCTTTTATATGTATTTATTAGGAAAATGATGTAATAATAATACCCTTTAATTTTATTATCTTCCATTATATGATGAATTGTGTGAATACTATACAAACTGTCATTACTGAAACTAATATGTTACAATAGCTATATATCGAATATCGTATAACGAAAAATAGTTGAAAAGTATATGCGATCCCCCGAACCCAAAAATCTCTGCTATGAGCAATACTCGCTGAGAGACTCGATGTTGTCCCCTTCTTTTTTTAATTTTTTAAAAAAATCGGATGCTGACTCCATAAAATCGAAAAGAATCTCGTTCGTCCCAAGATCAACCATTTGTCCTTATTTGGTAAAGTTGTCATGTCCCTCAAAAATAAAAAGACCCTTAGGGAACCAATTGGTCTCGAAACCAAAAATAAGAGACTCAAAAAAAAGGTCACTCACAGTACACTTCAAAAATTGTCATTTCAGTTCACATATCAAACTATATCTTTTATAATTGGGAAAATTATAAAAACATTTATGACTTTTAATACTTTTGATAAATTTGATGCATCTTTTTAATTTTTGCAATATTGTTCATCAATTTTTAAAATTTTCAATTCAAACACTGATTGAAAATTCAATGAAACTTTGCTAACGTGGCCATTGAAACAATCTAAGTCGGTCACATAAGCATCACGTCAAAACATATAGTTTTGACTAGTTGGAAAAATATACACGACCTTTAATATTCTTTTGCAATCAAATAATAATTTATTAATTTTAATAAACTGAAATGCAATTTTTTATTTTTATTTAATTTATATTTTTCAATTGATGCATGTACAACAAATATTTAAATAATGAGAATTTAAAATTAATTTTTCTAAATAAAAAAAATAAAGTTTATTGTATATTTTTGTAATGAACATTAAAATTGATATGTATTCAGTTACATTAAGCTAAATTAGTACTTTGAAATATTTAAATCAAAATACTTTTAAAATAATAATCTAACTCAAAGTAAATAATCAAAATATTTTTTCATTTGCAGTTTATCTTAATATAAATATTTAAATTAAATTATTAAAATATTTAATTTTTTTCTTTTTCATATTTGATTAAATCAAATTATTTTCAAAATAATAACTTAACTCAAATTAACAAAAATAAGTACATATCCGTTTGAATATATCAATTAAATTTTCATAAGTTAAAAAAAGTAATAAAAAAATAATTTATTTAATTAGAGAAACTATTTTTAAATTCTTATTACTCATATATTTGTTTTATATGCATTGATTCAAAAACATAAATTAAATAAAAAATAAAAATATGTATTGATTTGTCAAAATTAATAGATGGTGATTATTTGTAAAAAAAATGTTAAATGCTGTGTATTTTTTTTAAATAATCAAATCGATATATTTTGATGTAACGTTTATGCGAATTGATTTAAATTTTTTTGACAGTTATATAAATAAAGTTTTACCAGATTTTTAACTGGTATATTAAATTATAAAAATTTAAAATTTAATGGGTAACATTATTAAAATTTAAAAATATGTTAAATTTCAAAAACACTATAACTCATGAATTTTTTTTTTAGATTGGCCCTTTATAATTTGATGAAATCACTTTATCGTAATTGTAACGGAGATTAACACATAGAAGGTGTATTTTTGTTTTTGTTTTTGTTTTATATTTTTTACTACAAAAAAACAAGACTATAGAATAAGAATGAGTGTAGCAAATTTGACTAACGATCCGTGAAAAGTTGAACCCAACTATTGACTAACAATATTCCACTTTTTTTTTTTTTTTTTTTACCAAAACAATATTCCACTTGAAAGTGCCTTTAGAAAATTCTTCTTCTTCTTCTTTTTTTTTTTTTTTACAATTCATGATAAAGTTTTTGATTATATGTAGCATTAACAGAAAGTTATGAATTTCAGTAGCAAAGGGCAGCGATACACATCACATCGCGAACGGTTGGAAAAGAAAAAAAAAAAGGAGTAATTACTGTATTATCTGTAATATTAATTAAAAATAAATTTTGAAATTTTTATTTTTTAACAATTAATTAAAATAATAGGATTTAAAATTTAAAATACATTATGTAAATTTATAATATCATGATTTAAATATCTATAACTTATAAATAATTTTTATTTTTTAATATTAATTACAATTTATTTTTTAAAATTTTTATTTATTTTAATTTTTTTTGGTATTAAAATGATGGAATTTATAACTTAAAATGCTACGAGGGCAGCGACGTCGTTGCATTTACCGTTATCAAATTAAAAAAGTCACATGCTTGTGAAAATTCTAAGGAACTGATGATATTAATAATTAGTACTTTGACATAATGAGGAGTCCGCTAGAGTATCTGTAGGTCACTTAAAAGATGAGATCTTTAATGTTTTCTATTTTTAATTTAGTGGTTCAGGTAATGGTAATGTATACCGTAAGGTGGGATAATGAGTTTTATCCCTTAATTTTTTATAATTTTCAGTGTTTAGCACTCTGACTTCTTCGGACACCAACAGCCGCTATAAATATTAACCGCTCCTTTCTTGCCATTGAGGCATAATAGAATTAAGCGAAGGGTAATTTCTAATGTCACGATTGGAGTAGTATCTTATCAAAACATTTTTATATTTTTAAAAATTTTACACGTACAATACTTTACTATTCACGTTATATACAGAGATCATTATTTAGAGTAAAAATTTCACAAGGTGATTTTTTTTTTACATTGCTTCATTTGGGTATGGATATGGTTAGCAATTTTATAAGAATTATTATCGTTAATTATTAGTATTTTTTTATTTTTATAAAATATTATGAAGTGATTACAAAGCATAATTTTAGTCAAATTTAATCACTAATTTTATGGCTCAAAATTTATCTAATTTGATTTTGATTTATTTATTAAATAAGTTTTAATACAATTTTAAGTGGTTCGTGAGTAAATAGACTTGTGTACAGTTCTAGTGACAGATTGTGCATTGTTTTTGATGATAAAATTTACATTTGGATCGGAATTAATAGTAAATTTTATGGTGTCATGATGATATGGTATTTTCAAATATAACAGCAATTGGATTTATAGAATCTATTTTAAGTCCGTTGATTAAAAACTTATAACCTGAAGAGTTTTTTTTTTTTTTCTACAGAGTTAAGGAAAACGCAAATTCTTCCTGTTAAAAAATAAACTTAAAAAAGAAAACATGTAGGAGGTTGCCAAAGTCAATTTTTAGGTTTAGAAATGTAGAAATATGGAGAACACATTCTCTCTTTTTCATAAAACTTCTTTTCACTTAATAATCCAGTCAGAAATTTCTTTGAAAATTCTCCTTTAAATTTCAGCCTTCAACATCGCTCAGCACCACCCAACTGAAATTTTAGGTTACTGGTTAAATGAGTAAAGGAAAAAAAAAAAATAACATGTTCCACCTACAAATTTCAGTCATTTTTTAATTATATGGTGTCATGATAACACAATAAATCAAAAATTTGAATCTTAAAGGGGGCTAATTCAAGATGAAACATCTCATTATTAAATTTTGTATTCAACAAAAAATAATTAAGCTAATTCATAAATTAATCGTATAATGTCCAAAGTTAGTGTTTTATTTCACACACATATATATATTTATATATATATAAGAAGACTTACAATCTCATTATTGTTTATAAACTTAATTAATAAGAATACGACTATTTTTTATATTGTGCAGATTATTAGTAATTAAATCATTTGTTTTTTAATTAGTAAAGCAATAATTGATGATCATTACATTACCCATTAAAAAAAGTATATAATACCAGCCACAGCATAAAAAAAAAATTCACAATAAGAATTAAGTATTCCAATATTCTTTATCTCAAATTGATCAACCATGCGTCTAAGATGGTTGTCTAAGTCGGTTGTCAATTTTCTAATGTATATAAATTTTTGTGCTGTTATAATGTATATTTTTTTTCCAAGTTGCGGCTTTTTGTTGTTTTAATGATCAAGGAAATCCGATATAAAATTCATGAAATCCAACGTAATAATCCTATGTCTTAATTCTGTTTTGTGTCCATCCTCTATAACTGTCCATTTCAACACAAGAAAGAAAATTGATACAAGGTTCTGATACTAGTCATTTTAAGAAGATGGTACGTTTGTTTAAACAAAAAAGAACACAAGATTGTCTTCATTTCACATTAAACAATTGCCATTTCGAGAAGCTTGCCTCTATATAAAGCCCCTGGACAGCTGATCTTCTTCACTCCAAACCATCACAAAACAATACATACAGAAGAAAGAAAAACAAGTAGGAAATGAGGAAGC
This sequence comes from Mallotus nudiflorus, assembly GCA_947683625.1. Classification (NCBI taxonomy): domain Eukaryota; kingdom Viridiplantae; phylum Streptophyta; class Magnoliopsida; order Malpighiales; family Euphorbiaceae; genus Mallotus; species Mallotus nudiflorus. The sequence goes on along the minus strand of CANTUR010000509.1, from coordinate 2,874,263 downwards.
AAGTTTGCTCCAATATTCTTTTCATTTGTGTTCTTGTTCTTGTTCTGAACAGTGCAGAGTCTCAAACCTGCAGGCCTAGCGGCAGGATAAGGGGTAGAAAGCCTCCTTCAGGACAATGCAATCAAGAACATGACTCTGATTGCTGTAAAGAAGGCAAGATGTACACCACATACAAGTGTTCGCCACCTGTAACTGGCCACACAAAGGCAACACTAACAGTGAACAGCTTTGCACCTGGTGGAGATGGAGGTGCACCATCTGAATGTGACAATAAGTACCATTCAGATGATGAGCTGGTTGTAGCGCTTTCGACAGGATGGTTTGACAACAAGAGTAGGTGTTTGAACTATATCACTATCAATGGAAACGGGAAGAGTGTGAAGGCGAAGGTAGTTGATGAATGTGATTCGACCATGGGATGTGATTCCGATCATGATTATCAGCCTCCTTGTTCTAACAATATTGTGGATGCTTCACCAGCAGTTTGGAAGGCCTTAGGAGTATCTGACCCTGATGATGTTGGATCAATGGATATATATTGGTCTGATGCTTGAGTTCCTTATACACTTTTTTCTCATGTAATTTACTTTTTATATTTATCATGTTAGTGTATTTCTCGTGTCCTGTTTAAGATGCTGTTGTGTGTTGAAAATTTTTATGTACTTTCTAGTATGTACCTATTGCTTTAATGCTTTTATAGTTGTGCCAACATTTTCATTATTTGTTTTTGTTCTTGATGAGCTATTCCCAGAAATTTCTCATAGCATTTCAGAAATGCATCAAATGGCATTTCTTGATCTATCATATTTTTCAGATATGATTCTTCCGATTAAGCATGTATTCACTATCAGTCTTCTGTTAAACTTGTCCAGCAACAATTTCTCAGGTAGAATGGCTAGCTCCAAGAACAATGGCCATTATAAGCACTTCATATTAATAACAACAAATGCAACACTAACCATATTCAGGAACAATGGCTATTATTTTTAGAACTTTAACACATAAAATAAAGAACAATGCAGCAGCAAATAGAACCCAACGAATGAAACAAGATTATAGAGAAAAAAGGATGAATCTCAAATCTAACAATGGGTTCTATGTTAATCAATGTCCTCAATCTTGCTTTTTTCCTGTTTGATCTGTTCTCTGTACGTTGCCGATGTGTCATTCCTTTAAATGGGCATGTCTTAAAATTGGAAAATAATTTGAACTCTGAGGTCATTCCTGACCTTGCCAAAATCAATCCATAACTCCAAGATCAACATAGCTCGTATGAACTGCTGCCCATCAACTATATAATTTGGATGGTTGCTTATGCAACCTGAGTGTTATATGGGTTGATATGAGTGCCCTCTGTCGTAATGTTTTGATAGCTACGATGGTCGTGAAGTCCTGCTTATCATTGGTGCTTTGTATATATGCATCTGTATTGATGGTGGAAAATTTTTCATCCGAAGTCTTTTACACTGCAGGTAATCAGTCCCTGGCTTAACCCAGTTTATAGACTAGATGTCTAAAATTTTGTAATGCTACACTTTGAGCGGATATGGAACTGATCCCATGCTCTACTTGCCAGCAACTTTCCGAACGTAAGCAAACCCATCATTACTTTAAATTGCATATCTAGCTACAAAATTTCAACACGAACATAAAAATTATGGCTAAATATAGTTTATAGCCACAAAGATTACAACTCTATAACCAATCATACAAGTTAGGAGTTAATTAGCCACATACATTAAAAATTATGTAGTTAGAATATTTAGTATAAATTTCGTGAGAGATAGTTAGTTATAAAAATTTAGCTAATAATAATTGGTATTGCACTGAGTATTATTTATCATATTGATTTACTGATTGTTACGATAGTAATATGACTTATATAATTGGTATTACAGTGAGTATAACTTATTATATTGATATGTACGGTACCATTCCAATGCAATTTGTGTAATTAGTACCTAAGAATTAGGGTTTACCATCATTTGTAGATCATTTAATTTGAAATGAACACTTTTTATCTTTACTACAAGAACTTTTATTATTATAAAATATATTTTTTGAATGAGATTTGATTATTGAATCCATATTAATATGATAAATCCTAATTAATATAGTACTAATTACATAGTTATATTGGAGTAGTGTCAATTCTAAATTAATATATTTTAAATTTATTTTTATGGTGAGAATAAAAATTATTTAGATATTATAATTATTATTACAATAAAAAAAATAAACTAAAAATATTATAGTAATTTAATAAAAAAATTGCATGAATTTAAAATTATAATATAAGTTGAAGGACCAAATAATAAAATTTTTAGTTTTTTTCTAATATTTGCAATAAATTAAATAGTAAATAGTAGAGAAGTAACAATTTAATAGAGTACAATATTATAAATGTTTAAATTAATTATTGAAAATACATAAATCTAGTAGTGTAATAGTTGAAACCTCAAATGGTAGTTAACCCTTGATAATTTAAATAAAACATTTCCTAATTTATTAATCAGATAGAAAGAAAAAGAATGATGCTGTATATCCAAGCAAATTAACAAAAAAAATCCATAATCCTTGGCCATAATTATTTCATAAAAAAAAAAAGCCTATTTATTTATGCAATTTGATTAAATCGTGGAATTTGTTCGCATTTAACAATATAAAATAATTATTAGCTTAAAAGGTTTTAATTATAATTTTTTTCCTTCAGCAAATTCATATTGAAGTTGTTTATCTTGTAAAAAATGGCAACTTTCAAATAAAATAATAAAAAAGAAAAATGGAAGAGCAAGAAACCGACAGCATATTGAGGTCTAAAAGCCATATACCTACACTTCTACAGTAGCCGTCATGTGCTTGCCGTTTTGGTTAAGAACTCTAACAACTGCGCTTATGATTTCATTCTTTGACAAGTTTTTTATTTTTTTTCTTTGAAAATTAAGTTTGTATTTAAAGCAATAAAGTACATTTTATGATTTCAGAAAAAAAAATTATAATCAGCAAAACCATCAACTCTATCATAAATTTTGTATTAATTATAAATTGAATTCTATTTTAAAAGTCATTTTAATTTTATAAATTTTATCAATTATATTCAATTTTATTTGAAGATTTAATTGTATTTTTAAAAATTATTTTTAGATTTCTATAAAATAAAGTTGACACTTATTAAATTTTTTTATCTTCTTTTTCCTGTAAGAAAAAAAATAAAATATTAAAAAATGTTTTTAAATTTTAATTTTGCACTCTTAACATAAATTTTAAATTTAATTTCTAAAGAATTTTCATAAATTTTTAAATTTTTACTAAAAATTCTTAAATTTTAAATATTTTAAAATTCATTTTTCAACTCTCAACAGCATATGTAGGGATCAAACCAAAACAGTATTAGATTAAAAAAAAAAAAAGAGAACTTCAAGGTACTAAAAATATGAGTTAAGAATATAAAAAATTATTTAATTTTACTGAAAAATGTGAAAAAATTTAAAATTTAGAATTTTGTAATTATTTATAGTGATAGTTAAAAGAGCTTACTTTATTGATTTTTATTTTTATCGATATTATTCTGTTTAATAAATTAAGTTACAAGTTATCACTTTTTTCTTTATTATTTTTAATTAATATATAAAAAAATTAAACTTCTATATAAAAAGTTAAAAATTAATTTTAAAACTTATTTCAAAAATAGTAAAATTAAAAATTGAAAATATTTTTCAAATTTCATTTTCTTAGAAAAAGGAAAAAAAATTATAAGTGTCAATTTATTTTATAGAAATTTAAAAATAATTTTTAAAAATATAATTAAACCTTTTAAATAAAATTGACATAATTTATAAAGGTAAAAAAGTAAATTGAAATAATCTTTAATGTAAAATTTAATTGTTAATTGAACCTAAAATTGAGAATTTAACATATGTTCTAATTATTACTCATGTAGAGAAAAAGCGAATATCGATGTGCCTGATTTGGTGATTTTGCTGACCGTATTGTGCATATTGCATATATAGCAGTATGCTGTATATATTCCCTACTACTAACTGCTTCAAGAAATATTTTGCATTTCTGTTTTATCAAAACTTGATATAAACTTTTTTTTTTAATAGGGAGATTTTACAATTTAAGTATTGATAAATTGTAAAATAAAGGACAGTTCTTCCATTTAATTAAATCAATAATAATATAATTCAAATTATATATATTAAGATGTTTTTGAAGAAGAGTTCATACTGAACTACTTTCTCATTGGTATCACAGTTAGATGTGATAGCTCGTGTTAGTGAGTCGTATTTGTGTCATGTCTTGATCAACCAGTAACACATTAAAGGTCAACCTGACACAATAACCTAATCGTGTCATAAATTCAAATACAAACATGTTTCACTCAATAAATGTGTTAACACAACACGACACATTTAACATGTTAATTTAAAAATTTGATTGAATTCATATAACACAATATCATTAACACCGTATGATCCATTTGATAACACATAATTATGCAACCTACTAACACATTAAATGTGTTATCATTAACACAAAAAATAACACATAATTATGCAACCTACTAACACATTAAATAAAATTTATCTTATCAATTTTTAAATGAAAAAGTTCAAAAACAGTTAATTAAACATACTAACACAATAAAATATAAAATTATATAAAACATATATTCATAAAATAAACTATATAAAATATTAACTATTAAACATTCTTTAAAATTATTCTAATCAAAAGAATAAACCGAAATTTATTAATAGAAATTAGTTAATAATTGATAGACAATAACTAACTAATTAGTTAATGTGTATATGGGTCATAAATGTGTCGGGTTAAACCTGCTAATCCAACATGACATGATTTTTAAAGCGGTTAAACATATTGTTTTTGAGTTAGTGGGTCAATCTGCAACACAACATGATAATTTTTGTGTCATTAACGGATTGACATGATAATGACACGAACACGATAATCTCTAACGCTAACCGGCTAATTTCATGTTGGGTTCATGTCGTGTTCAATATTGCCGTCCTTAATCAGAGTACATAGTCACTCATTTTCAAAAGGTTCAAATGGTAAGAAGCTTAGATTCTTTTAAGTAAAATTTTAAATTCAAGTTATGTATGAAAAAAATAGATATTATGAGAGTTTTGTACTCTTATTGGTCGTCTTGACTCGAATTAAAAATTAGTCAAATTCCTCAAATGCATCAAACACAAAAAAAAAATAATAATAATAATAATAAAATAGTATTATAAAATGTCAGATTGAATCATGTCATTATTTATTTGTAAATTTTATTTTTAATTACCTATTTTTAATATTATTACATTCAAGGATAAGATAATAAAAACCTTCCATATATTAAATGTCTAAATTGTATATTAACACGAATTTCATATCCTAATTTTCCAAAAGAAAAGAAAAATATTTGGAAAAAATTTTAGCTGTCTAATTATTACCTTTTCCACTCATCAACCATCTTGCCAGGCAATGGCAGATAGCAGCTATAAAACTAAAGTTCAAACGCACTAAAAAAAAAAATCACTCTTGTACAAATCAAACTATAGATTCTGAATCAACAATGGGTGCTTCCATAAGAACTAAACAGTGTCTCTTGTTGGTTCTTTGTCTACTGGTGCTGGCGACTGCAACTCAAGGCAAAGTACATGTTTATATCATTAATGATATCGGTCTAAGTGCGGACCTTACAGTGCACTGTAAGTCCAAAGATAACGACCTCGGTGAACGAGTTCTCCATGGACTACTCCAAGACTATCAGCTTGTCTTTAATCCCAATATTTGGGGAACTACGCGATTCTATTGCAGCTTTGCATGGACTGGGCAGTTCAAGTGGTTCGATATTTATATACACGATAGAGATTATAAGAGGTGCGGAACTTATTACCGGTCCTTGCTTGCTGGATATGGGAACTGGACAATTTATTCAATGTTATGGGTGAAACTAGTGAACAGAATATTAAGGTTTCTGTTTTTGTTCTATGAAATAGAAGGCCATTGGCCTACAATTATTAAGGTTTCTTCTATATCTGATGAATTATCAATGCAGTTTTGCTAATATAAATAATAAATTATAAATTTTTCGGCCGAAGAAATTTACTCTTTCAATTCTACTCTTTAAAATATATTTAAAAAAAAGAAAAAATAAAAATTCTCTGGAGATACTTGCAAGAGTTACAATATTTAGTGATTGAGTTAATTAAGTTCTTTTATTTATAAGATGTCCGATACACTTCAGGAGCTTTTAAGGTGCCACGATCAACTTCATTAGTGAACCATTAAAGTTAAATTGATGAATAAAATTAAATTTTAAAGTTAAATAACAAAATTTTATTCATCAATTTAATTTTAACTAATTAATAAAAATTATTTAAATTAATAAATAAAATTCATCAATTTTTTAAAATATATATTATTTGATTGTAAAATTTTTTAAATTTTTAAGTCAGTAATAACTTTTAAAAATTTAAAAATTATTATATAAACTTTAAAAAATTTTAATTTTTACAATTAAATGATACATATTTTTCAAAAAGAAATTATCAGTATTATTCGCTAGTTTAAATGATTTTTCATTAGTTAACCATTACAATTTTTTTTCAATTTATATATAGTAATTAATTATAAATTTTTTTAAAAAAAAATCCAATGTATTCTAGTTTTAAAAGAAAAAGTCCTATTGGAACCAAAAAAAAATGTATACAAGGTAAAATTGAAGGTTGAATTTAAAAACGTTGGTGTTTGCGAGGTGTTTTGTCATTGGTTTGAGAACTTTTTTTCTCCTTTATCTTTATTATCACATATTAAGCTAGCTATTAAAGATAGACATTATATGAGTCATATTATATTATGTATTAGATAAGTATAATCTATTTAGACGGATGATAAAATATCCTGTTATGAATTTATTAGGATAGAATATTTAGTTAAGAGTAAAGTTTTATCCTTTAATTTCTTGAATTTTTTCATTTTCAGTCAAAAAAGTTTAACCACTTAAATCAGTTGTTTAAAAAAAATTATTAAATATTAATTTTAAATTAATAATAATTAATTTATGATATGTCTTAAATTTTATTATTAAATGTAATACACTCAGTGTATGTAAGAATTTTTCTAATTTTAATATCATATAGTATTAGATTAAGTATTAAAGATGCTTGCAAATCAGGGTATTCTTCGTCCCAGGGGAGTGGTAGAGCTAGCAGATCCTCGTGCGGGTGTCGATTTTATTTTGCTTAGCGATAGGACAGGAGTTCCTTGAGTAAGAAGAAGCCGTATGAGTTCCTTGGGTCAGAAGAAGCTGTATGTGAGATTGTGTGTTTTGGGTCCTGAATGACAAAAAAAAAAAAAAAAAGTTTTGTATTTATCTGTCAAAAAAAAAAAAAAAGCTTACTTTTACCGATAAAAAAGGGTTCTTTTTTCATACCTAGATTTAAAAAAATTACTTAATAAAATTTGCAAATTATAAGAATACATATATTTTTACTTATACTATATATATGATAGTAATTATTATAATTTTATTAAATTATATTAATTCACATCATTCCATTCAAATCATGCTACTTTTTTTTTTTTAGTTCTCAAATGGTCAAGACTGATTACCTGCAGTGTAAATGAATTCGGATGAAAAATTTTCAACTATCAACACAGATGCATAGAAAGCACCATTGATCAACAGGACTTCACGACCATTATAGCTGTCAACAGATTACGGCAGAGGCCACTCATATCAACCTAGATAACACAAGTTACATAAGCAACCATCCAAATTATATAGTTGATGTGCACAATCAGCAGTTCCTACCAGCTATGCTGATCTTGGAGTTCTGAATTAATTTTGGCCTTTTCTGGGAATTTTATGATCAACAACAATGCTAGGGATGACCTCAGAGTTCAAATTATTTTCCAATTTTAAAACTTACCCATTTAAAGGAATGACGCGAGTTCCATTGGCAGCGTATGCAGAACATATCAAGCAGGAAGAAAGCAAGATTAAGGACATTGATTAATATAATCCATTTTAGATTCAAATTTATTACTCTTTTCTTTTTCTGTGATCTCGGTTCTTTTGTTGTGTTCTAATTGTTGATGCATTTGTTGTTCATAATTCGATGGTCTTATGTTCTGAAGACTAACAGCAATTAGTTAGTGTTGCATTTAATGTTGTTATTAATTTGATGTGCTTATAATGGCCATTGTTCTTGAAGCTAGCCATTCTATTTGCGAATTTGTTGTTGGATAAGTTCAACACAAGGTTGATGGTGAAGACATGCTCAATCGGAAGAATCATATATAAGAACATGATGGGTGAAAAATTGCCAATTGATGCATTTCTGAAATGCTATGGAAATTTCAAGGAATAGTTCAGCAGAACAAAAAATCATGAAAATGTTGGCACAACACTTAAAAGCATCAAGAATTAATGTAGATATCAGCCAATTTAGGTATAAACATACTAGAAAGTACATAAAATTTTCAACACACAACAGCATGTTTTTAAACAGGACAATACACATAAACAGTAGATTACATGAGAAAAATAATGTATAAGGAACTCAAGCATCAGACCAATATATATCCATTGATCCAACATCATCAGGGTCAGGTACTCCTAAGGCTTCCAAACTGCTGGTGAAGCATCCACAATCCTGTTGGAACAAGGAGGCTGATAATCATGATCGGAATCACATCCCACGGTGGAATCACATTCGTCAACTACCTTAGCCTTCACACTCTTTCAATTTCCATGGATAGTGTTATAGTTCAAGCACCGACTCTTATTGTCGAACCATCATGTCGAAAGCGCTCCGCCCAGCTCATCATCTGAGTGACACTTACTGTCACATTCAGACGGTGGACCTCCATCTCCACCAGGTGCAAAGCTGTTCACTGTTAGTGTTGCCTTAGTGTGGCCAGTCACAGGTGGTGACCACTTGTATGTGGTGTACATCTTGCCTTCTTTGCAGCAATCCGAGTCATGTTCTTGATTGCATTGTCCTGGGGGAGGCTTTTTACCCCTTATCCTGGCGCTAGGCCTGCAATTTTGAGACTCTGCCATATTCAAAACAAGAACAACTAGGCAAATGAGAAGAATTTTGGAGCAAACTTGCTTTTTCGTTTCCTTTTTCTTTCTTTCTTTTTTTTTTCTGTGCGTATTATTGTTTTGTGATGGTTTCTCGGGTGAAGAAAATAAATTGTTCCGGGAGTTCAAATAGAGGCAAGCTTCTCAGAAGAACAATTGTTCAGAGTGAAATGATGACAAATTTCTTTTCTTCTTCATGCAGTGAAGAGACAGATATCATGGATGGAGACGAAACAGTGTTAAAACTTAAGAATACAACATTGATTGTAACAGAGTTCATTGATTGCTAAAACAACATCAATGCAGAGTTAGAAATATATGAGCATCCTATCAAAATCAATGCAATAATGCACAAAGATTCTACAAAACCACCAATACTTGTTTTATCAAGCAAACATAAAATTGTTCTCTCCTAATTTATTCCCTGCCTTGCCTACCTTTTTAACTCATGATTATAAACTTGCTACTAGTTTCAGACAAGTTATATACTGTCATGGCCTATCAAATAAATTTCGTAGTGTAATCTACAAAATTCGTGACATTTCCTTAGTAATGCACAAAACAAATTTGGAAAATTCAACAAGTTTTAATTAAATATATAGAGACATGCATATGGAGGAATTATTTCTAAGAATGCAGGAAAGGTTATATGATGCCAAAAAAAAATTATAAAAATAAATATATAAATCAAGAAATAGAGGATTGCAAGATTAATTAATGTTAAATTTTTTTTCTAAGAATCTTAATAGAGTACAACACAAGACTTGAGGGGATTAAAATCTCTTTCTCACACTTTTCAATAATTTATTTATTTAAATATTTTATTTTCACGTTAGAAAAAATAATGCTCAATATTAAAAAAACTCTCATTTTTCTTTTAAATAATATTTTGCATTCAAATTTTGATGAGTGTTATCGCATTTAAATTAATTTTTTTGGAGACTTTTACCATCTTTTTTATCCTATTTGAATCATGCTGAATTGATCAAAATCCACTGACTTTAGAAAAAAAAAAAAAAAAATCTCATCCAATTCCACTGACTGCTTTTTTAGCCCTTGCTTTTTAGCTACTAATTATATTCAATCAAAGTTTTTTAAGATATATATTTAAAATAATTATTTATGTCATAACCTATAACGGTAAATAATATTATTTTGAACTGCACTTTTTTAAAAACATTTTTCTCCCTATAATTTTGCTTCCAAATACTTTGGAGGTAATTTAAAAAAAAATTGTTGTGTAACGATATGCTACACACGTGGGCAATTACAAATTTCCCGTCCATATATTTATTTTAAGAAGAACAATATTACGTGTAGCGAACCGCAAGTGCGGTGGACCACTACACGACTTTTTTTTTTTTTTTTAAATAATCTCGAAGAGAAAGAGAAGAAAAATGTTAGATTAATATTTCTCCTTGCAAGCATATTCTGGCTTTGTTAATTACATCAAACTGTGAATAAATTAATATCTGTCATATGAGAGTTCAAGGCAGGCGTAGTAAGCTTCTCTCAAAGGCGGGTAAAAAAATTTTAATCAAGATAGTGGCTCAGGCAGTGCCCATATATGCTATGAGTGTATATTTACTGCCCCATCAGCTTTGCTTGGAGATTGAGAGGCTTCTTAATGCATATTGGTGGCAGCATAATCAGAGGACTCATAAAGGCATTCATTGGTTGGCTTGGCATAAATTAAGTAGAAGGAAAGAATTGGAGGTTTGGGCTTTCGTAGAGTACATGAATTCAATATTGCTTTGTTGGGAAAGCAGGGTTGGCGTCTGATTACAAATCCTTCATTTTTAGTGTATCAGCTTTTTAAAGCAAGATATTTTCCAACTTGCTCTTTCTTGGATGCTCGGATTGGAAGTAACCCATCTTATATCTAGAGAAGTATTATGGCGACGCAAAATCTTCTCAAGCAGGGATGTCGCAAGCGTGTGGGAGATGGGCAGGATACTTGCATTTGGACTAAGCCTTGGCTTCCAGATAGCGAGTCTGGTTTTGTCTCTTCGGGTATAGTTGAGGGCCTATGGTAATGGTTGGGATACAGACATTCTATCATATCCGTTCTGCTCCAAGGATCAGCAACTCATTTTATCTATTCTGGTTCGTCTCCATCATAAGCAGGATGGATGGTTTTGGTTTCTGGATAGAAACGGTATGTATACTGTTCGTAGTGGCTATAAGAGTTTAATGAATTGCCAAAGCTTCTATCTTGACCCCTGGTTGAAAAGAATGTGGCTTTGAACTTGGGCACTTAAAGTTCCGCCAAAAATTAAGTCCTTTGTTTGGCGATCTTGTGTGGGTTGCTTGCTAGTTAAAGACCTTCTGTTATCTTGTAAGGTGGATATTGATAATTGTTGTTCACAATGTAATGGATATGGAGAGTCTATTGTTCATTGTTTGGTTACTTGTTATAGAGGCTTCTCCACTTGGTTTTCAGCACAATCAGTTCACTTCTACGCGTGATTGGTGGAATTCGCTGCTTGATAGATGCTCTTTCGAGGATTGTTGTTTAGCTGCTGTTTTATTGTGGTCTATTTGGAACAATCATAATGATGTGCTCTGGAAATCCAAGAGGAGATCTGCAGTTCAGATTACCCAGGGTGCAATTATGTACCTTCAACAGTGGTTTTTAGCGCAACATCATTGTTCTAATAGAGTGGTTTCTCCTGCTACCCATGGCGACTTGCTTTGGGTTCGGCCAGCAGATGGTTTTCTTACTTGTAATGTTGACGCTGCAGTTTTTTCTGATTCTAACAGATTTGATTTTGGTTTGGTTTGGTTTGGTTTGGTGATAATAAAAATCAATATCTGTCATCTACGAAGCACGTAAGTTTTTTTCAATGAAGGACATGCAACGATGGTTTTTTTTTTTTAGACGTGTATATAGCCTTTATATTTCTCCAACATGTTTCAAACACAGGATGAAAGTTGAGTAGAGAAGGCAAAAACTTCTGTCAATGCCACAGATTCAATACAACAAATGAAGAACAGTACTTTTCAGGAAATTTTTTTAATTATTATTATTTAATATGTTTTATAAAAATTTTAAAAATGCCTAATTTTATAAATATGAAAACAGAAAATTATTACTTCTATTTAAAAAATTAGGATATTTTTTTTAAGTTAAAAAAAATTAGGATATTAAGTTGCAGATTTTGAATAGATTTTTGAGAAAAAAAAAAGTTAGCAATATTTATTGAACTTGTAGTCTTGTAAAAACAAACTTATAACTAGACACAATTTTTAAAATTATCATTATTACAATAAAAACTATATCAATTTTATTGAAAAAATCTTTAATGACTATTATTTATATATCTAGTAATATTTTTGTTAGATGAATATGTGTGCATGCATGTATCTCAGTGTATTGAGTTTTTGTTGTTCAAAAATAGTTGTAAATATAAAAATGTAATTATTAATTAGTAGCTATATTTAAAAAATAATATAATATAACTAAAACCCAATAATAATAAGAATAATAATAATAATAATAATAATATTATTATTATTATTATTATTATTATTATTATTATTATTACATTTTTAGAAATTAGAAAACTCTTTTTAGAAAAAAAAAAAAAAAACATGTTAAAGCACAAGAGTAAACATTGTCAAGCATTACATATAGCTTGATGATAAACCTTGAAACTTCTCTGTGAAGATTGCAGAAGCAACGGTTGTTATAATCATCAAATAAAGCGAAGGCTAAGCATTAAGTTGAGATGGATAAAAAAAAAAATTCATAGCCATAATCATATATTTAAGATGACAATCTCTTCCTGCCAAATGCCAATCATCATTTGGGTTCCTGACCCATGTGCTCTTTCTCATTCAAGGGGAAGTTGCAATTCTACTTTCAGGAACCACAAGTGGGTTTGGTTCCTTCCAAGGTTAGCCAACGTTTGGGTCCAAAATTTTGGGGAAAAAAATTGAATAGGAAGGTTGTTGTGATGGGTTTTCCCTTTGGGCCTTTGGTGAAGGTTGTTGTTAGGAAAGCGACGTGCAACCTTACCTTCAGGATAACAAATAAAGCTATAAAATTATTATCTTGCAAAAACAAGCCTTCCACTAAACCCTCCAACAAAGTAATCATTTAAAATTATTGTGTTATTTTGTTTAAAAAAAAAAAACTATTTTGTTAATAAAAAATCGGTGAATCATATAATAAAAATGATTTCTTAAATTAATGATGATGAAATTTAATTATATATTTTATGATATTTTGAGAAAGAAATGATCACCAAATCAATCCTCAATTGCTTATCTCCTTATTCTTCATTGCACTTGCACTTCGTCAATTCAACTGTAATTTTGTCCATATGTGTTTGAGAACTAACTTTTCTCCTTATCTAATTTTTAATCGATGTTTCAGAACCTTACTTTTGTTTACTATGCTTATGAATTACCCTTCTTTTTTTATTTTAATATTATTTAACTGGTAATCTCACTTAATGTATTATTAAGTTAAAAATATAGTGATGAAGGTTAAGGAGTCTAATGGTATATCTTTTTTTAAGATATTTATAAGTTAAGCATTTAATTCTTATCTAACTCTCTTTCAGTTAAAAAAAATTATTAAAGATATAACTAATTATTTATTGGTGTAAGAAATGTGTGTATGAATATAGTGATTTTTCTTTTATTTAAATTATTATTTAAGGTAGGATTTTATTTTAACCTTTTGGAGCCTATGGCATGGATGAATGAATCCAAAAACGAGTTTAGGTGAAGATACTTTTAACTTCTTTTAATTGTCATTTTGTGAATGACTAAAATTTCAAGCATTGAGGCATAAATTTTTGCTCTATAAAAGAACAAATGGTTAAAAGCCAAAAACCCCACTCTTAAAAAGGCAACATAAACTAAATAGAAACAAAATTCAAAACAAAGGAGTTTGTTTTATATAACCTATTTTAATAAATAAATAAAAAAAACAATCTATCAAAATTCATCCTCACCTCTTATCATCATTTTATGAAAATAAAAAAATTGCATATAAACAAAAAATTTAACACCGATTTAAAAAAAAAAAACAAACAACCCGTGATGGAATGAACATTCTATTTTTTTAGTGATAAATTTTGAGATTATGATATGCTTTACTTTTTCTATGAGCTCATGTGAATATTTAATTATAAGAATGTTTAATTTATTGAAAAATAATGCTAATTGATTTTAATTTAATTAAAAAATATATAATTTTTAAAATAAGTTTGAACATAGTGGGGAAATGTATTAAAAGTAACGAGAATGTCTCAATGGAGATGATAAATGTGCATTAATGCAAAATGAGTAGAAGAAAGCCTATAGGCATGGCGTACAAATAGTAGTTAATAGACAGAGCAAAGCAAATGTTGCCTTATTTTATGGCATGAAAATAGCATTGGGATTCCAATTTGGTGGGCTCTTTCTTTACATTACCCAACAAAAGTTTCCCATTTCCTCCGATCCATCTCATCATCTGCCTCCCAATGTCACAGTTTCATTTTCACGTCAACACAATCAACTCTTATCTCCTCATTAAACCCATGCTTCTTCGAACCCTTCTCTTTCTCTTTCTCCTCATGTAGCACTCACATAAGAAGAAAAAAAAAAAACCCAGTAAATCTTGAATCTTTCGTAGTATATTCATTATTTTCCTTATTGTTATTTCGGTGAAGAATCAAAAACCCATTTATCTTTAAGAATTTTTCTTGATGGGATACCTTTCTTGCAAGGCAGAATCAGCCATTGCTGTCTCAAAACCAGTTTCTCAGACCAGCCAAGATAAGCAGGAAAAACCCATCAAGATCCAGCAGTTTCATTACAGTGATCTTGAGGCAGCTACTAATGGTTTCTCTGATCAGAAACTGTTGGGTAAAGGCAGCCATGGTTGTGTCTACAAGGCTGTTATCCGGGGACGCCATGTTGCTGTCAAGAAACCTTCGAAAGGTCTTGAAATTGGTCAAGAAGTGGATAATGAGATCGAGATCTTGTCCAAGATTCATAGCCCACGATTGGTAAACTTGTTAGGCTTTGCAAATGATACTAAAGATAGATTGCTTGTTGTTGAGTTTATGAGTAATGGTACTCTCTATGATGTTCTTCATTCCAATTCAAGACCACCCAATTGGGGTCGAAGAATTCGATTAGCTTTGCAAATTGCTAAGGCTATTGATACTTTGCACTCACAAAACCCGCCAATAATTCATAGAGATATAAAGTCTGCTAATGTTTTGATTGATAGGAATTTCAATGCAAGATTGGGTGATTTTGGTTTAGCATTAAGGTGTGGTATTGATGATGATTATAGGCTTAAATCAACCCCACCAGCTGGTACCATTGGTTATCTTGATCCATGTTATGTTACTCCAGATAATTTGAGTACTAAAACTGATGTCTTCAGCTTTGGGATTTTGTTGTTGGAAATTATTAGTGGAAGGAAGGCTATTGATGTAGGGCATTCACCACCTTCTATTGTGGACTGGGCAATTCCACTCATAAAGAGGGGAAAACTCGGTGCTATTTATGATCCAAGAATTGCCCCACTCAGGGATCCTATGACTAGAAAGCAGTTGGCTTTAATTGCTACTAAATGTGTGAGGTCCTGTAGGGAGAGGAGGCCAGCAATGAAAGAGGTGGCTGATTGGCTAACTACATTAAGTAAATTGGTCCCTCTTCATTCATGGAATGGATTTAACAATCCATGTATGATGGTCGAGACGATGGGACGTCCTGTCGAATTGAAAAACCCCCAGTTTGGTCTAAGACCAGGGAATGTAGGAGAAGAGAATTTGGATGGTATAGATGGTAAACTAGGTGTAAAATCAATGAAGGATTCACGGAGGGTGTATTCGGATTTAGGTTTTCGCAGCAATTTGATGGAACTTATGGCTGGTACAGAAGGGCAATCCGGATTTTTGGGTGAGGCTGATGGGGTTGAGTCTAACTTGAAGTCCGGAAATCGAGCCTTTAGCTCTAGATTCAATAGTGCAAGATATGGCATCAAAGGAATATCTCGATCCAAGGCGTGCAGTAATGAGAAAGGTCTCATTCTAATAAGAAAAAACCAATCTGCTGGGGATGGCTCAGAATTATTTTCAAAACAGGATGACACAGTTGCTCGTTCAAGCTTTAGTATTCAAGGATGCCATGATATCTAGTACATTGTTAAAATGACTGAAGCAACTTTGACAGCACGGCTTGTAAGCTTCTCTTGCTTGTGGATTATATTGGTGTAGGTTTGTTAGTAGTTCATTGATTTGTGAGTTCCCCATTAATCTTGAAATGTTAATGTGTTGTTAAACTTCACATATGTGTAGATGAAGGGTACATTGCTGATGTTCCCCATATAGGTTGTTAATCCCTTTCATTTGTTACATCTTTGAAGTGCAAAGCTGATGTATGTTACAAGAATTGCTGTTGAATAAATGCTGATTCAAAATTCTTGCGTTGCAGAACTAATCTGATTTTTATATGTTTAAGTTACATTTTACTGTTGCCTGCTAAGACAAAATTGATGTTTGCTTTTTCTTCTCCAAATCTTTGTTGAATGTGACAATTTTCAGTTAGCTCAAGTTTGGTTAAATACCTCGGTAGCTTATTGTCAAAATAATATTTTGAACTGGAAGGAGAAGAGTAATATCAATAATTCAGGAGTTCAAGAATTGAAGAATGTCAAGATTGAGGTAGTTGGTCCATGAGGCCTGGCCTTGATGCCTACACGCTGAGGCTCTGGGATTTTTAGGTCCCAGGTTCCATCCTTGTCAAAAGTCAAGGAGTATAATCCTTCTCTCTTCTAACAACTAACATACTAATTCCGGATTAGCCGAGACTTTGTAAAAAAAAAAAAGTTGTTGGTCCATGATATACACACTCAACACCCAACATATGTATTCAAAGATTTAGTGCAGTCAGTATGAATAGAATTCATTGTGTTAAAGAGACAGTTTGACTCTCTTTATCTTCCCTTCCCATAGAATTCTGATATTTTCTGTTTTTCTTTTTTCTTATTTTTCATGAATGCCTGATTCAATAGAAAATAATTTGTTTCTTGAAAACCTTTGACCCTTGGAGAGATTCAATTCACACTATATGCATGGAAGCAAGTTGTTAATGTGGTCCTAAATTACACGGAAATGGAAAAACGGAAGAACAGAAAAATGTGAAAATAGATATAATAAATGATATATATATATATATATATATATATATATATATATATATATATATATATATATATATATATATAACTACGATGAAAAAATAGTTTATTCTTAATTTATTATTATGTTTTTTATTACTTTAAAATGAAAATTTTTAAAAGTCAATAATTTATATTCATATTAAATTATACATTTATTTTTTCTAAGATATAAATATATTTTATTGTTATTATAATTAAAAATTAAATATAATGCATGATTGTAATAACATTTTATATTTTATTTGTAATTTAATATAAATATTCATGTAATATATTATTAATTTATTAAATTTTATACGGCATAAACATAGTTATAAATATAATTTAAAAAATTTTATTATAATATGGACTAATTTGTTAAATAAGTAAAATATTATGAAGATTTTTACAAACATCTAGGGGGTCTTTTGTTTACTATCAAAAAATAAGAGGGCAAGTGCAATTCTAAGGGATAATTTGACCTTCATTGGATAATTTAGTAGCTAAATTGGCCCAAAGGATAACAAAAATGTTGATCTTCATCAAAAGGTTCAGATGGAAAATTGACCCTTATTCCTATATATATAATGAAGAAAAATATAAAATCCTTTTTAAATTTATTTTTTTTATTTAGAAAAAAATAAAAAAAAAATGTATTTTTCTAGTTGAAACATATTTTCAATTTAAAAACGGTATTTTAAAAAAAAATTGTTGAAACATCTCCAAAATGTTTTGAATAAGGTTCCTAAAATTTTCAATAAAATATATTTTTAAAATTTAGAAAGTTGCATTAACTGCTTAGTTGTTCCTTATAATAATAACCTTCTAATTAGAGTACAGATGTAATTGTATTCGCTGAGAAAATCCACTTTTTCAGAGCACAATAGTCGTCAATTTGCATCAGATAAGCTGTAGTTCAATTTATTTATAAAAAAATCTAAATCTTCGTACAAAAATCTTATTTTAATCCATATTCTTGTCATGATCAAATGGTGACTGTATTTCTCTATTAGTATGATGTCTTTTGGGAGAAGGAGAATAATAAAGCTATTGTGAACTAATATGCTTGAAAATAATCATTAGTACCTAGAATTTATAATTCTCTATGTTAGGCCTATACACTAAATTATTATAAAATAAGTGGTGTATGCACATTATTGTTAAATAATTATAGTATATGTTGATTATTCAATACTTGAATAATGAAAATAGGATGCTGATTTTTTTTTTGGGTTAAAAGTAAAAAACAGGTCAAGTCAGTCTTAATATATAATAAAAAAATTACTATTTAGTATAAAGGTAATTATAAAATAGTTCATATTTTATAAAAATATTTCAGTACTGTGACTGTATTGATCGTATTATGACCGCTATATTAAATATTACTTTTAACATAATTGATTTTCTCACTGTTTATAATGGACCCATTCTAAAATGGAAATCAACACTCTATGGCTAACGACGTGTTACATTCATCAAATTTTGCTAGATTGCTGACCAATATTTGCAAAGCTTTATCAGAATTGATCTGAAACAATTCTCTGAATAGTAAAATCTCCATGTTCGCTCTTAATTTGCTTTGAAGGATAACCAGCTGTTCTTGTAGACCAGCTTATCATTATAAAAGATTGTGAATCACTCAATAAATGATTTAGCAATTGTAGTAAATTATTCTTGCTATCACTACCAAATCTTTTATTATTATGGTTAATTATTCTTGCTCTAGATTAATCACACATGCATCTAACAGATCAAGAATTGAGTTCAGGTTTTCATTACTCTGTTAAATGGACCCTCTGAAATATTTGCGGTGATCATTTTTTTTTCCCTTTTCACTTTTACTTACCGGAAAGCAAGTAAGTTTCTTCTCTTTATTGTCTGGTGCCATGAATGCCCTCATGGATGTGATGATTGCTCCAACATTTCTTTAGTCAAAGAACTCAAAAGAGATGGACATGGAAAAAGCCTATTAAGAGATTATCACTCAATTAGAAATATTTTTTTTCACATTTCCTTTTTTTTTTTTTTTATCATTTTATGTCTCCATTATCTTGTAGCTTTAACTATTCTAAAAGTCGAGTTGGGTTGGTCTCACAAAGAGTAAAAAATTTTCAGCACTTGTTTACGTTTTCTTTTTTTGAGATCAGTATAGAAGGCAACAAAGAGAATGTAGAAGAAAGTATTTTAACTATGCTTTTGAGGTCCTTTTAAAGCTCCAAGTTGTCCTGTTGAGGTGGAAGTGGAAACCCTCTATTCTGCATTCCAGCTTAAGCTTGAAAGTGGGGATTGGACCACTAGTGGATTACATTAGTCTCAGAGCACTGTGCAGTGGTCCTGTAAATAGAATCGCTGGCTCATCAATGGAGCAGCTACTTAAGAATGTTAAGAATTTCTTTATTCTGTTTTTAAATGAAGCTAAAAGTATCTAATTGTATGCAGATGCATTAAAACTCATCCAACCAAAAAATGACCTGATTGTTTGATGCTAGATATTATTATTGTTTTTTTACATATAATAGAAATTAATTTCTCATATGGTGTGAATTTTAGTGTCAATATGGTCAAGCATGCACAAGAAACCCAATGCCTTGCGACGGGCATTTACAAGGTCTTGGTTCGAGACGTCGCTCCCTAATTGATGTTCCCCTCCCCATTGTACGTATGGTAAAATATATATATATATATGCCAAGTCTTTGAGAAATTGAATTTTGAGTTGTCATTTGATGAAACTATTATATTCTCCCTTCACATCTATCTTTTCTCATTTTGTTTTTTCTCTTAACCCAAGAAATATCAAACATCTCAACACAATTGACAACTAAGAATATTGTGTTGGCCAAGAAAAGAGCTACACATAAAGAGTTTATCATCTAAGACAAAAACACTCTTTGATCCAAAAGTACAGACAAATTGAATTTCAGGTACCTAGACTAGAAGAAACTGGCTCAATCCCCAACAACTGGAAGAGAAAAAAACTTAAGTGTCGGTAGCTGTTAGCAGCAAGTAAGAAGATCTATATTCCTGTCAATGTATATGTTTACAGCTCACGTATCTTCTAATTGCATGTGCCTCTCTTTTTCAGATCCTTAGGCCTCATATTCTTACTTGGTGGTACCATCTATGAACAGTTGAGAGTGAAGGTTAAAAATTGGATTCCCCAATTCTCTACATTGGAACAATATGATTAACTTTTGAACTGGGTCCCTCTAATTATTCATTATTTTTTTTTAGTTTATTGTTAGTTTGAAATTGCACAAACAGTGTCATGGGAAGAAGTGCTGACTTTTGTTAGGAGGTTTAATAATATAGAAATGACAGTGCTGGTTTTACAAAGACGAGGAAAATGTTAAAGACACTAATTTGCTTGAGTGCCTGTTCTTTTGTCTATTCCTTGTTGGTTCTTTCTGAGGGATTCGATGCCTTCTCTTTACTGTTCCAGTCAGTGCTTGTGATCATCGACTCAAAACTTATTTTGTAAAGGTACATTATCAAATCATAAACAATACTTGCTCACATTAGCAAATTCAACTTGCAAAAATAATAATAATAATAATAATCTTATGTTAGACAACAATGTGTCTCCCTAAGTAAAATCAAATTTAGAAGAAAAATGATTAAATTCTCTAAGAGTTTATTTGGTTCAAATTAATTTTATAAAATTTTATGGAATTCATTTGCAAGTTTGAATGTATTTGGTTTAAATGAAAACTTGTAAAATTTATTTTTAATTTTAACTTATTGATTTTGCAGAATTGTAAAATATTAAATGAAATGAATTTCAAATCCATTTGGAAAAAAAATGAATTCATTGAGAAATTGAACCAAACAAAAGGTAAAATTCATTTAAAAATGAAATGTTTAGTGGAATTAAACCAAATAAAGGGTAAATAAAACTTTCAATTTGAGTGCAAAATTAAATTGAGAATTGTTCATAGTCCGTTCTCCACATGAAAATGGATATTTCGACTCCAGGAACTTCGCTGAAATTCTAAAGATGCATGATCCTTGATTAACCGAAGAGGCCGACCACTTTTGTTGGGTCCTTGCAAAGTACTGCTTTTCCACATTCTCAGGTACTTGGTTCTTCCTCAATTGTGGAAACATGACCAATACTGTTCATCTTATTGCAGCAACATGCCAGGGTACTAATTGATATGAACCGCCAAAAAAAGAGAGAGAGAGAGCAATAAGGTAATAAATAAGCTTTACAAAGATGAAAAATCCATATGAAAGAAACAAAGAACTGAATTCCATTGTGAACATGATGGCTGGTTCTTTCATCATGATTTCTTATTGCGTTTCATGGGCATTCATCACCCCTAGCCCTGACCTCACAAGAAGAAATTCTTGATGCTTTACAAGACCAAAAAGATCTCCTCGGCACATTTTGGTGTAGGTAAAAAGCGAATAAGGCTGAAATATTTCCATGATCAACTTGTGTTATTAAAACTTTCTGAATGTTCGTTTTGGATAACAAACCACATGGACAGTACAACTCATAGCCATGCAAAAAATAAAATAAAATGAGATAAATCTGGGTGACACCAACAGATTTCATAATGACATTTAACTTCGCACCAAAAATGAATTTGTAAAACATTGGTGGGCTAAAAACAAAACTCTATTTTCTCAATACTACAAATTTCAAAGTCAAAAACCAATTGGCAACAAGTTCATTAATGTCCTGAAAAACTATCCTCACTAACTGCTTGGTGAATGAATATTTCTGATGTCGAGAGTTTTTTAGGAGGAATTAGGTCTGCGATCCAAAGCCCTGTAGTTGCTGTCTAGACAAGATTTGTGTACACCGAATATAGTAACAATGAGCACCCAAGGAGCATTACCAAGTTGAGATCAAAGTAATTGGATGCTTTTTGTGCTTTAACTTGATCTGACACCAGCACCCTGCTTTGTCTTGATCATTCTTTTTAGCGTTGCTAGCCAAAAATTACATTCATCCCACTCACTTGTTGTGAGAAGTACCTGTTCCATGCACAAGAATAGAAACACTTACAGACTAACACCTATTTTTGTGTTTAGGTATTCAAGTTTGCACCGACAGCTTGTGTGACTTCCTGAATTTCAAAGAGCATACCTGGATTTGCAAGGCTGTGCTGAAGTCATTTTTATCCAATGCCTGGCACAGCTGAATAAGCTTATCAGAAGCATTTTTTGATATATCCCCACTGTTAAGCTTGGCAAACAACGCACCAATCTTCCTTGAATTGTCTTCTATTTCACGCTTTCTAGCTGGATTTGCACGTGAACCCCCCAAAGCTTCTGATGTCTCGTTAAAAAGTCTTGTCAATGTTGTAATGACAGGTCTATGATGAGCTGCAGCAGATAATGCAAAAACATGTTGACCCAACCTTAAGATATTGCATTGGGAAACAGTAACCAGTGCCACAGACATTATTAGCACCTAGTTTGCATTCAAAACTTGTCTATCCGAAATAGTCCAATATTTTTTCAGTTGTGCTAAATGCTGCATCATGTCCAAACTACAGAACACAATCAGATCAATTGAAGTATCATACAGGCTTCAGATGAAAAAACAGTATGAAAAAACAGATGTGTACTCCAAATAGTATCAGAAAGCAGTTGTAAATCACAAGTCTTTTCTAACACTAGAAGTAGAACCAAAGCCATAAAAAAGAAAAGAAAAATTCAATATTTTTAAATCATGTCAGCTATGATATGAATTTCAATCAAGAGAGGAAGTCCACTCATACCAGGTACATTTGAAGTATCAACTGTCTGCACTGTAGGTGGTGGAGCAGCAGGTGCCACAGTTGGCTGTACTGACGCTGACTGAGTAGGACTGGGTGGTTGCATTGAACTGAATCCAGGTCTTTGAACAACTCCAGAATTCGTTACAGGCCTAAACCCCATTGGTGTTGAAGTGGGAGCAACAACCTGTGGTCTATGCCCAGGAATTGGACCCACTTGAGATGTAACAGGGCCTTGTGAACCAGCTGGAGGCTGCACAGGGTGATAAGTCGGTTTAACAGTCCCCTGAAATAAGCACACAAAATTCAAAACCCATCACGTATACAAAATTAGTTTGCAACACTCAATTCAGGATACATCACATACAGGATATAACTGAGAGCCCAATGTAGGTTGCTGGTACTGCTCTGCATTTTTCAGAATAGGAACATTTGAAGGAACAAACGTCCTCACAGCTTGTTGAGTGGAAGCATTAGGTGGAGCGAAATTTGCCTTGAGGGGACAAAAAAGGTGAAAAGAAATCAGTTAAGTGAATCCATATGATTAAAAACAGTTCCTCCACAGTTGTTAAAAAATGTTAACTGAATGCCTTTAGTAGTAATATGGTTGCTATTCTGATAGAGGATTTCATACACTAATCAAACATAAAGATTGCATTGAACTAGATAGCATAGAACTCAAGCTTTGGGCTCAAAGCTATTAAGACACTCAAACTAGCTCATACTGGGCAACACAAATGGGATTTGATTCCATCAGAAGATAAATTTACCACGTATTGCTGTGTAGAAAAAGAAATAACACTTGAACATCAATGAAACAAAAAAATTGTTTGCTTTACTAGAAATTGAAAATTACTTGGTCAAGACTCTTTTAACTCCTAGTCCAGACTCTTAACTCTGACATATAAATTGCCCTGCCAATTAGTTACATTTTACATCAGCAATCATACAAGAAATCAAAATACCTGAGGAATCTGAGGTGCCTGAGAAGGTATGAACATTCCAGGCTGTGAGGAAGGCTGATAAGGTGCAGGTTGTGAGGAAGGCTGATAAGGTGCAGGCTGTGGTGCAGGCTGATATGGAGCAGAAGCAGCATATGGTCTTCCATATGAGGAGCCAAGAGATTGTTGATAATTTTCACTGTATGGACTTCCAGGAATGCTTTGATGCACTTGAGATGCTGCAGCTTCCTAATCAAGTTAAAGCAGTAAGAGTTATCAACAGTCAGCTCTCAGCACCATCATATCTTACTATAGGAAGTAAAAGAAAATAATAAAGAGAAGTGTTATAAATTCCACCTGATAATAGCTGTGAGGTGCATCAACAACCCCAAAACTGGATTGTACAGCGCCATACACTGACCCACTTTGCTGTTGAGAATTTTCGAAAGTTGTAGACTTAGCATCTTGCTCTGCATCATGGACAAATCAAATTGCTCAACCGATATTCATTGTGAAAGCAACATGGATAATGTAGTCAAAAGCAAAAGGTGCACTCAAGGTAATATGGCTTCTCATCACCTCAAGCGCAAAATAAGCAATCAGCTTCTTGAAATGGGTGCAAAATTTTCAAATAATTAAATGCTAAAATTAGAGGCAAACATTATAGTAAGAGAAGAATAAAGGGAAATAAGAGTAACTGTATTTTATATGGTGAATATGAATAACAGTAAAACAGGAATAAGAAATAAAAATGATAAAAGAATAGAGAGATAAAATGTAACAGTGATACAGGGGTAAAAAAGTGGATTAGAATGTAAGAAGAAAAGAAAGGAAACAGATGGAGCAAAATACGAAAAAGGAAAAGGACTAAAATGATGCAATACAGAATAATTAGATTAGAAATATAATAAGAGGTAGAAGTAGGATAAAATTAAAAGAAAACGTGGTGGACGTAGTACACCAACAAAACAAGAAAACTGATCAGGATTGACAACAACTATTATGACAAGGCAAGAGCTTTTTAGTTTGTGCTTCAAGGGAAGCCCCCACTTAAGCACTCAAAGCATGTTGCTTTACCAAAAGCTTTGCCTGGAGGATTAAAAAGTCAAAAGAAATTGACCCAATGTGTGCTGTACTTCAGTGCTTAAGCAGGCACTTTTTTCACTATTAACCACACTGGCTTAAGGTGTCTCTAGTGTAGCTCCTATTGCTGATACCATAAATGCATATATATGGCCCATGACATACTTCATAAGCAATCTAAAAACATTGACTTCAGTTGGTTCTCGTAATATGCTCACACCACTTAAAGAAGAAAATCTCCTCAATTGCATAATATCTAATACAGCATTTAATAAAATGTGTAAAAGCACTTGGTGCACTATGACTGATAGGAAATATGGAGCATATTGGCAGAGGGACAGAAAAAAAAAGAAAAAAACCAAGAATTGCAAAGCTTCATATCCCAAGATTATTCATGTGAAGGACTTACGAGGTTCTGTAGAGAGGGCAATGCGATCTCTTAAGATAATAAGTTCAGGAGACAATTCATCAGTGCCCAAAAGTTTCAAATATTCCATTGCTGTTGTTAACAGCCCCTGACTGGCTAAAATTTCGGCATATTTCTCAACAAGCTTGCACAAAGATGCACTAAATTGCTTCTGACCACTTGCCAGAGCAAGGACTATGGTCTTCTCCATCAAATCCTAACAGAATGAAAAATATTTGTCAGGCTTCTACAAAGAAGAAAAAATGTTGTATGTGTATTAATGCAGGCTTACCTGAAGAAGTTCAACATATGATTTCCCTTCACACTCAACAGTCAGGTTCCTTGACCAAATTTCAACAGTTTTGTCTATATTTCCCGCACATATATAACACAGAGTAGCTGCTAAAGTATTGCCAGCAGCCATTAGTTTTGACGCAAGTGAATTACATAGCAGACTCCATTCTTCATTCTGTGCAAACTGATCATCCATTATAATGACAAAAAAAAAAAAAAAAGATTACATACACTTTAAAATTATATATTGTAGAAAAATTTCAAAGTAAAATGCAAGATGTTATGTGCATTCAATGCTATTCAATTAACATTTCCACTAACAATTGAAAATGCTCCACAAGAAGAAAATGGAGCCAAAAATTTTTTTTTAAAAAAAAAAACAAAACTATACTTGATCAAACCTCAAAATCTTAAACAAAGGCATCAGTAAGCTAAGCAGTATCATGTACTTGACAAACAACATAAAAGTTCATACACTTACCGTACAGAGTAGAGCAAGTGTTTCTTTCCAGTATTTCAAAGGCCTGGTGTTTACAAGACTCATGAGATCATTGCCTACCATTGCAGAAACAATCTGAAAGCAGAAATAATAAATTGTGAGGAGAAATAGACTTACATGATTCATAAAAATGAGGTGGTAACAAAAATAAATTCATTTGCATAGAATATTAGTAAAAGAAAATAAAATTTTCGTGTAATTAGGGATGTCTAAAAATTAAGCTACCTTCAAATAAGGTGAATGACTCATCTTAAGGTATTGATTGCGAGTGCTCTCCCACAAAGAAGCACCACCGACATGAGCAATAACCAGAGCATCAGCCATTTTATTTGCAGATATGCACTGTGCAACAGCACCCTTGTAGTCCCCCACGACCAAAGCATGCTGAATACTATCATCAAATGATGGATCATCACTCTCCTCCAGTCCATCTTCTTCCTGTTTTATTTCTTCAGCGTGAGTGGCAGAATTTCCAGTGCCAAAGTTGCCACTAGAAGCAAATGAAGGTGTATGAGCTTTAGGGCTTGGAAGATTGTTAAAGAAATCTTCCCCATCATCTGCAGAGAAAACAGTGGGCTCTTTAACACTCTCATATCCCACTTTATCTGTTGCTGTATCATCAAGCCGAACAGCATCCATTTGTTGAGAGATATCATCCTGAACAACATCCTTCTGTTCAACAGGTACACTGAAACCAAGATGGGTGAGCATCTTTGTCCTTGCTGTCCCATCTTCTTCAAACATAACCATTAAGAAACCCCATGTTTCACGGTCATCCTCAGACCTGTTGCGACAATTTATCAGACACAAGTCACGCAATAGGTCAATTTCCATCCATGCTCAAATGATTAAAATAAATAAACTATTTCTCAGAAAAGAACACATACTCAGACTCTTGTGATTTTTTCTCACATAATGCTTTCAGCAATGACTTCTCCCCATTTTGTATGGCAGATTCAAATTCATGTGACCTATTCACCAAACTCTGCTCTGTAACTAGGTTATGTAAAAGAACCTGGCATAAGATAGCAAAGTAACCATTAAAACACTTGAAAAGGCAGAAATGAAACAGCAACAGCATATTAAAACATACCTCTGAAGCAGTAGCTGCAGAAGACCTTGGGTGAAATGATACAAGCTTTCCTCCAAAGCCAAAAGACACACCGGCTGGGCGCTTGTACCATTTTGGAGCTCTTAGTGTGGCTGCAGGGATATGACAAGAAGAAAGGTTTAGAATTTGAAACTTGATGACGTATGATGAGAGAAAACATTACAAAAAACAGGATAAAATTTTGCAGAATATCTAAAACTAAAAACAATGTCCTTCAATGCATGATGAAGTAAGAACAGGGAAAGATAATTTGACCATATTTCTCATGAGGTACAAGAACATATTTTTTTTAGCAGGGCAACAACTTGGAGAAGAAAAGCTTTTTCTCTGAACTCCAGCAAAATTCAATGCTTCAAGCCAACTCAAACAAAACAAGAACGGCCTTTGCAAAATGCATTTGCAATTATACTAATTTAATGGTCATTAATTTGATAAGCATTTAAAAATTATTAAAGTCTTTCCTGGAGAATTCAATCAAAATGAAAGCAGTTGGAAACTAAAGGCTTCATTTATCCAACAGAAAATAACTTCTCTGAGGGCTGTGGAAAGCATTTTAGGAAAAATAAAGTCTGTCCTAGAGAATTCAATCAAAATTAAAGCAGTTGGAAACTAAAGGTTTCATTTATCCAACAGAAAATAACTTCTCTGAGGGCTGTGGAAAGCATTTTAGGAAAAATAAAATGAAATGTTTCTTTCTTCCATTTGACTATAGTACGAGAATGCATTAAAAGTTTGTTGATAACATTTCAATAAAATTTTATGGTGAGAATAATTTTTCCTGTTTATGCAGCTTTAGATAAATTTAACAACAACAATGACTACCAGACTGAATTAGTTTGATCAAATCTTTGGCCAAGTGTCAGAACAGAAAGCCAGGTTTAAACTAAAATAATCATTGTATAAATTAAATTTGTATAACATAATTTAGGAGCAAGAAGATGAGTGTAATGACAAAGCCAAACATACATCCACTCATCTGGCCT
Source organism: Mallotus nudiflorus (assembly GCA_947683625.1). NCBI lineage: Eukaryota > Viridiplantae > Streptophyta > Magnoliopsida > Malpighiales > Euphorbiaceae > Mallotus > Mallotus nudiflorus. The sequence continues at coordinate 2,845,934 of CANTUR010000509.1, read as the reverse complement.
AAAAAGACTATTAATGTCAAGTATTGATTATATGTCATTTAAGCCCAAACGAATCAGAATCATTGATCACTCTCAAATTTCTTGGTCAAAATTACTAAAAATACATAAATAAATTCACAATGCCTTGTAGCTAAATAAGCATTACCTGATCCAAAACCATTATCCCCAGAAGCATATTGACTGCAACCCTGCAAAGTAAAATCCATGATAAAAGATGTCTAAGTTGGAATTCATATATATCTAGGAAAAAAACTAGCATCATTGTCCAGACCGATAATGCAAAATTAACAATGAAATTCCCATCCCCTGTCAAGGTGATTTTTTATCCCAAGTTAAAACTCTTTCAACAAAATGTATTCCAACAGTCTTCATTAATTAAACAACCCGTTTTCATGACTGAATATATTATAACTTCAGTCACCAATACACATTTGGTTGAATTCATCCTAAAATTTGTGCTGGCCAACAAGAAAGAAAAATAGGACAAATATATACCTCGATGTTGTAGATGCCAATCTTTCCATCAAAAGAAGATGCTGATAGAACTCCCAGAATCTTTGAATACCAGTGCACATCAAAGTTCCAGTTGGCACCAGCAGGTAATTCACGGACAATCTTAAGGAAGTTAATTAAAAGGAAAGAAAAAAAGTTAGCCATATCACAAGCACTCACTACAAAAAAAATAAATAAATAAAGGTCAAAAGCAAATGTCTCGTGACTGAATAAGGTATTAATAAACTACACTACCTCTCCAGTCATAGTATTCCAGCAAATAGTTCGATTATCTTTAGCACAGGTAAGCAAATAGGAACTGTCACTCGGGCACCATGACATTGCAATTACACCTGGTAAAAGATGAAGGTCAAAAATAAGAAGCCAGCAAATCCTTGTATTCAATAAATTCCTATTATCACCATGGTTTTTTAGGAACTAAAGCATTAAATTTCAGAATAAGAAGGCAAACTAAGAGAGATGCGCCATGAAAGCTGGAACTCTTAAATTGACATCCTCAAAAAAGATCATATTTCTAAATAAATGACAGTAATCTAGAAATTTTTTTTTTGGGTTAGTTGGGCTCAGATTGCAAACCTGAACATGACTAATCTGAAAATCAAGAAGTTTGATTTCCCTAATTAATTCACTGAGCACAATAGATATCATATCTCATCATAAACTGCAAATCATATCTCACCAAGGTTGGCTGAAACCACTAATGTTTATAGAAGAACACATTTAACAACTAGAAATCAAAGACGGCAAATAATGCTGCAACATACCTTTAGTATGCCCCACAAACTCTTTCACAGGTGTCATTGTGTTCCTCATATCCCAAAGCTGCTTGCAAACAGTTTTATGGATTATGAATTACAATAATCTTTGCATACAAAAATTTCAAACAAATCATCTAAAATGTCATTACCCGCAAAGCAGGAGAATTGTCATCATCAGACGCAATAACTAGCTGAGTGGCAACATCAGGATGCCACTGCAAAACAGAACACCGCCGTCTAGATGAATCTTCAACACTGTTGATTTACAGATTACAGCATCAGTTTGCAGTGAAGTTACAAGTTATAGTATTGCAAACTGTGGTGCAAAAAATGACACTGAGAAATGGCCAAGCAACTTACGATATAACTGGCTTCTGCTTTTTTAGGTCCCACACAACTGCAAAAAGGTGTGGAAAGTTCAGTGCTCCAAACTGAACAATGTAACAAGCAAATAAAAAAGTGATAAATGCATTAAGATTCCTCACCAGTTATTCCATTAAGGGAAGTGGATGCCAATATATGTTGAACTTTGCTATTCCAAGAGACATAAGATATTTCACCTTGAGTAGCAGAACCAGTACCCTGCAAAACATTAACTAGACTTGATTAATTAAAGTAACAACAATTCTGACTAGAAAAAACCCCAAGAGTGCAAGCACAAGGGAAAGGGATTCTAGCAGAGCTCAAAGAAGGAAAAAACAGGGTAACAGGGGCAGAAAGTGAAGAGAGAAATAGGAACAAGGTGCAGGATAAAGAAATCTTCCCAAGAAAGTTCAAATTATAAAACAAGGCAACTGCTACAGCAATATGGCAATCAGTGTTGAAAATAGCATAACTTGCAACAACTGAAGCAGCAGCCCATATTAAACCTCCATCCTAGTATTACAAACCCTTTCTGCCCTATCATGCATAGGTCCCAAACTAAACAAGGCATTATCAAGAACCATCAAAGAAAGCACGACAAAGGCATGCCCTGCTCCTACAGCAACTATGCAAACAAAAAAAAGAAAAGCACCGAGAAAGGGGCTTAAACATTGAGCTTGAAAATTCAAAACCAACACAAGTTTTAATGGTAGTTCTATTTCAACAAGTAGAAATACTAAATTATCCATCATAAAGATTGGCATATGCACCACCTCAAGAGCAAGACTAAACAAACAGCAGTACAAGCACATTTCTTCACAGTAATTTTTCCAATGATCCAATGGACATATTCTATCAGGAGCTTCCATCAATTAGCTCCCAAAAGATGCTCATTAGCAGTATGTTGCGTTAAATGTAAGTCTAAAGATCAAATAGAGGTCTTAGAATATGCAAAACCAATAGCAAGCCCCACTAGTAGCTCCAGCTGGCAGCTACAATCTGGCAGATGATTGTGAAACAACTTTAGGAAGCTTAAGTGAGAACCTCAGTTAATAAATTATGATCATTTAATAACCAAAGTTATCTGATTCAAGTTGAAACCAATTTGAACTTTTTAGCACTCTGCAATTGTTTGGTTCTTGAACAAAGAGGTTTCACCTTCAACTTAATCTAATTTAAATATTTAGAAAGGCTTCTAATTGACTGATTTGGAATGGAACTTCTTAAGAGGCTTACTGGGCCAAGTTAGCTTTACTTGTAGATACACCCTTCCCCCCACCCCCCCCCACCCCCTCCCTCTCCCCTCTCTCTCTTTCATCTCTCTCCCTCCCTCCCTCTTCCGCAACAAAAAAAAGGAAATAAAAAATCCAAGTACATCAAGATCTGTACGCTTTTAAGGTTTTCTATTTCCTACTTTGCCTTTCAAATTCAGACAGCAATGAGACCATACTCTACCACATCCACCAACCACTGGCATGTAACAAAAATATATTCAAGCTCATCTTCCACGGCACATTCTTCTGAATTGTATAATTGACCCTAATAACCTCCTAGAAATAAATGTACCTACAGTTCTGTCTCCTCTGATCATCCACAATCCAGTACGTAACCCTCTCTGTTTTCTGCCTAAACTTCCAGAAAAACAATTTCTTTGACTTCAGACAAAGCCAAACTGAAATATTTGACTAATCTAAACAGTGTTTTGCACAGTTCATTAAAATTTCAAAAACAGAATTAAAACATAAAACCCAAAAATGAAACATTAGTTGGACATGCTAATTCTAATAGCAATAGCAAAGATTCAACTTTTTCCCCTATAAAGACTACATTGAGGACTTGCCACTAGAATCCCTTCACAGCTCTTCTCAGTCACTTAATGGAGAACAACTATAAAGAGGATTTCAGTCAGCAAAAAATGCTTGTTAGAAATAGCTGAAAGTAATTGAAAAAAAATGGGATCAATATCTGAAACATCCCCGTAAAAGAGGGGGACAAGGCATTGTGGTAAATAACTTTTACAGTAATAAGAATGAACACTAAATCATACACCTTCAAAATTACACAGCTATGGGAATTTACATCATATAATGTTTCCTATTATAAGTTATAATTGAATTCAAGTAGTATTTATTCATGCTCAATTATAAAAATCAAGCTATCAGATAATTCATACTTAACCTACCTTTAGAGGTGGGAAATGAGAAGGTTCTGTAGGAGAAGCCAAATCCCAGATGCAAATTTCACCATCATCAGCACCAGATGCAAGTAAATTAGGGGTGAAAGTGTTAAATTCAAGACCACGAACCTGATATAGAGAGAAAATGAGCAATAAAGCCAAGAAAAGCATCATATGCTAAAGAGATGATAAGTAAATCACTACGAACGCAGTTTTTTTGCATTAGATAACTTACAGGCCCTCTATGGTTTGAAAGATGTCCAACAAGAGCACTTTCAGTAGCCTCAGGACTGGAACAAAATTACAAGTACACAAGATTACAACTTCATTCAACAAAGGGAATTATACACCTATTCCTTCTGTTTTGAAGAAAAACAACTAGACAACACAAATGGATATTAATTCTTCACATTTTCAATGAATTGAAAGAACATGATAATTTTAACTTTTAAGCTGAAGAAGCAGTCAGAAGTAAGAAAGGAATTCATTGAAACTTTTGTAAATATGAATGCTCTATATCATAAAAATTGTTCCAAAAAGTCACATGCACACAGAAATGCAAAGAGAATAGCACTCAACAAAAACAGTTTGCCCCGTACAATTGACTATACATTCACCACATGAAATTCTAGCCTTTGTTCCCCATTTTACAAACTATCCAAATCCTATTAACGCTTCCATAATATCTCCACAAAACAGGTTAGACTTTGATAAAGCACAAATTAAATCAAATTAAATTCTACAAGAACATGAATACATGCCCAATTCAAACTGAATCACAACACTTTCAACATACCCCTAGTTTCTGGTCTGAAGAAAGTGCAACTCCACATTCTTGTGGCTTCCCACAATTGCATGTAATTCTAGAAGCAAGGCAATTGGCAATTATGTAAAATGGGCCTAGAAATTGAAGGAAAGAATTGGACCAAAGCAGATACCGCAGATCATACAAAAGCCTAAATCACTTACATTTGGGGAAAAAAACACTCAATTTAATCAAATCATAGCATTCCTAATTATATAGAATCTTAATTCAATTAAGAACAAACAGATTTCACATTCATAAACAGCAAACAAAAGATATAACCATCAACTCAATTGAATTCAAAGAAAACTTGCTCATTTAGTTCAAATCAGATCTCAAAATAATCCCAAAATTACCATCCTTTAGCTCACAATTTTCGATCCAATTAAACCCCAAGCGTCAATTCAATTGTAATGAAAAGAAGAAAAAAAAAGCAAAAAAGTACCGGATCAGAGTAACTGGATTCCAAATACCAATGCTACCATCAACAAGACCACCAGCAATGAGTCCGAGAGAATAATTATCGGAACCGGATCCATTTTTACCCCAAGCAAGACGATTAAATCTCTCAGAACTTTGAAATTCACCAATCAAGGGAAGATCACGATCCTCAGATTGGAAATCAAGCTTAAAGATCTCAAGTGTGGCTGATGAGCTAAACGATAGATCCACTGCTCCTGCCATCGTTCCTGCAGCCATGTAAGGCGCGTCCGGCGCCAGCGCCACCGTCGCCGATCGGTTCACCGATTTTATAGACGCCATACTTAAAAAAAAATTAAAAAAAAAAAATAATTTAAATTCCCTCAATCAAAACCTAAATGCTAATTGGAAAATTGTGTGTATATTGGAGAGATGGAAAAAGTGGATCTGATAGAAATGGGAGGTGGAATTAGGGTTTGATTTGGAAATTAGGGATTCTCGAATTTAGAACTGAAAGTAAATTTTAGTTTTCTGTTTTATTTTTCTCCATAGAGTGAGAGACTTCTGTTTTTTTACGTGTGAAACAGAGAGAGACAGAGCGAGACGGACAGATATTATTATACTACACCAACGCTCTCCCTTTGCGCTTAGGTTCGGTTTATTTTAACAAATAAAAAACTTTATTATTTATTTATAAAATATTTATTTTACTTAGCTTCTTTTTAATCTTTGATAAAAAGTTAAAATTGAATTAAACGAAAAGGTGTCAAAATCAAATTGAATAGAATTAAATTAGTTTCAGTTCGATTGGTTTGAATTTTTTTTATAATTTAAAACATGAAAAATTTATATAATTTTACACTATTTTAATAATATTTAGAAGATTTATTATTGCAAATTTTTTATATTTATTTAATTTTTTTAGAAAATCAACCAAATCGAATTTTTAAAATGAATTCAAATAATTTTAGTTTGAATTTTTTGATATGGAAGAATTTTATTAAAATTTTTAAATATTTAAAAGCTGATGTTGTTGATTAATTTTTAAATATTTGTTATATACCAATCAAAACGAACCATAAATACACATATAATTTAAAATATTTTGGAAATTTAGTTTGGTTTGGTTTAATTATATTTTTTAATAAAAATAAAAAAATTACAACTTAATTGAAATTTTGGATAATTTATAGGATTTGTAGGTTTAATATCATTGATAAGTTGGTTGCAAACGTCAATTCATTGGGTGGAGTCTAATTATCATTTCAATCTATTTCGTTTGAGATAAAGAAAATAGACTAACGTGAAACATTTTAAATGTTTTTAGGATTCAATCAAAAAAAATATTTTTTTTAGGATCTAATTAAAATTTTTAATAATTTATAGGACTTGTGGGTTCATTACTGCTTGATAATTTCGTTTTTTTTTTACCAATAACTAGTCTGCACATTATGCATACAGCTAAATTATGTATATTTTCTAAAATGATAAATTAAATAATTTTATTAAATTATACATTATAAATTAATTAAATAGTTTATAATAGCATCAACTTAAATAATTATTATAATAATTTTATTTTGTTAGTTTTTATTAATAAAAATAATAATTAAATAAAGGACTTAATAGTTTATATATATATATATATATATATATATATATATATATATATATATATATATAACTATCTATAATGCATGGAGAAAATGAGCATTAGAATGGTCTTAGCTCTTGAATATTTCGTAAAAATAATTAAGAAAAAAACATTATAGATAGTTATTGTTACGACCTGAACCCGAGGGCACGTGACCGGCACTAGAGAATGGAAAGGCATAAAGCCCCCGAAACCCGTAGTAAGCCTTAAAGAAACGAAAAATAAAAACCTTACAATTTAAAACTTTATTTTATAGCAGAACACATTATCAAACTTATTTTTCTAAAATTAAAATAGAATTGAATACATAAATAAAATATTCTCCAGCGTCATATCATAAATCAAACTTAACTCATTATACATAAGCGTGGTTCATACAAAAAAATACACAAGTATACTTAAGTCATATAATTCATAGTACAGATACTACTATAGCTAACTAGAGTATTACAACAGTACAGCTTACAAATGACTTATATAAAATGGACGGTGATGAAGAAATCCGACGTGGAGGCAATCTGAGGTCAAACTCCCAAGCTCTTGAAAAAAATAAATTGAGGGGAATCAGACCTCACTAAGTAAGTCAATAAAAGAGTTGTACGGTTTAAAAACTTTTTTGAAAACCATATAGTTATAGTGAAAATAATTTATAATATATAGATATAGTTTTTAAAAAATCTCGGTAGAACCCTAAACCCAAACTTCTAAATGGCCAACAGGACCCACTTGTTCCAACTAGACTATCGGTCCCCGAGAGCAAAGGCATCAACCGAGACACCAAGTCGCAGTCATTCACTTAATCCAAATATATGGCATTGGCGGTCCCTGAGAGCTAAGGCATCAACCGAGGCACCCGTCCCAGTTTAATATCCACCAGTCATACATAAATCGGATCTATCTCTCAATCTTCACCATGTGCACACGGTCTTGGTGAAACCCACCAGGTAGCCCGTTCTACTAAAATTTCTCAAAAATTGATTTTTAAATAAATAAAATGCACTTAAACCTTAAATAGCATCATTAAATTAAATAAATCATATAATAAATATTAAAAATATTAGCACACGCATCTTTAAATAAAACACACGTACAAATTATTTTATCGACTTACAAGATGAACGAGAAGGCTGACGACCACGCGTCTGCCTTGATCTCACGGCTTTTGCTCTGATATGCTCTAGAAAAGAAATTAACAGATCGATTTTTAAAACATGAATATGAAATTGGAATCGAAAATCAACAAAACAGTGAAATTCTAGTTTAACTCGAGGAAAACTTGATAGACAGGAAAAGTCTAATTTACAATAGAAATTTATTACGAATATCACGTTTTACTAGAAAATCTACCGAAATTTCGACAGAGTCTCTTCTGTAAAACGGACATCTTTCTACCAAAGGTAGAGCCAAACCTGCATAAAACACACTTCTAATAATTGTAGATATTCACACTCGAGTCGGATTTTCAGAATTACACTTAGCCTCGACCGATATCACAATCCAACAAAACATCACCAAAAAAAAAAAATCAAATCATTTATTTTCTCCAAAAATACACATCACATATATGATTATCCATAGTCAGAAAGTCATCTCTCAATATAGATTTAAAAATAAAATTTCACAAACCAACACACACACATATATATATATATATATATATGGAAACAACACTCACAATTAATATTATTTAATGAAAATTACCCATTATTACATATAGAAAAATATATCTATAAACCTTTTAAATGTTAATAAAGCAAATTAATATATATTTTAATTATAATTAGCGTAAAAGTACATATTTATCCAAATAATAGGAAAATACCCATAATATTCAAAATAATACCTAATATACTATTAAAAATTGATTTTTGAGAAATTAATGTTAATTAGTCTAAATTTGTAGATAATTGATAAAAAATCCTTTTAAATTCCTTGATTGTCCTTAAAACCAACTAAAATTTATTATTTAACTATATTTAACAAAAAAAATTACATTTCTACCCTTATGATATACAAACTTATATAATAATTATTAATATATAAAAAAAATCCTTGGAAAATTATACAAACATAAAAAAATCATTTTCTCTATATTAAACATCTTAATATAATTAAAACATATAAATGACTACTAATTTCTTCTAAAAATATAATTTAACCTAATTATTCACATTTGACATAAATTAAAAATATTTATAAAAAATAGTATAAAAATCACAAAAACCATAATATAAGTTCTAAATTTAATAACATTTAGTAATAATATCAATTATCAAAATTTCATAATTTTTTTACAATAAATTTCAAAATTAATAAAAAAATATTAATCAAATACCCAAAATTTACAAAATGTATAATTAACACCATAATTTCTAAAAATCTTAAATAAACATAAATACATTACAAATAATTAAAATTAATTAACCTAATTACTACTTAAACTCAATTAACAACCAATTAAACCAACTAATTATCAAATAAAATCACATAAATTCAAATAAAATTCTGAAAAATCACATAATTCACTAAAATTATCAAAAATTAAAAATCAACCTCCTAAAACACTAAACAATCTCAATTAACTAAAAATCTACCAAGAATAACCAAGATCAAGGGAGGAAAGGAGAGATTGAGTGAGTACCACTCACTGTCAAGTTGGAAGAACAAAGGGGGAAGGGAAGCTTGCTGCCACCAAAAATGGAGGCTGAGGGAGCAGCTTAGGCAAAGCAGGAGGCAGCAATTGGCGGAGAGACGATGTTGGCAGGGGACTGTCGCGCGTGAAGAAGAGAAAGCTGGCTACCAGGCAAGAAGAGAAGAAGCGCTGCCACACGAGGACGAAGGAAGGCAGCAACAGCAACACTCCTGGAAGCTCTAGCACGGCGGTGATGGAGTCTCAGGCAGTGAGGGAGCGGCATAGGGAGAGGGGAGATGGTGTGGGTGTCAGACAGAGTGAGGAAGGGTTAGTGATGCTGATTTGGTGCTTTTGTATGTATTTATATATAATATATGTGTGTGTGTGTGTATTATCCTAATTGTATATACTTTATATGTATACACACACATATATGTATATATATATATATATATATATATATATATATATATATATATACACATACTATTATAATAAACTTATATTTATTATAAACCCTAATAACATATATATATTACATGTATTAGGCCTGAAAATAACAAGATTAATATAAAATAATTTATACTTACAAAATAGTCAAATAATAGTTAGTACCATAGGGAATATAATTTATTAAAATGATAATTACATAACCCTAACATAATAATAATATAGCTAGCTAATTAACAATTATTTAATATAATTTAAAATTATTTACTAATAATGCAAATTCAATGATTACTTTATTTAAATAAAACATAGGGTATTACAGTTATAAATTCCATTGAGTTTCCCTTACTTGATCGACCATCTCAAATTTCAATTACATAAGTATCTCATATATATATATATATATATATATATATATATATATATATATAAATGAATGGAGAGATGATAAAAAGGTGTATTGTTCATGAAATGAATGGAGAGATGATTATGAAGTTACTGTGCTAGTCTCACGCTATAGTCACAAGCTAGACACAGAGGTTACCAAACCAGAGTGCAGTAAGAATTTTTGGTGTGTAGGATCCTAATTTTTTAGGCAAGCACATAGCATACTTTATGCTACTTAGAATGCAGATAGAAAATATATAAATCTTTAAAGAAATAAATTAAAACTTTAAAGATATAAGTTGCAGAAAATGAACTTACAAAGAATCTTTATTAATCCAAGTAAGGGGAATACATAAATTCTATATGCAAAAGAAAGTAAAGGGAAAACAAAAACTATATTTTATTTCTGAGATATGTTTTATAGAATTATTTTTCTTACAAAGAGAGAGCTATATTAAGAGCAAAGAGAGAGCAATATCAGGAGTTATATTTTATATGTAAGTTTTTTGCTATATTTTCGAATGTCCTTCAAAGGAAGATGAGGCACCCTTATATAGATTGTATTTAAAGAAGCAACTGGAATCACGGGGGAGCAGGGGAGAGCACAAACCCCAAACTAGTGGCAGGTACTATTATTCTTGATGCTTTAGTGGTTAAGGAATAATATGTTGTCTGCCAGTATATTTTTTATTTTTTAGCATCTTTTCTTTTATTTAGAGATAATCCCACGCGATCCTAAAAGTGGAAGGAGGGACCCCAACCTTATGCCAGGATAGAGGAGAGTGGAAAAGAGGCAGTTGGTGGAGCAGAATATTTGACAAATTAGTCAAATTTTCCTGTTGATTGTCCAAGAAGATGTCAAACATCATTGTCAAAAGGATGGCTTGGAAAAAGGAAATGGTTAAAATATTTTTTTTTATTTTACCTTAACTTTTGCATGGGCCGTCTAGAAAGATTTTCAACCCATCGGGCTAAAAGAAAAGTATATAAAATATTTACAAGACAATGTAAGGCTTTATTAGCCTATAGGCTTTATTAGCCTATAGGCTTTATAGAAGGGAAAATTCTAAAACAGTCATCTTCATTGTCATTACCCAAATCAATAAAGGGCTCTGAGTCCTAAGAGGTTTGTAAAGCAAAGGAATATTGCTTTAAGTGAAGCAATTGCTACATGACTTTAAAGTATTCTTCTTCTGTCTTGACTGTTACAAGGAGAGCACTAGCATAAGACTTTTATGTAAAGAAACTGGATTGTGCTTGAGATTGAGCATCAGAGCATCCAAGGAAACCATGCTTTTTAAGCCATTCAGTAATTGTGGTCTTAGAGATCTTCTGTGGAATTTTATATGAGTTCCACCATTTTACTTTGAACCTTATTTGGAGAATAACAATATCTTTGTTTGTATAGAAGTCAAGATACCATTGTGAAACCTAAGGAACAAAGAATTTTGAGCAATAAAGGAAAAGGAGGGTGAATTTTTTCTCAAAAGGGGAAGGCTTATAGTGAGAAGTAAAAATGTTAAAACCCTTATGAATATCAAAAGGGAGGATATAAAGGATTGGACCATAATTATTCCACCATCTAACAAACCATACAGGAAACTTAGTGATATCAGCATGATCACTTTGGAAAAAAACCATGTATGGGTATTGAAGAAACTTTGGATTAAAAAGGTATTAACCATGCTTGTTCATAATCCCAATATAAGAATAAATGGCAAAAGTCTAATTTAGTATTAAAGTTAAGAGGGAAGGCTTTTGGCTTAAAGAGTTCTTATCCTTAATCAAAGGGATGAAGAACTTTGAGGATTTTACAGGTAGAATAAGAAGGTTTAGTATAGTCTTTATGGTAGAAATGTTTGAATTCAGTAGAACTAGTGAATTCCAATATAGTTTGATAATACGATTAGGGTTTGGAAAGATCCCAAGGTTTAAAAAACTAATCTCTTAAAAAATGATTTTGCATTATGATAAAAAGGATCTTTATGAGAAAAATCATCTTCGATAGTTAAAATATTTTAAATAGAATTCTTTATTAAAAATTTAGAATATGGGAGTTTTGATTATAATAAAATAATCTATGAACTACCTTAGGTAGTCACAGGGGTTCAATCATTTTAAGAAAAGGTTTTAGAAGAGGAAAACTCTCCTTTCTTTATTTTCGAAATCAATTGAGAAGCTTTACTTAAAACCCTTCCTTAACTAGTTTAGGTAATGCTCCTCCACTGATTTCTAAAATAGAGAAAGAAGAGTCTTCCTCTTCTAAAATCCTTTTTCAAAATGATTTAACTCCTATAACTACCCAAGGTAGTTCACAGATTGTTTTATCACAATCAAAACTCATATTTTCTTACTTTTTGATAAAGAATTCTATTCAAAACATTTTAACTATCGAAGATGGTTTTTATCATAAAGATTCTTTTATCATAATACAAAATTATTTTCCAAAACATTGGTTTTTTAAATCTTGGGATCTTTCTAAACCCCAAGCATATTATCAAACTATTTTGGAATTCACTAGTTCTACTGAATTCACATTTCTACCATAAAGGCTACACTAAATCTTCTTATTCTACTTTTAAAATCCTCAAAGTTCTCCATCCCTCTGATTGGGGACAAGAACTCTTTAAGTCAAAAGTCTTCCCTCTTAACTTCAATACTAAATTAGACTTTTATTGTTCATTCTCATATTGGGATTATGAACAAGCATGGTTTAATACCTTCAACACCTATACATGGTTATTTTTCCTAAGTGATCATGTTGATATCACCAAGTTTCATGTATGGTTCATTAGATGGTAGAATAATTATGGTCCAATCCCTTATATCCCCCCTCTTGATATCTGTTAGGGTTTTAACCTTTTCACTTCTCACTATAAGCCTTCCCCTCATGAGAAAAAATTTGACTACTTTATCAAATATTTCGCTCCACTAACTACCTCTCTCCCACTTTCCTCTATCCCGCCACAAGGTTGGGGTCCTTCCTTCCACTTTCAGGACTGCATAGGATTATCTCTAAATAAAAGAAAGGACAGATAAAAAATATACTGGCAGATAACATACTATTCCTTAACCACTAAAGCATTAGAAATAATTGTACCTGCCACCAGTTTGGGGTCTATGCTCTCCCTTGCTCCCCCATAATTCTAGTTACTTCTTTGAAGACCCTTTATGTAAGGGTGCCTCATCTTCCTCTGAAGGACATTCTAAAATATAGAGAAAAACTTAGATATACAATATAGCTCTTGATATAGCTCTGTTTTTGTAAGAAAAATAATTCTGTAAAACATATCTTAGACAACAAATTATAGTTTTTATTTTGCTTTGCTTTCTTTTGGATATAGAATTTATGTATTTCCCCTTAGTTGGATTAATAAAGATTCTTTGTAAGTTCATCTTCTACAACTTATGTCTTTAAAGTAAGATTTATTTATTTTCTATCTGCATTCTAAGTAGTAGAATGTATACTCTATGCTTGCCTAAGAAATTAGGATCTTGCAAACTAGAAATTCTATGAAATTCTTGTTGCACTTTGGTCTAGTAACCTCTGTGTCTAGATTGTGACTTGAGCATGAGACCGACACAATGATTTCATAATTATTTATACATTCATTTCATGAGCAATACACCATTTGATCCTCAACACTACTATATATATATGTATCAGTCATTCATTTTAAGTTTTTTTATTTTAATATTTAACTTAAACATAATTGTTGAATATAATTTAGGCAGAAACCATTTTTAAGTCCATGAACTATAGTAGTTTTTTCTATTGAACCCTTATCCTGTTAATCATTGCATTGATCCCCTATACTATTATTTATGTAATGATTTAAGCCCCTATAGTATGAAGAACATATTCATGAAATTTGTCAAATTGAGGCTTAATAGCTACATAGATAATAGTATAGGGGCTCAATGTAATATAATAAAAAGATATGAGCTCAATAGAAAAAATATTATAATTCAAGGGTTTAAAAATGAATTTTACCTAAAATTTATCATACGTAGTTACATATAATTATTAAATATGCAGTTGATGATGATGATGATAATAATAATAATAATAATAATAATAATAATAATAATAATAATAATAATAATAAATGATACAATAAGAAAAATAAATTGTATTATATTAACCTAATTTCATAATTGAGTAATAGCAATAAGCATGTTATTATAAAAAGATTGATTAATTGTGGTTTAAATCTTGAATTTTAGACTCAAAATGATATAACTCATGTAGAACAGTGATACAATTTGTGTAAAAACGAATGTTGATCCATTTATAAAAATGTCTCTAATTTTTTACGAGTGTAATTATATTGTTCAAGATTAAAAAAAGAAAAAGATAAAATTACAAAAAAGAAAAGAAAAAAAAAGCTGATCATGAATTATTATATTTGTATTGGAATATATAAACTAATATTTGAGTAATTTAATACAAAAAGAATTTAAATATTATTATATTGATACTGAGATATATATAATAATATTTTAATAGGAATAGAATAGAATTTTAAATGTAATTTAAAATATTATAAATTTTAAAAATTTACACATCAATTTTTTTATGAGAAGCTTATATATATATAGCGTAATTTTAAGTATTTTTTTAATCATAAAGTGGCAAAACAAAATTTCAAAACTACATAAAATATAATTTTTTTGGTGAATAATATTTATAGCAATATGAACTTAACATATTTTTTCGGTTTGCTCTTTACTTTCAAACTCACGTTTAGCAGTTAAAAAAAACTCACATTTGAATACTTTAACAGACTTATTAAAAATAAAACTTATTAGCATTTTTGGTTTTATTTAAAGTATTTAAATAATATTTTTACAAGTTAAAGTCAAAGTATTTAGTCATCTAAATTGGATGAAAAATATTTTTATAAATAATATATTAATAGGTTAAGATATTAAATAATTAATTTGTAAATTAAAAAATAATTGGTAAAATATGTTTTGTGAAAATGTCGCATATGCGTTAAAATTAAATAATATTAAATTTATGACAAAAGTTGTAATAATGATGATAAAAATAACAAAAAATGTAGTGAAACAATCAAACAAACTTGCAATAAATGATATTCTTAAATAATGTAATTATTCATATTTTGTTTAAGTGTGGGTATATGATAATTTTATCCATTCGTAAATACGTTATTAAATATTCAAATTATATTTTATTTTTGTTCAATGTTAAAAATTCCATTGCTTTGTGGTCAAGGCTTTAAAATTTCATATACGTACTCGCTAAGATTGCATGCACAGGAATGTAGCTGATGCTATGCAATTTTCCCATACTCTTCTTTACTTGTCATAGAACCAATAGGAGAATGACAGCTCATAATCTTTTTTTTAAGAGATAATTACTATGTTTCCATATGTTTTGATATATTATATTATTTTATTTTTGACATTTAAAAAAATATTTATTCATTTTTAATATTTGTAACAGTTAATATTTATTAATTTTTATTTATGATGAAATAATATATTATTTTATAAATATCAAAAATAAATAAATATTTTTTAAAATATTAGAATAAAGCAATGTAATATATTGGACAATAGTTATACATTTTTTATAACAAAAAAATTAGTTTGGGCTCACAGGCCAAAAAAGGTTAATTTTTGACCATTATAAATTTGGAATAACCTTCGATAATATAAAAAAATGAGAAGTGGCTTGAATTATATTTATTTCATTATGATTTTTAATTAACTAGTCGTAATGAATTATGAAATAAAATGATTATAT